>VMDO01001500.1:94882-162096 GCA_007922755.1 Pedetes capensis
TTTTTTTTTTTTTTTTTTTGAGACAGGGTCTCGCTAAATTACACAGACTGCTTCTGGTCTTGAATTTGCAATCTTCCTGCCTCTGCCTCCTGAGCCACTGGGATTACATGTGTGCACCACTGTGCCTGGCTCTGTACATAGTTTTTAAAAACACTGAAAAAAAAACGCCATCGCTAGATTAATTTACACAAATCCAAATACACTTTTCCTTATTTGAAATAAAATAGATGGAGAGCTAGAAAAAGACTTCATTTTTTTTCATTTGTCCATAATATATGGTAGTGCAACCATTGCAGAAAGAATAAAACACTTGGAGAGTGGGAACCATGGAAGGAGGGTGAGTATCGATCTTTATTTTAAATAAAACAATGTTATAGTATCGATTTTGCTGTGTGAAAACTGTATTTTTTCTTTTAATATAAAATTATTGTCACTTCACAAAACAAAACAAATTTCCCATTATTTTACAATGGACCATGTGCAAGCGGGAGGGAGTTGGTGGTGGGAAGGATTGTGTTGGAGGACATAGCCAGACCACGGTCTTCTTGCCCAAGCTCTTGCTCAGCTCTAGCCTGCTGCTTTCCCATGAAATATTGCGTACAGATATATGTGCATATGTCCCCTAGAACTTGAGAAAAGAAAAAGGAATTTTAAATAACAGTCAAAAGCTTTTCTGTATTTCATGCACAGATTGTAGTTGAATGCTTTCTGGTACAGAAGACGCCCAGGCTTGGTTTGTGTGCATTTTTGCATTGTAGGAGTCTTGGGCAGGTGTCCGGGCCAGTGGCAGGGCAGATATCAACCCTTGGGAATGGGGTTGGAGTGCAGCCCAGGGCCCTGGTGGGAACTGAGAGACAGCTTCTTAGCTCAGATCCCAATCTGCAGGGTGGCTTCGCCCTTGGGCTGTTTTTTCACAAACTCAGTGCTGCTGAAGACAAACTGCGGGGAGTCAATGGCTGGTGGTGCTTACTTATAATCCCAGCACTCAGGAGGCAGAGGCAGGAGGATTGATGTGAGTTCAAGGCCAACCTGGTCTATGCAGCAAGTTCTAGGCCAGCCTGGGCTACACAGTGAGACCCTGTCTGAAAAACAAAAACAAAATAAAAAACAAAACAAAAACCTGAACTGCAGGCAGCCCAGCTCTATGTAGCTGCTGTGACTGCTGTTCTTGAAGACACATCTTGTTGGTCACTGCCTAAAGTTTGCCCCAGGGCCTATCTAGGCCCACTTGGAGGTCTGAGGCTTGTTCCTCGGGCAGTAACCTTTGCCCTTCACCTGTGATTTCTCAGCCTGCCTCCAATCCGGCCAGGCCCCTCCTAGGCTTTGGTGTGCCACAGGATGTCACCAGAAGTAACAGGGATAGGCCTTGCAACCTGCCCCTATGATGAGACACTCTGAGGTCAGAAGAGGACGCCCAGGCTCCTGCTCTACCCGTGTTCTCCTGTAGAGGTCAGCTCTGGCGAGCACAGCTCTGAGATCTTTCTGTTGGCAAACGCTTCTGTCAGGCGGGATGGTGAGCTGAGGAGGTGGCTCTGGGAAAGGAAGGGAAGGGAAGAGAAGGGGAGGCTGTGACCCCAGCGCTCAGCCTGTCCTGCTGAGGGTCCCAGAGCCACCCCTGTTTTCCTGACAAGAGGCTCTGTGCCACATCCCATCCTCAACCCATCTTAGGCTAAGGGGCTCCCGAAGCCCCTCATGCTCCCCATGGCACGTGTATCTCTGCTCCTCCCCAGAAGGCACCACCTTCTGGAAGGCTCCCCACTTCTGGAAGGTTCCATCCCTCACAGGCCTGGTCTTCACAAGCTCCATGTCCTGACTCTGGTCTTCCCCATCCCGCTGCCAGATCAGGGTGATGTCTGCAGGGTAGAAGCCCAGGGCCCAGCACTGCAGGGTGATGCCCCCTTCAGGGCTAGCGGGGTGGGTCACACTGCATTGGGAGGCTCTGTGGTGGACAAAGCAGGGGAGACCCATGAAAGATCCCTAGGCAGCGTCAACTGTCATGACCATGTGCCATAACTCCTGATGGATTGGGTGGCAGCCAGGGCAAGGCAATGGGTGTCATCTAGAGAGGTATGCAGGGAACCCAGTGTGGAAACAGAAAAAGTGTACAGAAAAAGACTTGTCATGATCGGACTGGCACTTTGCAGACCAGCCCCAGCCAGACCTCAAGGTCCTTTGATAAGGGAAACTATGTCACAAAGAAGGTCATACATGATAAACTAGCCAGAGACCTGATGACTGGAATTCCTGTAAGGCTGACTTCTGGGAAATGAAAAATTACTCTGTCCCCCTGTCCCTGAACTGGTAAAGAATTCTCACCTCTGTAACCTGGTTTCTCCGCCCCTACCCTAAAAGGCCCCTAACCAATGTGAGTCACCTGCTCCTTTCTGAAAGTCCACTCCCGGGACTGAAAGTAGCTGGCTGGCCAGTCTAAATAAACTTTTTTGCTTCTGATCCATTTGTGTCTTGGAGTATTTTTTCTGGGTCTGAGCCATTGGGTACAACACCAGCACTAAGCTGAACAGGATTCCAAGGAAAGGGCCTGGGAGCTCAGACCCAATATTCTTTTTCATCCCATAGTCCCTTCAAGGATCTCCACCCTCTTATCAAGCCCTTGGTCAGGGTTTCTGCATGAATGTCGATAGGCACGCACAGCTGCGGGTCTCTTGTGGGAAAGGGGCAGAAGTAGGGAAACCCCAAGAGCCCAGGAAGATGCCCAGAAGTTTCTTGAGAGGACTTTTGCCCAGGGAGGACTTCAGAAGGTAGCAATAGCCCTGCCCAGGAAAGTCAAGATCAGAGGTGGACCAAGTCCGCATCTGCCATGGGGCAGCTGTTCTTAGCTCCAGATCACCTGCTGCCCTGTGCTGGCAGCCCTGGGGTTGCCCCCTCCAGCTCTGGAGAGAGAACTCGCCCCTGCTGGGGACACAGGGAGGGTTGGGAGGGTGGCCTGTGGGAGGTCATTACCAGTGTGGCTCAAGTTCTTCCCTCCAAGCTCCAAATACCTCTGCAGCCACAAAATGCATTCCTTCTCCAGGAGAGCTCGTCTCTGGGTACTGAGTTCCCAGGGTCCTCCCCCTTCTCCTTGGTCTACTGGGTAATGAATGAGGCTGCCCTGTATTGCAGGGAGTCCACATCCAAGGTGAGGTAGTCCACACCATCATAGCCATACTGCCAGTGCCCCCAGGTCCTCCTGTCTTCTTGCAACTTACAGCCATAGGGGAACTGGAGGGTGTGGGGCCTACCATCCCCGAGGATGGGCATGTCAGGGAGGGCAGATGTACCTCCAAGGCTTTTCCATCATGGTCCCTGCTGTCCCCACCTGGCCCACCTGATCTCTTGGCTTCTCCTTAGGTGTGGTGGCACATGCCTTGAATCCCAGCACTTGGGAAGCTGAGGCAGGAGGACTGACATGAGTTCAAAGCCAGCCTGGTCTACCTAGTGAGTTCCAGGACAGCCGGGGCTATACAGTGATACCCTGTCTCAACAAAACAAAACAACAACAACAAAAAACAAAACAAAAAAACAAAAAAACAAGACAAGTCCAAAATCTCACTTGTGTTTCTGATTCCCCACCTCCAGTACTAAAAGATGCATGCTAGGTATACATCCGTGACCCAGCAAGATTCCAGAATATTGAACAAATGAACCGCAAGCAGATCCTGAGGTCTGTGATAAGACGAGGCCTGTCTTTACTCTCAAGTGACAACCTGTTGAGCTCCCTATTCAGGGCGTCCCACCTCTAGGGGTTGTGGCGAGGTATTGAATTCTGCTTCCCACAGCACATACCTGCTTGCTGTTGTGGGCCATCCTTGTTTTACCTGTGGTTCCGGGTGTCATAGTGACACTGCACGTTTCTCAGACTTAACTGGAAAATCTTCTTCCGATTGGTGAAAATACTGGTCCCATCACGAAAGCAACCTTGCTCTTCTTCCAACCAGGCAGCATCTTCTGTCATAGCGGATGATGGGTTGGCTGTCCATGGAGCCAGAGGCAATAAATGTGGGAACTCCTGAGATGGACTCAGACAAAGGTGAGTAGATATACTGCAGAGAGTGTGCCTCTGAGGTAGGAAGAATGGGTATGGGATAAGCTACAGTACTTATTAGGGAGGACCCAGCTCCCAGTGTGTGGGGAAGGAGTGGGTGTGTCTGTGTGTGTGTGTGTGTGTGTGTGTGTGTGTGGGTGGGTGTGTAATAGAAGAGACAGGGCACATGACATAGAGCAATGGGAACACAGTTGCAGAACAACCCCCCAGCCCAGGTGAATGCAAATTCCACACATCACACATTGAGAGAATTCAGAGAATTGGCAAAGGAAATGTTAGCACAGGGCCTCAATAAGATGTTTCCATGGGAACCCAGTGTGGTGGTGCACGCTTCTAATTGTAGCACTTGGGAGGCCCAGGCAGGAGGAGCATAAATTCAAGGCCAGCCTTGAATTTCAAGGCTACACAATGAGACCCTATCTCAGCAAACAAACAAACAACAACAGAAAAAACCTCCCAAAATGAAAACCAAAACAAAAAACAAAAAAACAGAAGAAGAAGGAAGAGGAGGTGGAGGAGGAGGAGGAGGAGGAGAAGAAGAAGAAGAGGAAGAAGAAAAGGAGTAGTTATTTCCAGGAACAAGTTTTTGAAAATGTAGGTATCTGGAGCAATTGAGATTTAGAAATATCACCAGGGCATGGACTGAGGTGTAAGTTCTGTGAAACAGGACTGTCCTCCCGGTCCCCACTAGTATGCTGCAGCATCACAACCTCTGGTGGGTCCCCCCATGTCATGTTCCTTTCCCCCATATCAGATTTTGTTGTGTTTGTCTGCTGACTTTGCCATGTGATTTTCTGGGGAGGCTACTTCCTGTTTGTGCATTTAAACTTTCTTCTTGTTGTTGTTAGGTGCCCATCGAGTTGGTATCTGACTCATAGAGACCCTCATAGGGTTTTCAATGGTTGACTGTTTCGAGATTCTCTTGGGAGTGGTTTACCAGGTCCTTCTCCCATTTTTGCAGTGCTGGGAATTGAATTTAGGACCTCAGAGACTGCAGCGCACTGCTCTACCAACTGAGCTAAATCCCAGCCCTAAACTTTCTTATGGGTAGAAAAAAGCTGATGGGAAGAGGGCCCACCTGTCCTCACCCTGCCTGGAGGAGATGAGGAGATGGAAGGCAAGGGAGCCAGCGGGGCTGGGGATGGAGGAGCGAGTGTCCTGGCTGCTGGGTCCTAGTTGCAGGATGCTGCAGGATTGAATCAGAGTCAACAGCAATTACTTAGCTGAACCCTGGCCTAAAACTCTAGGAAGGGTGGGGTGAGACGGATCAGCCTCTAAATGGGGAAGGTTGCACTTCAGACTGAGTAAAGCTATTTTTCCTTTTTTTTTTTTTTTTCTCTTCTGGAGTTCCTCCTAAATGCTCCCAGCTAAGCACTCCACGTTGCAGGAGATGGAGGCCTTCCCTGCCACCCTCCCTTCCTTCCTTCTTCAGGATGAATTTTCTTAAAACATCCAAAGGGAGATGCCTTGAAGAAAAACTGGGGAGGTGTGGCTAGGGTGATCAGGAAACAGCTGTGGCAAGATCTAGGCAACACTGGGACGCCAGGGGAAAGAATGGACAGAAAATCTGATGCTGTGTTAATGAGTTTATGGAGGGTTCTAAAGTCTGAGCAACAATTGACATGGATGAGGGGAGACAAGGAAGTATTGTTGAGGAAAAATGAAAATCAAAAAGTGTGTAAAAAGTTTTTTTGTCAAAACTAAAATGTGTTTCAGTCAGACTATAATTGTTAGAGCTTAATGTTCCCAGCTGTGAACCCTGCTTGTTAAAGTTATCTCACTGTGTAAATAGAGTCCCTTTCACATTCCTCCCTGCCTCCCTCACTGCTTATCTCACCTGACTAGTAACTTCTTCCTGCCTGTCCTTGCCCCCTATGACCATGGCAACTATTTTAGCCTAGTTTGAAATATTGCTTAGCTTACTTGCAGATAATCATGTAGACCTTACACATGTGATTAGTCCAAATAAGGTATGACCACCTCCATCCTGCTGTCAACTATATAACCACAGGAGAACAAAAGCTCAGGGTTAGACCATGAGAGGACATATTTTTCCTCAGGCTGATCTATTAGCTAACAATTTTTTTTTAAAATTTTATCCAAGATTCTTTGTCTCTTGAAGTATTTTCAGTTTCTCATGCTGATTCAGTATAAGTGAGTCCCATGGTGCCCCCTGTAGTCCAAGATGAGTACCTTGTGGGGTGGAAGGCACTCCAATCTGGCCTGAGACAGGAGGGCCCTGGTTGCCGACATATGTGGGCCATACAGGGTGACTGGAGGTGGTGGTGCTTTGAATTGCGGATATATCAATCTCCCACAAAGGCACAATGCAGCTGGGCTGTTGTTGACACTGGAGCCGAGTGCACCCTTATTCATGGGAAACTACATTAGCATGTTGGACGCTGGGTTGCAATAGATGGGTAAGAGGATTTATTATTTATTAGGTGCCATCGAGTCGGTATCCGACTCATAGCGACCCTCATAGGGTTTTCAATGGCTGAGTGCTTCGGGATTGCCTTGGGAGTGGATTGCCAGGCCCTTCTCCCATTTTTGTGGTGCTGGGAATTGAACTCAGGGCCTCAGAGACTGCAGCGCAGCGCTCTACCAACCGAGCTAAATCCCAGCCCGGGTAAGAGGATAGAACTGTACAAATAAAAATAAAACTGAACCTGGGAATTGGGAACTACTCACCCCAGAATATAATGTTAAATCTCCCTATTACAGGAAAACATTTTGGGAACAGACGTGTTGAGGCACATACTTTGCATACCACTGTTGGGGAATTCCAGCTAAGGAAATGAGCAGAAGAGCTAATTCGAGCCAGACACAATGACACACACCTCTAGTCCCAGTGACTAGGAAGGTGGAGGCAGGAAGATACAAGTTGGAGGCCAGAGGTAGCCTGCATAACTTAGTGAGACAGGGTCTCAAAATAAATAAAGTAAAAAAAAAAATGGGCTGGGGCTGCAGCTCAGAGGTAGAGCAGTTGGAAAAACATGGGTGAAGTTCTGAGTTCAAATCCTCAGGACTGGAAAAAAAAAGTAATTCAAGCCTGGTCAAAATGGGAGGCTGTAAAATTACCTGCCTTGCATAGGATCATTAATATCAAACACTATATACTGCCGGGGTTATAAAGAAATTACTGCTAAACTGGGCAAGTGGCTCGTGCCTGTAATCCCAGCAATTTGGGAGACAGAGGTAAGAAGATCGCAAGTTTGAGACCAGAGGCAGTCTGCATAATTTAGTGAGACCCTGTCTCAAAAATGGGAGAAGGGCCTGGCAATCCACTCCCAAGGCAATCCCGAAACAGTCAGCCATTGAAAAACCTATGAGGGTCGCTATGAGTCAGATACCCGACTCGACGGCACCTAACAACAACAACTGCATCAAAAAGTAAAAAAATAGGCTGGGGATGCAGCTCAATGGTCCAGCACTTGCAAAGCATGCAAGTGCAAGGCCCTGGGTTCAACCCCCAGTACCACAAAGCAAGCAAACAAACAAACAAAAAACAAATTAAGGGATAGAGGGTCAGCAGGTAGGATTGGAGGTTGGGGAAGGGGGAAGGGCAGCAGAAACAATATAGAAGGGTAAAGAGGAAGAGAAAAATCACAAAATATATGATGCAACTTTATGAAACATGGGAAAAAAGAGAAAGGAAAAAAAATCAATGAGAAGACAACCCATGATTGCTTATGATTTTTATTACGTTAATTAAAATGCCTTTAAGACTTCATTTCATTTATTCTCTTTAGTTTATACTGTTCTGCAAAATATGTAAGATGATGAATGTGTAAGCAAAAGTGATTTAATAGTTGCAAAATGGATATAGCAAGTGACTTGTTACTCTATCCCACCAACATTTATAAAGGAATAAAAAAGACACATAGGTTGAAATGGCCAAAGGAATTACTAAATTATGAGGAAATTGTCTAGGCATATGTTTGCTGCAAACATGGCCCATAACCTTCTTTGTGAGATGCTCAGAGAAGCACAGGATTACAGAGAAGAAAGCAAGGTTAAACTTGAAGGTCACCTTTAGACTCTAAGCATGGCTTATTGCTTTTTAATATTTTCATTAGAAACATCTCTCAGAATAATGTCTCTATGTTGGCAGTTCTTACAAGCGGGTTTCTTAGTAGTTGTATTGACATTTTGACTCTCAGCCAGCGAGATTTAAACCAGATCCCAGAGTGAGGTCTCTTTCCTTTCCCATGTCCCCTTAATTTTCCTGTCTTTCTATCTTGCCTCCAGGTCAGGGCCACATGAGCTTTTCTCAAAAGTGCTATTCTCCCTTTTCTTCCTCCCCCACCTGCTCTCCTACACTTCATACCACTTAATCACATTTTTATTTCAAAAAAGGATGATCCTTAATGGGTCATGTTTTCCAATCAAACTAATCTAAATTAGACTCTGCTCCATAAATCTATGAGTTTGGACTGGAGTATTAGGATTCCTAGAGTTAAGGGCAAGGAGAGGGGCAGGTGAGCAGAGCTGATAGAAACTCACCAGGAATCTAGGAAGAGAAATTCTGAGATCTTCTCTGATACCCCTCTACAAACAATGGGAGAAGAGATGGAAAATACAACCCAAGAAACAGTCCCGGAAAGAGGGCTAGAGCTGGACAAGCCAAAAGACTCATTTCTCGATATCACAGAGACTCTTCTGTGCCTGGGGGTTGTGGGGACATTAACAAGAAAAATACCTCCTGCTGCTATACAAGAGGGTGGCAGGCAGAGTGGAATGAGACCACCCATATACAATGAGAACATATACAACGATTCTCTGTAGAAACTAAGAAACAGGAAGAGATAGGGTGTAGGGCAGACTCAGACCTGAGCCTGGCTGCCTGCCGGATGCTGTCCTGGCACCCACGGTCCTGGGCACAGGACAAGGCCCTGGCTTGTCTAAGTCCCTGTGATCACTGGTCCTGGTGGAGAAGGTTCTAGTGAAGGATAAGGATGAGGATCAGGGAAGGGGAGACCCCTGAGGTGGGAGACGTCACAGCCCAGGATGGATGGAGCATTACCAGGGCCCATTCCTGTCCACACCAGCTCCCCATGGCCCTCTCCTGCTGCCACCTGCAACGCACTAAGCAGAGCAAACACATAGATTCCAGAAGGTCCTCAGGTTTTACTGTCTCTCTCAGGTGTTAGTCACTTCCCGTGATTTCATAAACTCAGTCACACCTCAGGGTGAGTGTGGGTCGCCCCTCCCCAGTGGCCAGGAACCTGACTGGCTCTTCTCCTCCGGCCAGGATCAGGTCAGGGGTTGGGAGTTTGGGGGAGCGACTGGCCAGCACCACCAATGCACAGCTTCGGGATGCCTTTGGTACAGGTTTTATTGCACAGCTCTTGTTAAAGAGATAAAGCCCTCCAGCCTGCCCTTTGGGATAGTGGAAGTGTCACGGCTCTTAAGTGGTGCAGCACCGGAGGCTCTTCAGCTTCAGTGGTGGGCCGGGTGCCCTCCAGATATCCCCGGGGAAGGCTGGCTTCTCTGCTACTGGTTTCCAATGAACTCTGTCTTGGTCTGGTGTTGGAGTGGCCTCTGCGATGGCAGGCAGACCTCTCTTGGTCCAGTGAGCTCCACCTCCGAGGTGATGGGGCGGCAGGAGTGTGCAGTGGTTCCCTATGGCTCAGATGGAATGGCCCGTGCGATAGCATGCAGTGTCCTCTCTTGATCTGGCGATGGTGTGGCCAGTCTGCGATGGCATGGCAGAGCAGAGGGGCAGCAAGCAAACCCCCAGCAGGGAGCTAGCAGCCAGCAGCCCTCAGCATCACCATCAGCAGCCTCACACGTAGAGTGAACTTTGTTTATGCAGTCCTTGGATAACTGCCTTTACCGCCTCACGATGACAATCAGGTGGGGGAGTGAGGGGCTAGGTGCAACCAATTTATGAGTGACATTCAAATAAAGAGTGAAACCGGACGTCACTCATTGGGCAATCAAGGGGAGATCCTTGATTACCAATCAGGAGGCAAGATGGGGGCTGGATATAGCCAATTAGATAACAGGGGGTCCAAGCAGGCTAAATAAGCCCCTATCCCAATCATGCTTCCTCTCTATCTTCTGGGGCTATCCCATAATATTCCCTACAGGTGAAAAGTTAAAAAAACAAGTCCATACTCAGATTCTTATTTTCAGTAGGGAGTTGAGAAGCTACAGTTCAGTGCAAGGTAAAGTTCAGTCAGGATGGAGCTACCCAGCTTCACCTCTGTGGCACAGGAAGGAGGATGAGGAGAGGCAGGACCCAGGGTCTTGGTGCTCAGGGCTGAGCCAGGTGCCCTGTTTCCTGTTATTGTGCTGACAGGAGCTCAGACCCATGGAAGGGGTCAGAAGCCATAGCAGAGAGAGAAGTTCAAGGTCTTATTTTTTTTTTTTTTTTTGCGGTACTGGGGGTTGAACCCAGGGCCTTGTGCCTGCATGCTCTGCAAGTGCTGGACCACTGAGCTGCACCTCAGCCCATTTTTTTACTTTTTGAGACAGGGTCTCGCTAAATTACACCAACTGCCTCTGGTCTCGAACTTGAGATCCTCCCGCCTCCACCTCCTGAGCTGCTGGGATTACAGGCCTGTGCCATCACGTCCGGCAGAAGTTCAAGGTCTTGAGGTCATTGAGAAGAGGGGAGAGACCTGAGCAGCTCCTGTGTGGCGCAGTCCACATGAGGCATCTGTGCCACGCTGCAGAAAACAGTGCAGAGGAAATTCAGATCAGTCACTGTAAGTGCCCACCAGATACTCTACATGTCCCATAACCCAGTCCCATAACCCAGGAGTGTCCCCTCTGTCCCAGCCAAGTCCCATGTCAGGCCCTCTGAGGTGTCACCTTTTTAAGCTGTGAGAGATGCATCAGAGCCCTCGGCACTGTCCCAGCCTGAGGAGGAACAACACAGGACCTGGACAGAGCCCAGGAAACCCGTCTAAAGGAGGATCAGGGTGGCTCAGCTCCCCCACGGGCTCCTATCTACACTCCCCAAAGTCCTCAGGGACCCACAGTACTCACTGGCAGCCTGAACGTAGCTCCCTCCTTTTGACCCTGGTGGAAGAAAACAAGCTGTGAGAAGCCAGGGGAGCGGCAAAGCTATGAGGGCCTAGTGAAGCCCGGAGTTCTGGATGCCAGGGAAGTTTCCAGAGCTGGGGTGCAGACCCAGGGAGGATCAGGAAGGAGCAGAGGAGAAGAGAGGTGCAGGAAGAGGATCCATGAGCCTTCTGAAGGTCTGTCCTCAGCAGGGACCTTCCCTCTGACTGCTGGGAATCAGGTCCCCAGCACCATAAGGGTGATAAATGTGTCCTTCATTTCACACGGGATTTACAAAGGCCAGGTGTGAGCACTCAGGGCCCCCATGGGTGAGACCTGGGTGTGGAGGGTGCTTCCCATAAGAGGCAGCGAACCTTCCACCTGGGGCGAGGAACCCCAGTGGGACAAAAACGCAGACCCTGCCCTTCCTACCTTCTTTCCTCCTGCATGCGACCACAGTGCCCGTGCCCACAGCTCCGAGGAAAATCAGGATAGCAATGGTCACCGCAATGAGGACAGAGGGGGATGGGGAGGATCTCTGTGGAAAGGAGGGTGGGGAGGCTCTGACCCCAGTTCTTGGCCTGACTTGCTGAGGGTCCCAGAGCATCCCCTGCCTTCCTGACAAGAGGCTCTGTACCCACATCCCCTCCTCACCCCATCTCAGGCTGAGGGGCTCTGGAAGCCCCTTGTGCTCCACATGGCACGTGTATCTCTGCTCTTCCCCAGAAGGCACCACCATAGCTGCCCACTTCTGGAAGGTTCCATCCCCTGCAGGCCTGGTCTCTACAAGCTCCATGTCCTGCCTATGGTCCTCCCCATCTCGCTGCCAGGTCAGGGTGATGTCTGCAGGTTAGAAGCCCAGGGCCCAGCACCGCAGGGTGATGTCATAGTCAGACAAGAGGTGGTGGGTGATGTGTATCTTCGGTCTGACTGAAATATTGATTCAGAAAATGCAGGTAGCTTGCATTGCTCAGGAAACGGTGCAGCAGGGATTATGTGACCATTCTCAGAATGAACAATACACTTAGGTTTGAAGCAGAAACAAAACCCAAACGCTAGCCACATTGGCATCTGGACTCATCCATTCCTTGCAAAGTTCTAGAATCAGGGTGAGACAGGCCGGAGTTGGAGGCCTTAGGTCTCTGAGGGTGATCGGCTTGGGAAAGGATTCTGGGTCCGCCCTTGATGGAGGCCAAGTGAATCAGAAAAGCTAGAATCAGACCTCCACAGACACTGGGTGTGGCAGAGAGCCAGCCCTGAGAGGCAAAAGTGTGCTATGGGTCCCAAAGACTCTGCCAGAGTGAGGGAGCTGATGATCAGTTACTTCAGGAATGGTCTCTCTCTTATCCTAGAGACAGTATTCCTTAACTGTCCCCGGAGAAAGAGGGTCCTTTGAGGGTGATCACTTCCAGGTACAGGATCTGGAACGCAGGGAGTGTTATTCTCACTTCGTTGCTATTTTCCCTCTATACTTTTTGTTGTGATGGCCGCGGTGGGTGGTTGTGTCTGTCTGCTGTTGCAGTAGGAGCCAAGCCTAGGGCCTCTCGCCTGGAGGTAAGCGCTCCACCACTGAGTGACAGCCTCAGCCCTGGCCTCTACTTCTTGATTGTCTCCAGCTGTGGGCAGAACCCTAGCCAGAGGGAAACCGAGGAAGGTACCCTGTGTTCCGCGGTACCTGCGTGCTGCAGCTTGTCGCTCCCCTTCTCCAGGTATCTGAGGAGCCACTTCGCGCACTCCCCCTCCAGGTAGGCCCTATAGTGATGCGCCTCGCTGGTAGCCTCAGATTTTCTTTTGGAGATCTGCGCCGCCATATCCGTGGCTGTCCAGGAGCGCAAATCCTCGTTTAGGACGATGTAATCCGCGCTGTCGTATCGGAACTGCTCCATCCTGCGGACAAAGCGCCCCACCTGTACCACCTCGCAGCCTTACTGCAGTATGTGAGAGTCTGGGCCCGCCCCACAGTCAGAGTCGCCCACGCAGCCCCGCCTCGAGACCACACACGCCCACTCAGCCCCTCCCGGCAACCTGATACCCTCACTTAGCCCCGCCCCGCCTACTTAGCCGCGGGCTCCGCGGCGGGGTACTTCTACTTAGCGCAGGGGCCGCCCCACTGAGAAGAAAGCGAAACCTAAGCGAATCCCGGGTGCCCACTCGGCTGGCGGAGGCGCTAGGCAGGTCTCCCGGCGAATCCCTGACCCAGTGACTCCAGACGTCCCTGGCGCGGCCGTGGCTGGAGGTCCGGTCCGGGTCACTCACCGGCCTTGCTCTGGTTGTGTAGCCGCGCAGGGTCTTCAGGCTCATTCGGAAGGTCTGCGCCGTGTCCCTGGCGCCGTGTCCCTGGTCTCCCGCACCCAGTACTGCGGCCCTTCCTGCAGCATTCACGGTGCCCGCGGCTCTGCCCGGGGACTCGCGGCTTCGCTGTAAAAGCGCATGAACTGCGTGTCGTCCACGTAGCCAACTGTGTACGGGGGCTCCCGGCGGCCCGGCTGCGACACCACGGAGTGGAAATACTTCAGGGAGTGGGGACCTAGGGGTGGGGAGCGCCTGAGTCCTGGGGCGACCGAGGTTGAAGTGGCGGGAAGGGGACGAGGGGGAGCAGGGGCAGGCTGTGCCTTGGTGGGGGAGGAGGAGGGAAAACCCGGCCTCAGGACCGGGTGAGTTAGGGAGGGATTTAGCTCAGTGGGTAGAGCGCTTCTCTGCAGTCTCTGAGGTCTGGCGTTCGATTTCCAGCACCGCAAAATGGGAGAAAGACGTGGCAACCCACTCCCGAGGCAATCCCGAAACACAGCCATTGAAAACCCTGTCAGGGTCGCTGTGAGTCAAAGCACGACTCGACCGCACCTAACAACTGCGCTTCCCTGAGTCCCGCCCAAGTGCGGGGAGAGCCCCTGGCTGCTCCCCAGCAGAGGCTTCTCTCCCGACTCTGCCCCAGCTCTCGGTCAGGGCCAGGAACCCCGAGAAAAGCAGGATTCGGGGCTCCAAAACCTGCATTGTCGGGGTCTGGGGAGTATCTGAGTCCTGGTAGGTTTCAACTTGATCCGAAAGTAGCCTTGCGAAATAACATGTCGGTAGAAAGATCTCCAGATAGTGATTGGCTCCTTAGAAACCTGGCGGACAATGGGAGTGAAAGGGGATACCGCGTCATGTGTGTCCAGGTAGAAGGACCAGACGCTGATTGGGAGACAAAAGTGAAACTCCTGGGAGGTGAGTGTCAGGATTCTTTCAGGGTCGCAACAGGGGCGAGCTGAAAAGCAGACTTCAGTGGCCAAATGTGAAACTCATAAGCTACAGTTTATTTGTCCCTGGTGCTTTTATTGGGTTTTCGGGGGGGGGGGGGAGCATGTGGAAAGTCCCAATGGCTAGAGGGAGGGGCCGGGTGGTTATCGTAGTCTTAAATCTGCTCAACAGTCGTAGCTGGCCTCTTATGGTGGGAAGCGTCACTGGGTGAACTTCTCTGTCTTGGTTCCTGGTGTTCGTGCAGTGGGCCTTCTGCATAATCCTTCAATGAGCAATCCCCAGAGCGATCTTGTCTTAAGGACAAGACTATAAGAGGCAAGTCTGGGTACCTGGAGCTTTGTTCTTGAGGCAGGATGGAAAGATAGGAAAGTTTGGGGGACATGGGAGGGGAAAGAACTTTCACTTGGGGATCTGGTTTGAATCTCAAGAACTTTGCCGCGCAGCTTTTGGGAGGACTGCTGTGAGGATTGCCTGCATAGTGACATTGTTTTTGAGAGACATTTTAAATAATCAAAATGTTAAGAATAAGCTATGGTTGGGGTAAAAAAAAATGTATGCTACCTTTGCGTTTCATCTTCCTCTCTGTAATTCTGTGTGTCTTTGAGATATACAGGCACAACTCTCTGGTGATTCTTTTTTTTAAACCGATACAGTATATAAACTCATTTAATTAAAGTGAAGTTTCTCCAATAGAAAAACTCAAACAAACCCAAACGCCACACTCCACCCAACTCCTTCCTCTGACTCTTAAAATTCTTTCTGCCTCATGTTCTGTGATGTTCCCTAAGCTGAGGCTGTGTGTGATTATTTTCTTCCACTTAGAGATGAGCATTGGGCCACTATGCCACAACAATGAAACAGACCACAGCAACACACACTTATTCCTAGAACAATAGAAACTTCAACTAGAAGCGCCAGACTCCAGTAATGAGTGACCCAAACCAAAGAGCAAAAACATCATGAAGACCTGAATGACCTATGGTCCTTATGTCCTGTTTAAAATGGCTGACAGCATCAGTAATATTCTGTCCATTCAGCATCCCACACTTGTATGGGCTTGAAATAGCTTTCTAGCGGCAGCCACCCCATATGCCTATGAGAAGATATATTAGTTTCATTTTGCCTCTGAAGGCATAAGGGGGGAGACTGCTCCAAATGCTCAGCAATTTGACCAGCTATGAGTCTCTGCCATAACCAACCCCACTGTAAGAGTAAGTTTCTTTTTGACTATGACCAATCTGCGGGTGTAGACACAAACCTCTAAAAGGCAATTTGATAGGCACATCATATCTGTTTAACAAAACAAGAGCAGAAGCGTCCCTTTAGGGCCTGTGATTTCCCCAGTCACAGGTTTTGACCCTGACTTCCAGTACCAAACACAGTGCTATGGAGCTGGCCTTAAATCCAATCAGAAAGTAGTTGGTTGCAAGCATAACAATTGTGCCACTACTGCACCTGCAGGCACAACTTGCTTGGTATGTTGACAGCGTAACATGAGGGGGTCCATAGCCAAGCACCTATTCTCTCCCAGCAGCTTCCATAGTGCCTTCTGGAGGGAGCTTCTAGCTCAGCTTCAGCCTGATTTCTTTCTGTTCTGCAACCAGAGAATGTGGCGTCTTCAGCAACAGGGACTTACTATCCAGTTCTGGCATGCAACCAACAGCTGTGGCAATAGCCTGTATGGGGTGCAGTGACACTCTGGAGCCGCATTAGCCAACAATTTGTAGGGAAGTAGCCCACCTCTGGCACTAGGAGTTTCATTCAATAACCTATGGCTTCTGGGAGTGCCTTTTCCCATCCATGCAGGGTGCGTTTGCTCAAACTCTTTAACTGCTGGTCTTATTGTTACTGAAGTGGAACTGGAGATAGATTCCACCTGCTGCAGTGCTTTATGTACAGCTAGGAATTGTTCTGGGGCTGGGGTTTAGCTCAGTTGGTACAGTGCTGATCTGCACTCTCTGAGGCCCTCGATTCCACCCCCAGCACCACAAAAATAGAAGAAGGACCTGGTAACCCACTTCCAAAACAATCCCCAAATAATCATTCATTGAAAACCCTGTGAATAGCAGAGAAGCACTGACATAGTGCCAGGCACTGCACAGTGTCAGGCAGTGTTTCCTTCTGTTGTACGTAGGGTCGCTATGAGTTGGACCCAACTTGACAGCACCTAACAAGAACAGCAATTGTTCTAGTGCATATATTGAGTTGCTGCCCCTTTCCATGATTCTAAAACCCTGTTGGAACTGTTTACCCAGGTTGCTTCTGCCACAGCCCCTAGCTGTAGCCCTTTGAGCTTCTGGTAACTTCTAACACAAAGGGGCACTGGGGTATTGGAGGCACCCAGCTGTTTCCCTGACCTACAGGGATCTTAGTTTGCTCAGAAGTCTCTCAAGCCTTTCTGTCACAACCCCATGTACAACCCTTTTATATCAAATTATACAAAGAATGAACAACCTGAGCAAGATGAAGTATGAAATATGCTAGCACCCCAGGAGTCCTAAGAACACCTGCAGGGGTTTTACATTTGGAGGCACAGGTGGCTATAGAATTTTCTTGATAATTTTTCAGGTATCCTTTGCACCTTGTGGTTGTTAAGTGCTGTGGAGTCAGATCCAACTCGTAGCAACTCTGTGTACAACAGAATGAAACACTCCCTCACACTGTGCCATGCCTGGCGCTATGTCAGTGCTTGTCTGCTATTCATAAAGTTTCCAGTGGCTGATTTTTTTGGGGGGTGGGCTGCCAGGTCCTTCTGCCACATGCAGCTTACTCTACCATAATATTTCCAAGGATTTTATAGCTGGGCGTGGCTCTTGCCCCTTGTGTGGATTGATTTCCACTCTGTTTTCTTTAGGTGCACTTGTGTGTCTTCTGGATGCCTTTCTGAATCTAAGACACTCACAGGTTAGCATTATGTCCTGTCTGTAACAAAAGCTTTTTACAGAGGCTGGGCAGCATAACAAAATAAGGTCAGATGCACCATCCCATGATATATAGTGGGACTATGAACTTAACCTTGGAGAAGTCCTCTGAAGGTCAACTACCATCTGTTGCAGGTGAATGTGAATTTGTCTTGGCATTCAGCAGCTCAAGGGAATAAAAAAAAAAAAAAAAAAAAAAGCATTAGGAAGGTCCAGTGTGGTATGGAAAGGTCCTATCCCTTATATCAGTTCTGCTGTCAAAAGGGCAATGTTGGTCACAGTAGCATAGGTGGGGACACCATCCTATTTAGCTCTTGGTAATCCCCTGTTAGGGGCTGGGATTTGGCTCAGTTGGTAGAGCGCTGCCCTGCAGTCTCTGAGGTCCTAAGTTCAATTCCCAGCACTGTAAAAATGGGAGAAGGGCCTGGCAATCCACTCCCAAGGCAATCCAGAAACAGTCAGCCATTGAAAACCCTATGAGGGTCGCTATGAGTCGGATACCGACTCGACGGCACCTCACAACAACAACAAATCCCCTGTTATTCCCAATGAGACATCTGCCTTCTTTACCAGCCACACTGGGCTGTTGAAAGGGCTTTGTGCTGGGTGAATATTCTCTACCTTTTCTAATTCTTTGATGGCTTCTGTGATTTCCTCATGTCCTCCAGGCAGTTTATACTGTTTAGTATTTACTACCCTACAGAGTGGGCAGCCTTACAGGTTCCCATTCTGTCCAACCATGCATGTCTGCCTTTACAGTCTGCACTCTCAGATGAAGCTCTCCAACAGTGGTAGACAGGGCGGGTCTCAGCAGTACATTCACCCCCCATGTAATATTTTCTTGCAGAGGAGAAATGTACACACTATTTTCTTGGATGAGAGAAGGACATGGCAAGCCACTCCCAAGGCAATCCCGAAACAGTCTGCCATTGAAAACCCTATGAGGGTCACTATGAGTTGGATTGACTCGATGGCACCTAACAACATTTTCTTGGAGGGAGTGATTGGCCACTCCTAGGACAAGCTTATTCTCCTTCCCCTGCACTGTTGTAGCTCCCCATCCATCCACTGCTACCCATGGTGCCTTTGGGGGTTGCTGTGAATTAAGGTACAATCAGCTTCACTGTCCACTAAGGCCCAAGTGTTTTGTATGTTAGTAGGGGAACCAATAAATCTGCAATTCAGTGTGGGACCTCTACTCATCTTGTATGGCCTTCATTTGCAGGCCTCCTTGTCCACCCCATTAAAGGAGTGGCTGGGGGGTTCCCACCTGTTTGGGTTTGGCTCAGGCCCAGCAGAGGTCAGAGCTTTGCCCTGACACCGAGTGGGTATCGGGGTTCCACAGGACTGGGTTGATGTAGTGGCTGGAGGTGCCAAAGAAGGATCTCGAGAGACCTTCTGCAGGAAACAGGAGAGGGAAAATTTATTAGGTCACTCCCCAAGCGAGGGGCAACCAGCAAGCAGCCTCTGTCAAGTGTTAGGCTCACTGGTGGTACAGCTCAGCCTTAAAGGCACAGCTACAAGCAGTTGGTGTTCCACTGGGCTGGAGGTCCAGTGGTCTTAACTCTTGCAACTCACCTTCTCTGCCTCCCTCCTTCCCAAGGATGGGAGGAATTGGGAGGCTCCAGCTCAACATAAATCTTGCCACAGTTGTTTTCAAGTGACCTGAGACAGAATCCTGCTACGTTGTACAGGCTGCCTTTGGCCTTGAACCTGAGATCCTCCTACCTTGAAAGCAGCCTTTCAAGTCACTTAGCTGACAGGTGTATGCCATGATGCCTGGCAGCTCTGACCTTTAATGTGGAGGAAAGGAAAATCCATGATTCAGCATGCAGATGTTGTTGTTGTTGTTGTTGTTAGGTGCCATTAAGTCAGTGTCCAACTCATACTGACCCTACGTACAACAGGCAAAACACTATTGTCAGTGCTTCTCTGCTGTTCATAGGGTTTTCAATGGCTGATTGTTTTTTGGGAGTGGGTTGCTGGGTCCTCCCAGACCTACAGCACCTGGTGTTCCCAGGTGGTCTCCCATCCGAGTACTAACCAGGCCCAACCCTGCTTAGCTTCTGAGATCTGATGGGATTGGACACCACAGTGCTACAGCTGCAGGGGAACATGTAGATGGAGGTCTTAATTGCCCAGTACAAGAAACTACAATAATCGAGGAATACTCTGCCTCTGAACTGCATGAGTTGGGAAAGACTTTTCAACAGGCAGTGAAAGAACCTTCCTTTCCCGGCCTGGCTCATGAGGCTGTGGGACACGTGGGTAGATATGATCAGCCTGAGTGCCCTAGAACTACGCACCCCTCCTTAAGACAAAGGCTGCATAACCTGAGACAACCTTAGGAGCCAATCGGGGGATAGGGGTAGCCAATCAAAGTTGAGGGGGTTGAGGCTGGGTAGGACTGGTCAGGGGCCATCTTTGTTCACTGGATGGGAGGGGTAGGAGTGAGTTAGTGGAATGTGGCCCTGGGGTCAGCTAAAGGTCAGTCCCTCAGGCTAGCCTGAGGGACCCTAGTTATGGGGTGCATTTAAGAAATCCCCAACACCCACCCCACGAGATCTCCCTCTTCCTTGGTACGGGATGTGGTGGAAATCACCTGCAACTCCCTGTGATTCATGCATACAGTGAACTGTTGCTCAGGCTGTGAAGCCTTTGTTTATATTTTATTTTGAGACAGAGTTTCGCTAAATTGTGTAGGCTGCCTCTGGCCATGAACTTTCGATCTTCCTGCCTCAGCTTCCCAAATCACTGGTATTAAATTCTTTCGCCACCGGGACTGACTGGATCTCAATTCTTTTTGTTGGTCTTTCAAAATTCTCTTTTAGACTTCTACTTGATTTGGGCTCTGATCACAATGTACTCCCCCCTTGGGCTATTAGGGCTTGCACTTATCTGCCAGGATGCTGGAGAACATTCACAGATAAGAAGGCCACTAACTTTCAGTTTTGTTATTTTTTTTTTTTCTCTTTTTTCTAAATGAAGTGCGAAGTTGGAGTTTATTAAGAAAAAGATTTGAGGCCTGGGTGCTCGACTTGCTGGACCTGCGGCGGCTGGAGGCAGGAAGTCGAGCTGGGCTGAGGATCTAGGCGACCCAGACCAGTGACCCAGCCCAGCGGACTGCTGGAGAATCCACACCCTGCAGGTGCCGCTCAGAGGCCGCGAGAGTCACCACTGCATTCACCCTGAGCGCCTCGTCCTGGCTGCCGCAGCCACTCGTGCCATTGCGCTTGCCAGCCCTCTGTCCCCAACCTTCCTTTTGCACCTGTGGCGTGGACGCTGCCGCCTCCCTGGACTCCGGCTTTCAACAGGAGGAGGAGACGCAGCGGCGCGGCCGGGGGCGGGGGCTCCCTGCTGCCCAAGCTGCGCTGGGTAGAAGGTGGTGGAGCATCCCAGTATTTTAGAACATGCTCGAGAGATGGAGGTCATCCTATTTTAGGAGTGAAAAGTCAGACACTTAAACAAGAGAAATTGGACGATAATGTACACACGTTTGAGAACCTCGTAGGAAGTGATGGAGAGAGCCCAGGACGCAGTCTTGGGCCTCATAGAAATTATTGACTTACAAGAGAGGCATGATTCTATTGCTGAAAAGCAGAAAGATCTTCATAGGAAAATCCGAAAGAAAAAAGAAAGAAAGAAAAAGAAAAAGGCTGACAAGAAGGTAAGACTAAAAGAAGGTGCTTTAGCGCAGCGAAAGGCAGAGGATTGTGCCCCTAAATCATCCTTCCATCAATGGAGACTATCAACGTTCAAGATCGCGAGTCGACTTTGAATCTTGTTTGAGACAAAGTCACAGTATGAAAGGTTTTCTTTGAAATAGTGGTGGACTTTCATCAGATGTCACGGTATTGGCACCAGATACAGGTAGTTGTTGCAGGGGCCCTTGAGATGGTCCGACTCTTAGCCACCTCACATACAACAGAACAAAACACTCCCTGACACTGTGGCATGCCTGGTGCTATGTCAGTGCGTCTCTGCTCTTCATAGGGTTTTCAATGGCAGGTTATTTTGGGATTGATTCAGGAGTGGATTGCCATGTACTTCTCCCATTTTTGTGGTGCTGGGGATCAAACCCAGGGCCTCAGAGAGCACAGAGCAGCCCTCTGGCAACTGAGCTAAGCCCCAGCCCTAGACTTAATAACCAAAACTAAATCAACTAGTGGAAATGAAGACAGCACATCCTTCCATCTAGAGTGGGAAGATGAAGAAGGAATGAATAGAATGCTTCAATGAGAGCACATTTCAAAGCAGAGGAAGATATTCTCTGGACAGCACTTAGGGACAGCAGTAAGAAGACTGGAAGTAATTCTGCATGAGCCTCTGCTGATTCCCAAGGGCTTGAGTGGGACACTGATTTTGTTGGTGTGGAAATGGATGATAATGGCAGTTCTGAGCATTCTGGATTTGTGAATCCTGTCTTAGAACTGACTCAGGCATAAAGCTGTCTGATGCACATCAACAGATTCAGTAGGATAAAATGGAGTGACCCTGCTTATTAGTTATGACCAAATGTTCAAAACCAATATATAAATAGTATGCTGAGTCTTTTTGTAAGGAGGAGGTAAGAAACTACATTGTAAATGCTTGTTTTATTAGAAAGAAGTGGGAATGATAGGGTAGATCTGAACTGCTTTAGAATTAAGCACAATTTTATGATCTACCCTCTGCTTTTTTTTTTTTTAGTGGTACTGGGGGTTGAACCCAGGGCCTCGCGCCTGCATGCTCTGCAAGTGCTGGACCACTGAGTTGCGCCCTCAGCCCATTTTTTACTTTTTGAGACAGGGTCTCGCTAAATTACGCAGCCTGCCTCTGGTCTCGAACTTGTGATCCTCCCGCCTCCGCCTCCTGAGCCGCTGGGATTACAGGCGCACGCCACTGCGCCCGGCGCTACCTTCTGCTTTTCAAGACCAATTTAATGGTGTGTCATGCTATCCATTAGATTTATTTTAACTCTTTATAGCATACTGCTTAATTTGGAGAGTTTCATATTTCTAAAATCTCAATTAATTGTATTTTGAATGTTTTACTATGTCTTTCATTATCTGTGAAAATACTAAAGTGTTTTTTTTTTTTTTTTTTCAGTACTGGGGGTTGAACCAGGGCCTCACACTTGCATGCTTTGCAAATGCTGGACCACTGAGCTGCACCTCCAGCCCATTGCTTTACTTTTTGAGACAGGGACTTGCTAAATTATGCAGACTGCCTCTGGTCTCGAACTTGAGGTCCTCCTGCTTCTGCCTCCCATGTTGTTGGGATTACAGGTGTGCACCACCATGCCCAGCTGTCTTTTTATTAATTCTCAGCAGATGTGAAGAGGACATAAGGAAGGATGGTAAGAGTCAGATTTAGAATACTTCTAAATCTGACTTCTATGACTTACTTCTATGACTTATTTGAATTTTGTTATCTAACAGCACAATCAATTTGAGTAGAGGACCCTAAGAAAGATGAAGGGTCAGTTTCTTTCTATGCCTATTACATAAGCCTAGTATGATTATTCAGTTTAAACAAAAGATACTATGATAAAAATAAGCTTTCTGAGTTTGGACATTTTAAGCTGATAATAATAAAATAGCACTAAAACCTATATATATTTAGGGGTTTTACTTCCTTTTGCATGCCACTATATTGACTTTAAGCTGATACATTAATTTTAACTGTCATTATTTTTAAGGATTCTATATTTCTAATGAACGATATTAGAAAGCTTTTACACAGAACGTATTCTCTGAATGATTTAAGAAAGGAAAATGTATAAAGGTAATACAAGTATTTCTAAATAAATCAAATATTCTCTGGTTGAAAGTTCCATGATTTTATTACACATTTCTTTGTGTTGTAGTATAAAGGACTTTAATGAGACAGGACAAAGTGTATCAACATACATAACTGCATTTTCTGATAACTTTTCCCTAAAGTTTATGCATCAATATAAAAGGCCAGGGATATAAAACACTCTCTGCTTTCCTTAATTTTTCTGAGGACTGAGTAGGATTTTAGTAAGCAAATGGTTTTGGTTTTCTTTAGTATGTTTTTCTTTCCTTCTCTTGCAACAGTGGTAGTGCATCTTCTCAAAAATACAGGAAGGTCCAGATAAAAATAATAATTTATAGTTCTTGCTGTACTTAAAAAAGTCATGTGGCCCTTTCAATATTTGAACTGCTAGGCAATGACATCTGTAGTTTCTTATTCCTTTTTACTCTCATAGGAATAAATATGACACTTTATTAAGTTAGTATAATGAACCAGGTCATGTTGTTATTTATAAGCCTTGTTGTTGTTGTTAGGTGCCGTCGAGTCGAGTCCGACTCATAGCGACCCTATGTACAGCAAACCGAAACACTTGCCGATTCTGTGCCAGGCAAACAATCTTATTTATGTTTGAGCTCATTGTTGCAGACACTGTGTCAATCCATCTGGTGGAGGGTTTTCCTCTTTTCCATTGACCTGCCACTCTTCCAAACATGATGTCCTTCTCCAGGGATTGTTCTCTCCTGACTACATGTCCGAAATAGGTAAGACGCAGTTTGGCCATTTTTGCTTCCAAGGAGCACTCTGGTTGTACCTCTTCTAGGACAGATCTGTTGGTTCTTTTGGCAGACCATGGTATATTCAATAGACGTCTCCAGCACCACAATTCAAAAGCATCAATTCTTTTTCTGTCTCTCTTGTTCAATTTCCAGCTTTCACAACCATATGATGCGACTGAAAATACCATGGCATGAGTCAGACGCACCTTCGTCTTCAATGTGACATCTTTGCTTTTCAATACTCTAAAGAGATCTTTTGCCACAGCTTTTCCTAGGGCAATGCGTCTTTGGATTTCTTGACTGCTGCTTCCACGGGTGTTAGTCTCTGAGGCCCTGAGTTCAATTCCCAGCACTGCAAAAATGGGAGAAGGGCCTGGCAATACACTCCCAATGCAATCCGGAAACAGTCAGCCATTGAAAACCCTGTGAGGGTCGCTGAGTCGGATACCGACTCGATGGCACCTAATAAGTATAAGCCTTAACATACTTGAAGTTGTAGCTATGTTATTGGAAATATTTTAAAGGCACTCCATATTTACATGGCTTTTATTGATGCTTTTTAAAGTTTATACACACCAGATGTATACTTTTGGTTGGCCATATGATACTGTTATAATTTTTGTTGGCTTTATGTTCATAAAGAATTTTCTGAAGGAATGGTAAGGTCTCAAGGGTTGTGAATAAACACTTTTTTTACATTTAAAGGTAAGGTGAGAAAATATTGTAATGTAGATTTAAGCTAGGGGGAAGAGAAAGGGAGAGAGATAGAGATAGAGATAGATAGAGAGAGAGAGAGAGAGAGAGAGAGAGAGAGACAGGCGGTTAAGAAAAGGAAAGTTGACAGGGAGCCATGCACATTCCTGTAGTCCCAGTTATTTGGGAGGTTGAGGCCGGAGGATAGTGAATTTGAGGCCAGAGGCAGCTTGCACAACCTAACAAAATCCTGTCTCAAAAAAGAAAATATAAAAGGGGTTGGAGGTGCAGGCCAGTGGTAGAGCACTTGCCTGGCATATACAAGGCCCTTAGTTCAATCTCTCGGTAAGAGGGGCGGGGGAGAAGAAGAAGGAGGAGGAGGAGAAGAAGAAGAAGAAGAAGAGGAAGAAGAAAAAGAAGAGGAAGAAGAAGAAGAAGAAGAAGAAGAAGAAGAAGAAGAAGAAGAAGAAGAAGAAGAAGAGAGGAGAAGAAGAAGAAGAAGTGAAGGGAGAATAGGACAGTTGTATAAAACTAAGGGTTGGTGCAGGGACATTTCAATACAGCTTTCAGTTCCTATCTGGTATAGTAATACTCTTTCAAGAACAAAGCTCTTGTCAAATTTATGCCTTCCATTGTTTTTTCCCTAGTAACTTCAATTATTTGTTTGGAGTATTTTTGTTCAGTTTTCATATTGTTACTTGGAGGAAAGCTTGCTAGTCTGCCTCTTCACTCTGCCATTACCAGAAGTCCTACCCTGAAAGAGACTTTTGGGAGAAAAGTCACTGCCCATGATTCAATCTCATGAGGATAATATGGATCCAAGCACCAGAGATTCCTTTTTCAGTTTTTTCAAACTGATGTAAGATTAGGCCTAGTATCTGTGACATTAAATTCCTCAAAGAGTCACTGACTTTTTATACCCTGCAATGGTAAAGGACAGAGGCTGATTGGCCTGTTTGGTATTGGAGACATCATTTTCCATATTTGAGATTTTTCCCACAGTCTGTGGAGCAAGTCACCAAAAATGCAGTTAAACCTGAATGGCAGTTTGGAAGTGGTTCAGTTAAGGGCAAAATAACACTCCCCAAACTGCACAATTACATGTGTCTTAAGTCAGTTTTATAGTTGGTTATGGCCTTTGGCAATGATTCTTCCTCATTATTCAATGGGTCTTGAGCTTCTCAACTTGACTCCCCAACTTTAAGGAGGATAAGCTCTTGGAGAAATAACTGCATTTTGGTGTTATTGAACCCTAATGAAGGCAGATAATTTCACTAAAGAACAAATTATGGCTTCTCATATTGCGTGTGTATTTCTGTGATTCAAAAATCCCATAAGTACAAAAATGTTCCCATAGGAAATGAGAATGTCACTGTGATACAAGCAGTAATCAAACATATCTCCTATTTGGTCCTAAATGCTTATTCAGATATTGGTTGTGTGTATGTGTCCTTTGAAATAGGGTCTCACTATGTAGTCCGGCTAGCCTCAAACTCTAGAGCCTCCTGCCTCAGACACCCGAGTGCTGGGATTACAGGAATGTGCCAGCATACTCAGTTTTTGCAATGTATTCTTAGCACTGCCTGAGAGTTTGCCCTCTCTTGTCTCATGGTTGAGATGTTGAAGAGTTCCCTAAGGACTGTTGACCATAGAGGAAGAAATTGGAGCCTGACATTTTATTTTATTTTATTTTATTTTTGGTGTGTGGGATTGAACCTAGAACCTCCTTCATGCTAGGCAAGTGTTCTACCACTGAGCTACAGCCCCAGGCCTGTGTATAGTTTTGAATGTGATTTGAATACCTACAAGTGAACTGTTAACAATATTACAGCCTCTCTCAAGGATTGTCATGAAGAAGAGAGAAAAAACAATAAAGCAAAACAAAGGAAAGGGAAATACTTCCAGTGGGGAGATTTTCTTCTGAGCATCTGGAAGTCTACTTTGCCAAAATGAGAAATATCTAATGACTGGGTCCTCATCAATGTATGGACAGTGGCTAATAGCTTGCCCAGATGTTCAATGGCTTCAAAGAAACAAGATGAGGTTTTTGGGGAGTTTTTAGGGAGGTAGCATGAGCTACTAGGATGGCAGATTAAGTGTCCATATCTACCTTCATTGTGACAAAAATGGATGATGAAAATATAAACCACAACATAAAAGCATTATGGTACTTAAATTTTCAAAATTATCTAACCAAAATCAGGGAGTTCTGAATTTACTTTTGCTTTTTGTCATTTATGTACTGTAGAAAATTCAAGTTTTAGTTTTCATGGACTCATAAGACATTTGTAATAGAAGGCAGAGCTCAGGTAGCACTCAAAGTGGGAAATCTAATAACATGATCTTTTCCAGTTTGTTAGGACCCATAAGGGCAGTTTCTCAATGTGAGGGAAATGTCCTATGCTCAAAGGAATACAGGGACAGTTGTCTTGGAGGCAACTTTGTGGTGCACACTTATAATTCCCACAACTCTGGAGGCTGAGGCAGGAGGATCTCAAGTTTGAGGCCAGAGGCAACCTGTGCAACTTAGTAAGATTCTCCTTCAAAAACAACAAATTGAAATGGGCTGGGGGGAAGCTCAGTGCTAGAGCATTTGCCCAGGATGTGCAAAGATCTGGGTTCAGTCCCCCAATACTGAAAAAAAAAAAAAAGGACAACTGGATTGGTACTGAGTGGAATGAGAGGAAGAATCTGCTCCAGGTGTGGCCCCTCGTGTGAATTTGCAGCCCAAGTTCACATTGCCTGAGGGTTCTGAAAATCATCAAACTATGAATTCAGCTTAGGATAGACTAGACTCCAAGAAGCCCGGTGAAAGCAAATAAAAATCTTCTCTGGAAGAATGTACTATCACATGTTGAAAATGGAAAAAAAAAATCATTATATAAGCAAAATTAGCAATTAGTAAAAACCACCAACAAACTATGAGACAAGATGTCAGGAAAGAGCAAGCGAATACAACAGACTGAGGAATCATATAACTTGGAAATAATAATAATAATAATAGGATATAAATAGTCTTATTAAAGGATAAACTTTAGAATATATTCAGTGAATGAGAACCTGTAAATAATGGCCAGGAAAATCTGAAAAGACAAATATACAACATTTAGAAATAAAAATATAATAATTAAAATTATAATCTCAGCACATTTTTGGCATATACCTTTACTAAAGGAAGGGCCAAAGAATGTACTTCAGGCAAAAGGAGAGGTGCCACCTGGAATATATGAAATGAAAGAAAGTAATGAACAAAAATTAAAGGTAAATGTGTATGTAAATTGAAGTTAGGTTTAAGTATGGGATGAATAAAAATGTCTGATGGGGTTATAAGGACTAGCATGAGTTGGGAGGGGATAAGTACAGCTAATTGAAATCTAAATTCTCTTCTTTCCTCCATATGAATGTCAAATTTCTTTTCTTTATATTCTGATTAAAAATTCCAAGATAAACTTCTCATTTACAATGTGGCTTATTTTGGTTTTGTCCATTTCAGGAGAGGGCACACAGAGACAGCATCGTGTGGGCCTGTGTTACCCTCCCACCTTATTGCTGGGTTGCTCATTACTTCAGATAATGAATAACCTTGGAAGTAATGAATGCAGCGTTTTCAGCTGTGGGCAGTTTTCCACAATAAAACCAGCCGGCATTAGGGAGGTCAGTGGGGCTTGCTAGCGGATTCTTTTCAGAACCATGGACAGATCCAAGCATCTGGGAATGAGGAGAGCAGAGTCCTCTCTGGGCTGGATAGTAGGGAAGAAAGTTTAAAATGAACTCTGATAGTCATGGGATCTGGATTGTGATTTTTAAACATAGTAAATAATCACTCTCAAATTCTGCATTCTCCCCTGTCCACTCTTGCCTCCCCAAACTCCCTTAGCTAAATATTTCGTGATCACAATAGTAGAAGGACCTCCTGTGTGGTCAGAGAGGGCAGCTTCAGGCTAGCCTTGGCACAATAATATAGTGACTGAAGAGCATGAGATTTAGAATAAAGTAGCCTGGAACTGACTTCTGGGGCTAAATTCTTCATTTCAGTGTTACCTTGGGCAAGTTACACCTCTCTTAACCTAATTCTCCTGATCAAGTTACTTACATTTTCTAGATTCCCTTTCTTTCTTTCTTTCTTTCTTTCTTTCTTTCTTTCTTTCTTTCTTTCTTTCTTTCTTTCATTTTCTGGTACTCAAGGGTGAGGGTGCTGAACCCAGGGCCTCACACATACTTTGCAAGTGCTCTACCACTGATTGTACCCCAAGCCTCTTAAAAAAAATTTTTTTTTTATCTTGCTGGGCACGGTGGTGCATGCCTATAATCCCAACAGCTTGGGAGGCAGAGGCAGGAGGATTGCAAGTTTGAGACCAGAGGCAGTCTGCCTAGCTTATTGAGACCCTGTCTCAAAAAGTAAAAGGAAAAAAAAAAAAAAAGGGCTGAGGGTGCAGCTCAGTGGTCCAGCACTTGCAAAGCATGCAAGTGCAAGACCCTGGGTTCAACCCCCAGTACCACACACACACACCAAAAAAAAAAAAAAAAAAAAAAAAAAAAAAAGAAAAAAGAAAAAAAATTTTCTTTTACTTTGAAACATGGTCTCACTAAGTTACACAGGCTGCTCTGACTTCGAACTTGTGATCTTCCTGCCTCAGTGTCCTGAGTTGCTTGGATTACAGGCATATGCCATGGCCCCCTGCCTAGATTCCATTTTTTTAAATTGTGGATAATAATGTCCTTCTTATATGGTTGTGGTAAATATTGAACAGATAACTCATGTAGGTACTTAGGCCAAAGCGCCTGGAACATAGCAAGTGCCCTTTAAGTGTAGCCATTGTTACTGGTGTGGTTGTTGATGTTGTGATTTTCCACCAGGAAGTTTCATTTTTCATAGGTTTGCATACAGAATATCTCAAGACACGATGGGTCAACACTTCCTTTTAAAACATTTGATGAAATCATGAAAATTCTCTAGTCACAGCCCAGTCAAAATTTCATGGAAGTTTCCAATATTTTATTCACAGGTTTCTTTTGATTCCAGGATATTAGTCATGGTAGGTGGCATCTTCTGGAATCCTGGTACAGTTTTACCTAGTGTTCTGTGGAAAAATGATTGCAAAACAAAGTTTATTTTGTTGTGGTTGAGAGGTTAGAAGATTCCAGTCTGGGAAGCAAGGCCAGAGCAGTTACTTTCTCAGCAGGAAGCAGAGAATGTGCCAACTGTGTGGGTGCACACCCGCAATCCCAGCACTCAGGAGGCTGAGGCAGGAGGATCAAGAGTTTGAAGCCAATGTGGATAACTTAGCAAGACCTTGTCTCAAAACAAAATGAAAAGGTCTGGGATGTAGCTTTGTGGTAGAACACCAGTTTAGTGTGCATGAGGCCTTGGGTTCAATCTCAAGTACCCCCCCCCAAACACACACAAAAAGGAGGGAATGTACTAAATGCAAGGCAGTTAAGAATGCTGTTTTTTTGGTCAGTGGTTACAGCTGTTTTTTTTTCTCAAATTTTATTAATGTGTTCAGTTTGTGCAACATTTACAATGAGACATGTGCTTTATAAAGCATTCATATACATAAATAGACCAAGGAATAGTTAAGTAATTAATCACTAAAACATGCACATTAATTTTATTCAGGTGTGTATAAGAAAGGGAAATAAGTTTTAGCCATTTTTTAAAATTAAAAACATTTGCAAGTTATCATTTAGGAATGCCAAATGTTTTTCTGGGACAAATATATTTGTAATAGGAAATGCTAATACAATTAAAAGGGCTTAGTGTTGATAAGACTGGAAAAACATTTATCCTATGTATGATCAATAAGAAAAAGAGTTCCTATGGGCCTAAGGTACATGTCAAATAAATGAATCAAGCAGCATGAATTGAATGTTTGAGATGAAGGAACATGTACCATGAGCCAGATTATAGGACACATATATATTCAGGGCACATGACTAGGCTGAACAGGTGGCTAAGTTCTAAAGACTAATTTGTTCTTTCACTGGAAAGAGTAAAATGTAATGTAATTTCCATTTAATGACACTTATTGAAAAATAAATGCAATTAGATGTAGGGCAGCAAATGTCTTCCTTTCATATACACACCAACTACTAGATAACAGATGCTAGAGTAACAGAAACAATAGTGATTACAGTCCAATTTTCTTACACTGCAGTAAAATGAATGTCAAACTATTTTGTATTGTTTGTATGTTATCATCCTATTTATTCTCATTCAGATTTCACAAAAGAATTCTTCAAAAGTATGCAGATTAAAGAATTTATTAAGCTGTGTTGTTCAACAAAGTCAAATCCAAACTCTAGAGCTGACTGGATTCAGTTTGGGCTTTTCCGAGAATGGAAAAACACTTCCAAAACTATCTTACTGTGTACAACTAAAATTCTAGCACATTTACTGGGGTTCTCTTCTTTTTCTTTGGTGAGTCAGAGGCATTTGCCGCATCCCCCACCCCCAGCCGGCTTAACCATTCAATTAACATTTGTCCCAAAAATACACAGAAGAAAAAAGAATATGGAAAAAACCACAACTTTCAACAATATTTAAAAAACCTCAAATCAACTACAATGAGCAAACAGATGATATCAAGCTATTCACTGTATTTTGAGTGAATAGTACACTGAAATTTACTTCAGAAACTAAATGCTAGGAGGGCAAGGATAATTCTGTGTGCTTCTAAAAGTCTAGCAAAATGTTCCCCATCTGATTGAAATACAGATGTTGAATACTCTTCCTGTCTGGGCTCCTGGAAATAAGCAGCACCAACAGTTTAATTACATCTCCCAAAATAACAACCATTATCCATTTACATTGTTTTGAAGCACCTGAAACTCTTCCATAACAAAAGATGTTAAGATGAGATGTTAGCCATATTATGTCCTGAATACTTTTGTGTGCACATACAAAGTTCCTGTATAGTTTCAGTAGACAGGTCATAAGACTGGTGGTTGCCACTTTGGGAATAGTTTTTGTGCAATTAAAACCAACAATGACTTCCAAAGCAGATGACACTAGTTAACAAATCAAAGAAACAAACAAAAGCCTTTTTAAAGCTACTGTTGCAATGAATGGTTCAATCTGAAGTTCACTGGAATAAACTCTGACAGAACAAAGATAATCTGGAGGTTTAGAACGTGATTTAAAAAATAAGAAGTGAAAAGAAGTTTTAAGAGACTGGCAGACACTTTCTGTGAGTAGTGAAAAGCCTGAGTCACATGGATTACTTTTACCTCCTTTTTATGTCATATCCTTGGTTAATGATAACTTCTTACTTCTTCACACAATTTGGCCATGTAAATCCACCACAGAGAGGTGACACAATGATATAGATGAACACAATTGATATGATGATGATGATGATGATAGTGAGCTTGATGTTCTTCATACACATGGCTCTGGCAAGATTTCTGCTGGTAGTTTTGAAGGTAACAGATGAATCCACAAGATTTTCTGTCTTATCTATCAATAATTCCAATCTTTCTCCCCGTTGAGCAATCAGATCTATGTTTCTGACCATGATTCCTTTCAGTTCATCCACTTGGGCTTGAGTCTCCATCACTCTGTCTAGGCCCTTATTCTTGGAGTGATGCTTCAACTGTGCAGCCAAGACACTTGAGAACTCACTATTCATGGCATATGGAAGTGTTGTTTGTGCTCTTGAACCGTAAGTAGCCTGGAACCTTTTCTTTACCTCATTCAGAAAATTGAAGGCTCGAGAACGTTCATAATCATCATCAGTGATACAAAGATACACAATTCTGTCTTGGCAGATGTAATGAAACAAATAATTGCCATGTGAGTACGTTAGGTATTTTCAGAAGGTATCTTAGCCAGAATCTGCTCTGTTACCTCCAGGAAGTTTCCTCCACACCAAGAGTGTTTGGCAAGGATAGTGGTTCCCCTGGCAACAACAGCAAAAAGAATGGCCATGGTTTTGAGCTGTCCGGGAACCCTCTGAGGGCACACGGGCTCATGACCCAGGGGCGTGGGTCTGCCCAGGGTCGCCCACTGCCCACACCCAGTAAAAGGCTGGCAGCTGTGTTTTGATTTGTCAAATGCCTTATGCCACACATTCTTCCCACTGAATTTTTTTTTTTCTTGTGGTACTGGGGGTTGGACCCAGGGCCTCACACTTGCATGCTCTGCAAGTGCTGGACCACTGAGCTGTACCCCCAGCCCATTTTTTACTTTTTGAGACAGGGTCTTGCTAAGTTATGCAGACTGCCTCTGGTCTCGAATTTGTGATCCTCTTGCCTCTGCCTCCTGACCCGCTGGGATTACAGGCGTGCACCACCTCGCCCGGCCTTCCACTGAACTTTTTAAAAAGCTTCTGCAAGACTAGGCTTTTGGCCACCATGGTACTCCCAGTCAGATAAGAATAACCTGTAAGCAGAGCAGAGAGCAGACATTAATCAGTTCATGAAAAGTTCAGGTCTCAAGTTGTACAGAGTTAACTGTAATAGAAGAGGCCTCGACCTAGAAATGGAACATCTAGTTTACGCAGACTCTGACATTTTAGCTTAATAGTACATGAGTCCCAGAGACTGTTTAGAAGAGATGTTTTGAGCGCACACTTGTCCTGTCAGGTACTTCTGCCAAAGTGTCCCATAGATGTATTTTCACAGGCACGTTGAAAATGTCTGCAAGAAAGACAGGTTATACAGTCGTTTCTAGAAGGCTAAATTTACTGGCATAAACAGTAAGCATTTTAAAGAAATACTGGCTGCTCTTTAGTATTTAGTGGAAGGACTGGGTGACTAAATTTAAGTAGTCTCAGTTTTAGTGTTGGACGGAATCTTTTTGTTGTTGTTAAATCTTAGAACTTATCATAATCAAACAATCCAAATTTTCCTCCCTCCCCCCTTCCCTCCGTTCCTTTCTCTCTCTCTTTTTCTTTCTTTCTCTTTCTCTTCCTCTTTCTCTTTCTCTTTTCTTTTCTTTTCTTTTTCTTCTTCCTCTCTCTCTCTCTCTCTCTCTCTCTCTTTCTTTCTTTCTTCTTTCTTTTTTGGGTTTTTTGAGACAGAGCCTTGCTATTTAGCCCAAGTTGGCCTGGAACTTGCTATGTAAACCAGGCTGGCCTGGAACTTGCAGTGATTTTCCTGCCTCTGCCTCCTGAGAGCTGGGATTATAGTCATGCACCACCATACCTAGCTTCAAACACCCTAATTTTCAAATGAAATGCAAAACAAGTAACTCAACTCTTTTGACATCCTGCACTAGTATTTTTTAATATATGTTGCTATCATTTTTTATTTCAAATTATTATTTCTAACTCTCTATATGGTCTATTACAATTGCATATATTTGATGAATGTAATTTGATATATTTGATATATGTAATTTGACATGCACATGTATATATATACATACATACATATATACACACACACACACACGTGTGTGTAGTTTTTATGGTGCTTTGATATATGAACTCACTTGATCCTTCTGAGCCTGTAAGGTTGTCGGAGAGGAACTTACATTTTGCCAATAAATAAAGCAAGACTCAAAATATTCCATGAAATCCCCAATGTTAGAGGGTGAGTCAGACCCCAACCTCACCATTGTTCTCTTTCTCCTTTATTTATTTTTATTTTTTTCAGTACCGGGGATAGAACCCAGGGTCTCATACATACTAGGCAAGTGCTCTACCACTAAATGGCACCCCCACTCCCTTTTTTATTTTTATTTTTAAAAACTTGAAGCAAGGTCTCCCTAAGTTGCACAGGCTGCCTCTGGCTTCAAACTTGCAATCCTCCTGCCTCAGCCTCCTGAGTGATTGGGATTACAGGAGTGTATGATGGTGCCAGGGTTCCCCTCTCTCTGTCTCTGTCTCTCTCTCTGTCTCTCTCTCTCTCTCTCTCTCTGTGTCCCTGTTTCTTTCTGTCTCTCTCTGTCTCTCTCTGTCTCTGTCTCTCTCTCTGTCTCTGTACTTTGGCGTTAAGCCCAGGGGCTTGCACATACTTTGCAAGTGCTCTGCCACTGGGCTGCACCCCTAGCCCATTTTTTATCTTGAGACAGGGTCTCACTATGTTACGCAGGCTGCCTCTGGCCTTGAATCCACAATCCTCCTGCTTCAGCCTCCCAAGTTGCTGGGATTACAGATGTGCCATGCCAGGCACTATTGTCAGTGCTTCTGTGCTATTCATAAGGTTTTCGATGGCTTATTGTTTTTTGGGAGTGGGTTGCCAGGTCCTTTTCCCAAGCCTACAGCATCCAGTGTTCTCAGGCAGTCTCCTTTCCAAGTACTAAGCAGGGCCGACCCTGCTTAGCTTCAGAGATCTGATGGGATAGGGTGCCACAGTGGTATAACTGCAGCCTCCAACACTTTTGTTGTTGTTAGGTGCCCTTAAGTCATGTCCAACTCATAGTGACCCTCCTGGAATTTTCAATGGCTGATTGTTTTAGGAATTACTTCTGGAGTGGAGTGCCATGTCTTCCTATTTTTGTGGTGCTGGGGATAGAACCCTGGACCTCGGAGAGCACAGAGCCACACTCTACCAACTGAGCTAACCCCCAGCCCCCAACAGTTTTAGAGGGCAACAAAATCAGATGTGAATTAGAATCATGTGCAGATTAGATTCTCACCTCTCCCACTATGGACTTCAAATCCAATTATTTGCATCTTATCGTTTGCAACACAGTATTGTTTATTGTGATTTTGGCATGTATTTTTTGCAATTAAAATCCTTTAAAGATTTATACTACATATTGCTTTTGTGTCATTTGTACTCAAGACGGTATGCACATTTGGTGATGTACCGTAATGGAACATCTGAGCGGGGCTCATTTAATTAAAGAGAAGGAAAATAAGGAAATGAAAACAAAGTTAACAACCCACTGGTTTTTTAGTCTTACAATGTTGTTGTTAGGTGCTGTCGAGTCGGTATCCGACTCATAGTGACCCTCATAGGGTTTTCAATGGCTGTTTCAGGATTGCCTTGGGAGTGGATTGTCAGGTCCTTCTCCCATTTTTGCAGTGCTAGGGAATTGAACTCGGGACCTCAGAGACTGCAGTGCAGCGCTCTACCAACTGAGCTAAATCCCAGCCCAGTCTTACAACAGCATTTGCAAATTTAACTTTAGCTGAAGTCCAAAACCCTGGTGAGTCATTTTCTTGAAAATGCAACAGAAATTTTTATTCTGGTTCTCTCACTGAAGATGCACAGCTGGTTGTACCGCTTTTGGGGATGTGGGTCCAAGTATTGTTGCCTGATTCGTTTGTAAAGGATTCCAGTTAACCTTCTACTTAACAAATTTAGCACCTACTGAGGATTATTGTCTAGACCCATGATAGTGCTTCTATTATTTTTTGGTTTTGTTTTTTATTTTATGATAGTATTTCTTTTGATAGTGTTCACATATTCTCCCAAGACTACAGCACCCGGTATTCCCAGTGAGTCTCCCATCCAAGGACTAACTAGGGCCGACCATGCTGAGCTTCTGAGATCAGACAGGATCGGAGCCAGTTATGGTTGTAGACACATATACATATAAAATGTGTTAAATGTTAAATACAGTCATGTTATGAAATATGAAAAATGATAGAGTTTTGGAGGGGGAAGGAAGTAGGCTATAATAGATTAAAAAGAATATGTTGTTTTGAGACAGGGTTAATGTTGGCTATGGTAGTCTTGAACTCCTGAGCCAAGTGATTCTCTTTCCTCAGACTCCCAATGATCTGGGACTACAGGTGTGCTCTACCACTCCCAGCTTGTGCTAACTTTTTAAATTTGCTCATTTCCTGCATTTGAAGTACTCTTTGAGGACAGCCATGGCCTGAGGTTCTTTGCCATAGTCCTTGACTGTTGGGGATTTTTAAAATCTACCCCATAACTAGGGTCCCTCATAATAGCCTGAGGGGCTGACCCCTAGTTGACCCCAGGGCCACATTTTACTCACTCGCACCTGCCCCTCCCATCAAGTGAGCAAAGATGGCGCCTGACCAGCCTGGCCTGCCTTAACTACCTTAATCCTGATTGGCTATCCTTGGCATTTTCGTTAGATAACTGTTCCCACCTGGCAGTTATGTCAGTTTATCTTCAGTAACTGTCAGGTGTGTGCCCTGATTGGCTAATCCCAGTCACGTGCCCCTCTGGGACCCTATATAAGCAGGGCTCCCGGACCCCCCCTTTACCCCTACTCCTTCTCCCTTCCCCCTACCACTTCTGACCATCCTTCAACTGCCAACTGAACCCCATCACCTCTACCAGCGCTCCCTACTCCAGTGGACTCTTCAAGCAAGCCGATGTGGTCAAGACCAGGGGACCCCCCCCCCCCGAAGGGCCGAAGGCTACAATCAAGCCATGAAGAGCCTCCCAATTCCTCCCATCCCTGGGAAGGAGGGAGGCAGAGAAGGCGAGCTGTCAGAGTCAAGACCAACTGACTTCCAGCAACGGAACACTGGCTGCTGTAGCTGTGCCTTTAAGGCTGAGCTGTTCCAGCACTCAGCCTGTAGCATAAAATGCTGCAGAGCCAGCACTTATAGCACTTGCTTAGGGGTTGCTTGCTTGTTGCACCCCACTTGGGGAGCACCCAATAAACCTTCCTTTCCTGTTTTTCCTGTTGAAGGTCTCCCGAGGTCCTTCATTGGTGCCACCAGCCATAACACCAACCTGGTTCAGTGGGTCCCCTATACCCATGTGGTATCTGGGCAAGGCTCTGACCTCTGCTGGGCCTGAGGTGAACCCCAACACTTGACCACTACACAGTTGCAACCAACCACTTCACAGTGTTTTCCTAGACAAACCTGTACTAATGGAAACAGAACAAATGAACTACAGAGTTACAAGCAAACCAGATTCCAGACTGTTTTGTCTGTCTTCCATCTTGGACTGGATCCTCATGGTCTCCTACACAAGAGGAATCTCTAAGGGATTGAACTGAACCATGAAATCAAAACTCAAAGTTCCCTTGTTGCTATCCCACCTTGGCCATGTTCCATTGTGCACCATCAATCACAGCACACTCAAAATTGACCAAGAATCAGATTTATGTACAAGAGACAAATAGCTCACCCATTACAAATAAGACCCACCAGAGGAACCAAGGAAGGTCAACTAAAGATGCAAAGGACCCAGGTATGCATGAGGTGGACTTTCAGGCTACATTTCTGTTGACTGTCACAGTCGACTCGAGAAGGCACTATCTCCAGAAATAAATTGTCAAAGAATAACTTAGGAACTTGAAGTTACTTGCACAGTTTAGTATTTTCTATGTAAATAATTTACTGACATGCAGAGGAGTCAGTGGAGAGTCTGAGTCAGGTAATAAAAGGATGTGGTAAATTGTTACATCTACGGTCCTCATGGAACCAATACTTCACCCGGTAATCAAGATCTGATATAACACCTTCCACACTGGATCTGGCCTTGGGCATATGCCTTGCTTTGGCCAAGGAGACATTAGGTTCTTAGGTCTTCCAGATCAGCCACTGGCCACCAGCTAAATGTGGGGTGACTCCAGCTGACTCTATATGGAGCACTACCCAGTCAAGCTCTTCCAGAATTCCAAATGCACAGATTCATTGCTGATTTAAGCCATGTTGTGAAGTGATTTTTATGCAGTAACAGGTAAGTGCAACACAAGATTTATAAGAGAAAGGGAAGAAAGAAAACTGCATTCTGGGAATAGTGCATTTTATTTGTACACTTTTGGGGTAACCCGATTAGGGGCAACCAGCAAAGAAGTGAATCTGGGAATTCTGTCCTTGAGTAGGCTTTCTAGGGATACCACAGAAAACATTTTAGTTGATTCCTAATTCTCAAGAAAAGAGTGTTTACCTATGGAGCATACTGATGTCATCCCTGTCAGTACGCTTTTGTCAGCACCTTGATCTTTTTAGTTCAGGTTTACTACTTACCTTATTAGGATTTTATGGAAGACAACTCTGAAACAGGGAGAAGACTACCTCCGAGTGGGCCTGGAGGACAGGAACCCTTGCCCCCTCCCCATCCTTTTCCCTTCCCTTAAAAACAGCTGCAGCTGCACCACCATCAGCATTTTGTGCAGTCAGGGCTATCTAAGTATGGAATGTCCTAAGGCTCAGGACCTTGCAGGAAACTCTGGAGTTTGAGTCCCAAATACAGCATTGTACTGAGGAAGCCATGGGGATGGGGCACTGGAGCCACAGCTCAGGAAATGGAGGCTGCTTAATGGGACCAGGTGTTCTATGGAAAAAGGGAACTTTTGCATGGTGGGAATACAAAGATGTAAAGACAAAGGAGAGGTTACAAAGTGACCAAGACATACAGACAGAAACTGGAAACATGCAATTATAAATTGAAATACTCATTGAACAGAATCATACAAATTCAAACAGAATTAAACTTTATTTATCTGGAAGATGGGGTGAATCCATCGTGAGTGATTGGCGCCTGAGGCTGCTCTTTCTCCTTAGAGGGGTGGGATGTGTTGGGCAGGGGCTGTGTTGGTTTAGATTCTGGGTGGATGAGCAGAATCAGAGAAAGAGAATTAGTTTTCTAAGACTGTGGCTCCACTTAAACGAACCAAAGCCACCTAATGTGTTCTCTTCCACTCTATACCCCCAAGTGTCCTACTCCCTGGGGTGCCCCCTCCCATGTTTCTCCACCACCTCTTACCTGCCTGGTTACCCAGCTGGGCCTCAGGCCGGTCCCCCCAGAGCAGATGCTTGGGATCATTGAGGAAGCGCTGGCTGCGCTGGCAAGTTAGGCAGGTCTGTACTGTCCAGCGCTGTCCCTTGCAGCCTGGGGTAAAAGTGAGGAGAAGGAAGAGAGTGCCTTGGCTTCCAAGAAGGTCGTTTGCATCCACGTTTTCCCAGCAGGAATCCCACCCCCACCTGGAATGCAAATTTCAGAGTGTCAGGCTCCTGCAAAAACTCCATCAATTTCTTTGAACTCTTTTAAGACAAAGTCCAAACTCCTTAACAAAACTTTTCAAGATATGGCCTGTTTCCCTCTCCAGCCTCCCCTCTTTGTGACTCCTGATTGCTCACTTCCTGACAGCACCAATTTTCTTTCTGGGAATTCTCACCCATGCCCAGAATTTCCCTCTCACTCCCTTTGCTTATCATGAAACCCATCATCGTTGGCACGAGTAACTCAGCATTCTACTCCACCAATCAAAGCGTTGTCCTACATCATTTTAACGGCTTCTTAGTTTGATCCCTCAGCCTGTGATGTCAATCAGCAGGATGAAATGAGCACTTGACATATCTGAGAAAACAAACCTTTCTCGAGTGAATGAAGGAATGGCAGGTGGGGGTGTGGGGTGTGTGGGGGGAATCGTACTTAGATGCACGGGCGAGGCCGCCCGAGGGCAGTGTCATTTTTCTATTGCCAAATCCTGGCCTTCGTGTGTCAAGCGGAGTTAGACACGGAGGCCTGGGCTGGAGGAAGCTGGCTCCTGCAGGTCAAAGCTTCCAGCGCCAACCCTCCGTGCCCCGGGCTCCGCAGCCCCCCACCTAGGCGGAAGCACTCACGTCTCTGGCGCTGCGTACATGTGAGACCCGGGACAAGGAGGGAGGAGCAGCCGCGACAAAGCGTCCTCTTCACCGAAGGGTCCCTGGGGCGGAAGGGAGAGGTGGTCCGGCGCCCGCGCTCCCCCGGCCCGCCCGCGCTCCCCGGCCCGCCAGCCCCGCGCCGCGCGCCTCACCGTCGCAGCACCAGCCGCTTGGCGATAATCTTCTCCGTGTGGCAGTAAAACCGTGCCAGCGCCTGGTTCTCGGGGTCCTGCGAGAGGACGCAGTGGGCGGCCTGGGGACAGGCAGCGGTCACTCCGGCGCCGGCCCGCACCAGGGTCCTTTCCCCCTCGCGACCCCTGCGGACTCACCTGGTACAGGAAGCTGAGCCGCTGAAATGCCTCGCGGTCCTTCACAGGCCCCGCCATTCACGCAGTGCGCGCGCATGCGCGGCCCCGCCCCGCCCCGGGGCCCGCCTGAGGCCTCCTGGGAGGTGTAGTGCCTTCGCCCGAGGCCACGCGGTTTCTCCCCTTTGCAAGCCCACCCCTCCCGGCGACGGCAAGCAAGGCCAGGGTCCCTTTGTTTTGGATTCCTTCCAGTCCTCCTCACAGCCATAGTCGTAGGCTAGGTGGAGGCTGCAGAAGCGAGGGGATCAGGAGAGGATCTTGAAACTGCTCAATATCAACAGCACGAGAAGCCTGACCTTTTCACGCAGATTGCCTGGGGAGACGGTGGTGTGCAATTTACATCCAACTGGACCTTCTGCCCTACTCTTCTGAAGCCAAAGTGCCCGGAGGACCTACAAACTGAGGGAACACAGGTTATGCACTTAACAAAGAAAGCACCAGTGGCTGTGGGGTGAGAGTGGGAAGGATTCTGAGGGAGGAACTAGTAAGGAATATGGAGCAAAGGATCCAGGAGGAAAAAGAGCTCCTGGCCCTCACAAAGTACAGTTCACTCCCACTTTTCTACTTGTTACCGAAGACACACGTTTGCCATAGACCATGCAGGCCGCACTGCAGGTGATCCTCACTTGCTATGTGAATAGTTTCTAACTCCTTGTCTTAGGTACAGCACAAAAACCTGCCAGTAGTCTTCACTGCCCACAACTGCAGCCCAGTGCACACACACACACCATACTCCTCCCTCTGCCCTCCACCTCCCATTTCTTCCATCTGGCTCCCTATTACCTCTGATTCCAAGTTAATGAACAGCAGTGGCTGAGGTCAGCAGCGAATGGATGCAAGCTGCAGGAGCAGAACTCACTGAATCCTGAGACAGGGAGGGCAGCACAGGTCAGAAGAGGGTGAGCCCTTCTCCTCTCTTTCACATTCCCTACCAGGCTGGGGCCAGAGTGAGGCCTCCAGCTGAGGAAGGAAATTAGCCGAAAATTCCTCCAGGTGGTTTCTCTAGGGCCCTCAGACTCATGAGAGGAGTGTGTTTACAACGCAAATTCCCAGGCCCGGGTAGGCCTTGGTCAAGCACTAAGGCCAAGACCCAGTGATTTGACCATTACCAAATTACCACACAACGCAGAGATCACTTCAGTGGATCCTTTGTTCCATAATTTTTTTTTTTTTTTAACCAACCAAAGTGTCCTTCCACAAAGAACCACAGTCAAGGCACAAAGGTAAGAAGAGGAGAGTGGACAGAGTCCTGTTGAGGTGGTAGAAGGAACTGAAATGCCCTCAAATAAAACTAGTTTTTTGTCTCAGTTTCCTGTGATTACCCAAGCAGCAGATAATCCAGGTTGATTTAGTTTGGTTTGGCATGCATCACTTTGCCTTTTGTGACAGTTTATATACCCTACAGGTTATTTTGGCCTGACATTAAAATGATTTACATTCTCTGAGAAAGGGGATGGCAAAGGGTGAAAACAAGCTCTTGTGAACACTAGTTCTGGGCCAGATGGACACAGGCAGAAGGAAGTTGCCTATCTGGCTCCTCCCTATACGTACCACCCTCTTCTACTCTGTCCTCAGGGTCAGAAAAACTCCATTACCTTTCTTCCTTTCTGGTTTGAACACCTAAGCCAGGTGACAAGGCTGATGACTTCGGAGTAGCTATTTAGTAACATTCTTTAAGGCCAGGGCTTTGGATAGATCCACCTTCTCTCCTCTCATACCTGACTCTTCTCCAGCTTCCCTTGGGAAAACTGTGGAGGGGTCGATGTGTCTTGCAGGATGATCTCTTCCACCTCACCTCTGGAGAGGAGCAAGGTGAACAACTTCTTGGAGACAATCAACTGTAAGGCGGCGGGCAATACGCCAGCTCTGTTGATGGCTGAGGCAGGGACCTGGGTTTTCCTCTCAACCCTGTCCTTCTCCCCACATTCCTACCTCTGGCCAACCTTACCCTGGGAATAGAAGACCAAAGAAACCACGCTCCCCTTCGTTAGTTTCTAGGAATCTGTTCCTTTAGCCCCTTCCCCTGATCTTCCTTTTAACCTTCTTGATGCCCAATCTCTGCTCTCAGGAAAAACTCAACTTCTAGACCCATGATAGCGATGGTCATTCATCTTTTTTCAATCCAGTGGTGTACAGACCCTTGTGGTGTTCCTCAAGGAACAAAATTATTCTGGGTCAAAGAAGCCCCTAAAGGGTTCTGTTTCCTCTTCCGGTTCGAGCAAGTTAGACCATCCCATAGACTTTTTATTTCTGGAAAAGTCTCTCCTTCCTTCCCAACCTGTCCTGTGCAATAGAAAACCTGATGGACGTGAGAGATACAATCCCTCAGGGACTAGCTCCCCAACCCAGCGGTGAGAAGGGAGACGTAGCTGTGCTCTGTCGTGCAGCCCAGTCCTCCCCACTCCTCCACACAGACCATCCTGGAGGCCAGAGCGTTTCTCCAAGATGGCTCCAGACTGGACCCAGGCAGACACCAGGACACTGTGGCAGGATGCAGGAAGGAAGGCCCATAGCTCTTGACCCTGCCTCAACCCAGGTAATCCCATGTCCCCACCTGTCACTCCCAGTCTGTTGGGGGCCTGATGGTGAGGGGTGCAGCATTCTTCCGACCGGCCCGGATGCCCGGGTAGAAGAGGGGCCAAAGTTTCTCAGTAAAAGTATCAGTGAAGGTGTAGATATGAGAGCGGTCTGTCACATTGTAAAAAGACAGCGTGCCAGCTTCGTAGTCTAGGAATATGCCCACCCGCTTGGGTTTCACCTTGACGTGCAAAGGGGTGAAAGGTGTGGTGGTGGCTGCATACTTGTCCCCGTTCCACAGCCGCACCCGCCAGTAGCCAGTCTCGGGGAGTGGCGTCAGCTCGCCTTTCCGGCTCACGGAGTCCCGGCACACACCCACTGCCCAGTGGGTCTTGTCGCCCACCTCCACCTCCCAGTAGTGTCGACCTGAGGTGAAACCTTCAGTAGCCAGAACGCAAGGGTAGAAGGTGAAACGCCGGGGTGTGTCAGGGAGATCTCGGAGTCTGGTCTCCACAAACTTGACACTCTTACGATCCTCGGACAGGACTAGGTTAGGATGAGCTGTGTCAGGGTCCAGGGTCACATCCGCTGGCGGGAGAAGCCATAGTGGAGAGCTAGATGAGGACGGAATAGCGAAACGCCCCTGCCTCACTTTTCCAGCCTGCCTGTACAGAGCCTGGGTCCTTGAAGGGCCCCAGGACACCCTGGCCTGGTTAACTTTCTCAATCTATGGTGTAGCCTAAGGGAGGGGCGGGCATTATGGTTTCACTTCTCACCCTGACCCTAAGTTAAGCAGATTCCAATCTCTTGCCTCTGTAGGGCACAGTGGTGAAAGTTCCTGCCCCATTTTCTCTCCATCAGACACCAGCATTTGTCCTACTGCGTGGAAAAGTGCAAGGCATGGTCTAAGGACCAGAAAGGAGGGAGAATGGAAGAAGGATCCAGAGTCAGCCGGCTTTATGGTCTAGGGACAGGGTGAGCATGTGTTTGTTTTCAAGGCATGGTCCTGGCCCATGACTGTTTGATCTGCATAAATATCAATGATACTCCTTTTCCTTTCAAGTTGGTCCCAGCTGAGATGGTAAATTACATGGTCACTCTGCGTGATGACTTAGGTAAACTCTCATACCTGACTCCTCTCCAGCTTCCCTTCGGAAAACTGTGGAAGACCCTTTCTGGGTCTCTAGTTCGAAAGGTGTTGCCTTAAAAGTAGCTGTCACCTACGCTGCTTCTCAGTCTGAGTTCTGTGACTCAGGGGGAGATCGAAAGCTAAGAAATGGGCAGGGTGGGTGTGGGCCTGGAGCAACGGCAGCCTGTAGGGAGTCTCTAAAGACTTTCTCCTCTCTGGCAGTTCCTTCTGATAGTTTCCTTTTGGGAACAACTCACCAATTAGCTGTTTAAGGATTTTTCTTAGGGCAAAGTACTGTCGGGGGAAATTGCTGAAGTTCTTCTCCAGCTCTATGGATACTGACGTCACCTCCATGGTCTTCACCTTCTCACATCTGGGAGGGATGGAGACAGGGGAAGAAAGGAAGGGTCAGGTGAAGCTCCAGCCAAGTGAATATTCAGAAGTTGTCTTTAAGGAGAAACTAAAATTCTCCATTTTCCCACTACCTTCCTCCTCCCTGAAGACAACCACTTTCTTTTACTTTCTACTGAAAGTCATATCGTCCCCAAGACAGATCCTTATCTTATGAATGAGCCTCAGAACTTTCTGAAGGCATTCTTCTATTTCATACAAATGGATAACTTCCTTCCTTGTTCTCCCAACTCCTTCCTTCTGCCATCTTGTTTGGACACAGTTCTATCCATTGGCACAGGCAAAATCTGGTTCTACGTTATCATTTCCCTTACCAACCAAGTCCCGATGCTCAAAGAGGAAAAAGTATGGCAGCATTACTTCTAATGATTTGTTTTCTACCTGGCTTCATGGATGCAATGAACCTTCTCCCATAACCTACACAAACACTGCATGACCTTCCCATCCTTATTCCTTCCAACTCATTGCTGGGCCCCTAGCCTCTGAGTCAAGATGTAACTCACTGGAAGAGGTATATGAATTACTTACTTTTCCAGGGTACTTTTGACATCCTAGAGAGAACAAGAAAAGAAAGCAAGATTGGTTCTGGTATTTGAGGGTCATAAAGGTTTCTCCCTCCTCCCAAAGTTCTAGATCTACAAAATAGGCACCGAGCACACTGAGGGTCACTGTGCAAGGGGAAGAGCTTCTGAGGGATCTGAGTGCCTTTCTCCCAGCCTAATCCCCACTTTCAACTGTTGGTCATCATGAAGCCTGGAAATTTATACCACTTCCAAATGTTTCTTGTATGTTTGTCTTTGCTTCTCAAGGACACTGGGAGCTCCCTGCAAGGGACAGGGATGGTATCTACTCTGTCTCCCAAAAACCAACCACACCCCTTAGTCTACTGAAATTATCAGTACTGATAATTTCAGACTGGTGGCATAGGAAACCACCACCCTTTTCCATTGTGGTTTGGCATCCCCCACCTGGCACTGATTAATAAACAATATTAAGTATGTGCCAATCCTGCTTTGAGAATCCTTAGAGTCCAGAAGACAAGACAAAATTCTGCGCCCTGTAAGGATTTCTAGTGTGCTGTGGGAAGCAGAACGTACACATGAATGGACAAAAGTATAAATACCAAGCAATATATAATATGTAAATAAGTGTACAGTGAAGCCTCGCTGATGCAAATGGGGGTTTAGCTCAGTTGGTAGAGTGCTGCTCTGCGATCTCTGATGCCCTGGGTTTAATCCCCTGCACTGCAAAAATGGGAGAAAGACATGGCAAACCACTCCCGAAGCAATCCTGAAACCACTGAAAACCCTGGGAGGGTCGCTATGACAGCACCTAACAACAAGGTAAGAAATATGTTCCCTACTGCCTTGCCAACACTGCGCATGTGCTTAGGAGAGCAAAAGCATTGCAAACATTTTAGAAGCATCATCGACAGACCAAAAGGAGTATGTTATTTACACATATTTCAAATAGCCTTTAAATTATGTTTCTGTTCTTTTTTAGCACTAGGCAAATCAAGTTCTAGGACTGAAAAGTAATGGAACTGCATTTACAAAATGCTAAATACGCCAGGCACAATCACGCACGCCTGTAATCCCAGCGACTCTGGAGGCAGAGGTAGGAGGATTGCAAGTTCGAGACCAGAGGCAGTTTGTGTAATTTAGCGAGACTCTGTCTCAAAACAACAAACAACAATGCTTAATGTTGTTTTTCACTAAGCAGATCACACTCCCCTCCTCTCAAAGGAGTGAATTGTTCCTTTTGTACAAATTACGCACAAAACTGTGGACAAGATGTAACACAAAAATGATGAGAAGAGGATGGGAAGAATCAGAGAAGCTTTTCTGTAGAGAAAGATCCTTAGCATACGCCTGGAGGAGACATCCAGGCCGAGGGAAAGAGAGCCGGAGAGTGACACCCCAGGCCGACAGAGTGGCCTGTGCAAAGCTACACTGTGACCTGAGGAGCTACACCGGGGCAGAGGGCGAACCTTAAGCATCTCGAAGCCCGACTGTAAGCACTTGCCCTCCACCTCAGCAGCCAGGTGGGCTAGGTCCCGGCGCTTGTCCCCGAGGTAAGCAGCATTTTCTCTCAGCCGCTGCAGAATGTCCTGTTCCTCCTCCTCTAGTCGTGAAAGCAATGTCTGCTGCTCCTCGTCCAGCCGCCTATGAAGCTCTTCAAACTCCTTTAAGATCTGCTGTCGGCGACTCTCCACTAGTTTCTGAGAAGAGAGGGAGAAGGCGGGGTCAGCAGGACACAGGAGGGGCACTTGGGAGCTACTCCCAGCCCACCAGGTACATGAACTAGCACAAACTTCCAGGGTCACTGGAAATAGTTGAATAGGACACTCATTTTCCCCATGACTGGAATCTCCTCCTGGAATGAAGGGTGCCATCCCCATTACACCCATGGATGACTTCATAGTGAAGACCATTGGGGAGACTAAAGAAAAGATCAATGTTTAAAATAACTTTATCTTCTTCAGTAAATTAATTCAGCAAGGTAAGCCGTACTTAGATATGACTGTTTTATTTGTATATTGTAAGACATTAATTTGAAAAACCCAGAGAACTGGGAACTATCAGAATCAGTAAGTTTAATGGGTTGATACAAAATATATATTTAAATTTCAAGACTGAATCTGTTTTTTTGTTTTTGTGTGTTGTTTTTTATTTTTCTGAGACAGGGTGTTGCTATATACCCCAGCTGACCTTGAATTCATGATCCTCCTGCCTCGCCTCCCAAGTGCTATGATTACAGGTGTGTGCCATCGCACCTTGCTCTGAACCTGTTAAATAGTTTCAAGTCACTTCAGAGAATTGGCAGTTCTCATCCCAGGAACAGGTTCCAGATGTTTGTTGGTAAATTAGTTAAGTGGAAAGTTATGTGAAATGTGAAACTTGCTTTCTCTGCCCCAGAATGTATACTTTTAACCTCTAATAGTCTTAAAATTGGATAATGTAGGACTCAAACACCAGCCAGACCACTTTCTGAGGATTATCAGCACATCCTTCCTTCTGTGCCTCCCTGCCACAAGTAATCTCCCAATGGAGGTGTCTTCAAGTGCCATGTGACTGGATGGGGGAAGGGCATCGAGCAAGAGGGAAGCAAGGTGAGAGGCAGACAAGACTCTGGAAGAAGTGGGTAGGGACAGAAAGGCAGGACTGAGAGTGAGGGTAGTGGTGGGATGTAAGGCCCGGGTGGACTTTACAAGGCTGGTATTTCTGGATTTCCAGTTCGTTCCCAGCAGATGCTGACCAGCTTCAGCTCCAGTGCCACTTGCTTCTTTGCTTGCCACCGCTGCCTTCTCAGGGAGACACTGGAACAGGATGCATTCTCACATCTGCCCTGATAAGATGCAGCCTCTGTGTGTGTGTGTGTGTGTGTGCATGCGTGTGTGTGTGTGTATGTCAGCATGTGTAGGGGTGATGTACAGATAGAAGTTTAAGATTCATTGTAGGGGGAAATTGGGAGAAAATTGGCAAAAACCCCCAAACTGGGAAAATGGCTTTTGAAGATCTGGTTTGTAATTAGAAATCTAGGGAAAATTAAAGTAACTTGATTGGACGTTTGTACAAAACCCTACACAAATCCCCTGAACCTGATTGGACAACTGGACTCAAAGCTGATTAGCTCAGGCCATTCCGGGCGTGAGCTATGTAAGGAGCTGCACTGTAGCAGCTGGCTCTCTCTCACCAGGACCACCAAGGAGGAAAGAACTCTCTCTCACCCGGACCATTGGCAAAGAAACAACTCTCTCTCTGTTGTGGACCACTGACGAGGCAAGGACTCTCTCTCTCCCCGTGTGACCACTGATGAAGCAAGAACTCTCTTCTCGTGACCACCAAGACCACCAACACGGAAGCATCTGCTCTTGAGGCAGTATAAGAGCTGCTGGCACTTAAAGCTGTACACCTTGGGTTTCTCCCTGCCCTTCTAAGGGCAGAGAGAGAGAAATAAAGAGCTGTGTTTATCCCCACAAGGCAAAAGCGCCCAAGATTTTTCCTTTCTCCTATCTCTGCCGGCATTCCTGAGGGCCCCAGGAGCCTGCGCCCCTCACCGGAGGGTCCCAAGTGAATTGTGTTTAGTATCTGTGTGTGTGGTGTGTGGTGGTGAACATCCGGGCCAGACTGGGAGATGCGTGCCCCACAATTCATAACTGTGGTAAACAGGAAGCAAAACGACTCTCCCCCTTATAAGCCAATAATCCTTTCCTTTTTCAGTATATGTGCAGGACATGGGTTCTTAATGAGGGTGTCACTTCCCTCTGAGGACATTTATAAATAGGGGCTTTTTTTTTGTTTGCCACAACAAGGATGCTAACAATCCTCCAATGAGATAATCCCTCATGGTGAACTGCCCACATCATTTTCTAATGTTCTGCCATCTTTTAAAAATGTAAGTCTGGACTTGAATGCCATTTTACATATAAACACAGAGCAAGTCTTATGTGGTTTACATACAAGAGGGGATCCCCCCAAAAAACGCCAGAATTTATTTATAAAAATTGTCTATTTTACATGTTCAAACTTTGTTGTTGTTGTTAGGTGCTGTCAAGTCAGGTCTGTGTCATAGTGACCCTTACTGGGTTCTCAATGGTTGATTATTTTGGGAGTGATTATTTTGGGAGTCCTTCTCCTGTTTTTGTGGCGCTGGGAATGGAACACAGGACCTCAGATAGCGCAGAGCAGCACTCTACCAACTGAGGTAAACCCCAGCCCTGTTCAAACTTTAGTCATCTTCAAAGTAGTGTTTGGTGCAATACATTTCTCAACATGTTATTTTCCATTGCTCATAACAGGTTTTGAATTCCTTGATTTTGATGCCTTTTAGCACTTTTTTGCCATTTTTTACCTCCCCCACATCTGCAAAATGTTTCCCTTTGAGGACTTTTTTTCATCCAGGGAAACAACAAAAAAAAGTCACATGGGGTGATGCTGGGTGAGCAGGGAAGGTGGGGCATATGGGTCATGCAGGTTCTGGTCAAAAATTGCTGAATACTCAGTGCAGTGTGGGTGGGTGTGCTGTCATGGTGGAAGAACCAGTCACCTGTTTGCCACTACTTGGAATGTTTCTTCCACCAATCATGAAGCAACCTTCTCAAAACTAGTAAAAACTTGGTTGACCATTTGACCTGGCGGAACAAATTCTGAGCGCACAATCCCTCTCACATCAAAGAAACAGATGATCATTGTTTTCATATTCATTTCCACTTATTTTGGGGTCATTTTTCAGGAATGGCTGAATAAAACTCATTAAGACTACATTTTGTTTGTTTTAGAACTTTATCAAAAGTTATTATTTTGAAAACTCATGTCACCAAAAGCTAAGCTGCTTGGAGTGTTTGAGTTACATTACCACCCACCTATCTCAGTGTAAATGGGAGAAGGACCTGGCAATCCGCTCCTGAGGCAATCCCGAAACAATAAGCCATTGAAAACCCTATGAGGATCGCTATGAGTTGGACAAGACTTGACAGCACCTAACAACAACAACAACATCTCAGTGTAAACTTGTATTTATTGCATTGTTGATGATGTCATATACAGGCACAAACCTCTTAACTACACTGTAATACCTTTAGGGTAGCCATGCCCCAACACTTATCAGATTTTATTATAAATTACTTCTATGTTATATTGTATTATATTTGGATACAACAGACTCTTTAAAATTATGTAGTTTATTTTGTTTAAATTTTCATCTCAGCATAGTTAATTACAAACTTTTTTTGTTTCTTTGCTGTGCTGGGATTTGAGGGCCTTGTATATGCTAGGCAAGCACTCTAACACAGAACTACATCCCCAGAACCTACAAACTGTTTTTGTCTTGTCTTGTCTTGTCTTTCTTCCTTTCTTTTTCTTTCCTCCCCCTCCCCCAGCTCTGTCTCTTTCTTTTCTTTCTTTTTATGAGACAAGTTCTTACTATGTAGCATTGGGTGGCCTTAAACTTGTGATCCTCCTGAGTACTGGGATTACAGGTGTGCACCACCAAGCCTGGCTCTTACAAACTATTTTTAAAGCGGGTATTGAGTCTCATTCTGGAGGCTGGGATGAGGGACTGGAAGGAGGAAGAATTCAAATGGTCACAGGTACATTCAGAGACCACTGAAATGATAATAATTTATGACTTTAAAGAACTATAGTTTCTTTCGAACATTTAGGTTTTTAATCTCTGATTTTTTTCTCCATCCTTTACATTTAAGGTGATGAACAGGAGGAAAACCAATGACTGAGGATGAACTCCATTTTAATATACTTTTAAATCTCTCAGGAGCCCTTGAAAAGAATAATTTTTGAAAAAAGATTACCTTTGTGACAAAAATTAGTCCAGATTTTTAAAAATTCAAATGCCTGCTTTATTAAAATATACAGTGTCCTCAAAATGCGTATACATTTTGGGATGAAAACTTTCCATTCTGCTGTTTTAAGAATGCATCATATGCTTGTTTTGATGTGATAGAAGAAATATAATCCAGCACATCATGCTACATATTGCTATCATAATTCAACTCAACTCTAAAAAGTAATACATCACGTCTCTTAAAATGTGTATAGACTTTTTGTTACCTCTGGTGTATTAAAATAATGTATTTGTTTTCTGTTGAAATATTGTCATTTATCATTAAAAATTAATGTTTCAATTTTAAAACCCATGTTTAATATCTGATGATCCCTGAATCTCAACTCTGAACACTCATTACCTTATCTGGAAGCCTTTAATAAGGTTGGGTTTCTCTATGTCCCACTTGTCCCAAATTTGGCCTGAACTCTTAGACCTCCAATTGGGGAAGAAACCTAAGACTTAGCACACCATGTAAATTTGGACTGTCATACACACCCAATGAATGAATGCACAGAATTATTTTTGCTGCTACTAATGACTGTTCAACTGTCCAACAGAAGAAATAATTCAGATACCAAAATACCGTGCTGCAAATAAGGTAATACTATGAAAAAGATGTAAAACTGTATGAAATTTAAGAAAGTTAACATTATGAAAGGCCAGGAAATGCTGCATAAGAAGAAGCTTTATCCCAGTTGATGGATGGATAGGATTCTACAGGTGGAGGATGGGGAGGGGAAGGACAGTCCAGGAATGAACCAACATTATCTATCTTACTTGTGCTTACTTGAATTATTAAAATGTGGTCCTAATGCCACTAGGCAGTTCTTCTGGGGGCTCTTGGTCAGCTCCTTCTCCTTTCCTCTCCTGTGAACTTTCCAAATTCTCCTTTCCTCAATCCCTCTAAGAAGCTCCTATCCCTGCATTGTCAGGAGAGAGCCTCTTTCCCTGCTTTATGAAAAAAAATGAGAACATCAGGCAAGAACTCTCTCAACTCACCACAGGTAAGAGTTTTTTCTGTCCTTCACTGTTTACATCCATCTACTCAATACTTAATTCATGAGAAGTAATTTAATCATACTGTTCAGTGGCAATCAAGACTAATTATATACCATTATTTTTGAGACATTTTCTTTTCTCTCTCTCTCTCTCTTTTTTTTTTTTTTGTTGGTACTGGGAGTTGAACTCAGGGCCTCGTGCTTGCATGCTCTGCAAGTGCTGGACCACTGAGCTGCCGCCTCCAGTGCATTTTTTAACTTTTTGAGACAGGGTCTCGCTAAATTATGTAGACTGCCTCTGCTCTTGAACTTGTAATCCTCCTGCCTCCACCTCCCAAGCCGCTGGGATTACAGCCATGTGCCACCGCGCCCCGCAAGTCAACATTTTCTAATGAATCAGAACTGGGGGATTAAAATAATGTGCAGTTAATTCCCTCATAGGCAAATGCCCCCCCCAGAGCAGTGCAAATGAGATCGCCTGCTTTTACCTTGAGCTCTCCAGGCTTCTTCTCCTCAGTGGACTTGCAGCGGTTGATCTCCTGCAGTTTGTGCTCTAGGGGCTCCAGGCACTTCTGCAGTTTTTCCTGACAGGTGGGAGGAACCGGGATAAGTGACGTTTGGGGTTGGCTGGTGCACCCATTGCTCAGAGGTTAACCCACGTGATTATTTATTAATTTATTGATTGATTGATTGCAGTACTGGGGGTTGAACCCAGGGCCTTGTGCATGGACGCTTTGCAAGTGCTGGACCACTGAGGTGCGCCCCCAGCCCATTTTTTACTTTTTGAGACAGGGTCTCACTAAGTTACGCAGACTGCCTCTGGTCTCGAACTTGCGATCCTCCTGCCTCTGCCTCCTGAGGCTCTGGGATTACAGGTATGTGACACCACGCCTGACTATCTTAGGTCCTTCTTTAAACCTGTCCTCCCATCCAACTCTAGCCACTTAAAATAATAAACACCTGGTTTCTTATAAGTTACCTTAAATATTGCTTCAAGGTTTTGTTAGTATAATTGAGCAAAGCATGTGATAAAGTGCTAAGACACTAAATCTTCCATTACTGTTGTTACTTCGACCTTTACCCTGGACCCTGATAGTAAGTTAAACCAGATGTCATGCCTATTATCTGGGAATGATGCAAACCAACTGATTGAGCCTATTCTGGTGGACACTGGTCTAAAGTGATGTTACCTATTCCCAACCAGTGGGAAACAAGGAGCATCCTGAGCAGGGCAACAGAACGAAGAAACCAGAATACTTTTCAGTTCTTCTGATGTTTGATCTTCTCCATGTGGTTTCACTCATTTGTGAAAACTATGATAGATTCCAAGACCACATATACTAATATTCCCCCACAAGATTCAAATGTGTGGCAAAAGTCATAGAAATTTTGGGGTACTCCTCTCCACGGCTCCTCTTCATGTAGAGGACAATCCATTAGCTGTCCTATGTACCTCTGTGTATGGAGCTCTGAGGGGAGTACAGAGTGAGGACCAGACAGTCTTGCCTCAGGAGCCTAAACTCTTCTACCCAGGGAGCATGCCAACCTCTGTTGCTCCTCCCTCTTTCCCCACAGTGGCCTCTTGTGTCTGGTTGCCCACCTTGTACTCCTGGGTAGCGTCATCCAGTGGCACGACGGTGTGGGCCCGGTGGGTGTGGGAAATTGCACATATCAGACATACAGCTTCCTGGTCTTCATAGCAGAAGAGGCTGAGAGCCTCATGGTGCTGGGGGCAGAGGCTCTCATCCCGGATCTTCCGCTTGACTGCCTGCAGTTGCTTGGCAATTTCTACCATGCTGCCTAGTTGCCGATTAGGCCGGAGACTGCGGTAGCGGGATGTCTTCCGACACACAGGACAAGGGAAGTCCCTCTCTAGGTCCTCCCACCAGCGGGTGATGCAAGCTTTGCAGAAATTGTGCCCGCACTCAATGATGACGGGCTCCTTCAGATACTCCAGGCACACAGAACAGCTCGCCTCCACCTGTAAGTTCTCAAGAGCTGCAGCTGTGGAAGCTGCAGAGGCTCCACCCTCTAACAGACTTGTCTCTGCCATAATTTAACCTGGGGGATGGGGAAGGAGACAGAGAAAGGAAAACTATTAGTTGGAAGTTTAGGTTTTTTTTTTTTTTGCATTCCTGGCCTAACATTTGCCCTCACATTAAACCATAATTCCAGATTTAGCCCCATGTGGGTATTTTCTATCTTCTCTTCCATTACATGCAACCTCTGTTTCTCCACTTCCCAAACGTGTAGCTCCCAGCCATCAACCTACCTACTTCTGTTTTTAATTCTCTTTAGCAACACAGACAACACCCAATCTCTCGCCTTTTACTGCTGCTCCCTCTACTGAGAAGCAGAGGCTTCCTTTAACTCTAGCCCAGCACCCTTCTCCTGGTCCAGGCTCATCTTACTTGTATCTTAGAATGAACAATTTCAGGCCATGGCATCTTAGTTGGATGTATTTTTCTAATAGATAAAAAAGGAGTATGGGAAATATGAAGTACCATACAAAGTGCCAAAGTATTAACGGCTCTTACGTTAGGTACATTTTAAGGTGGAATATCACAGAAGAGTTTATAATATATTCCAAGACCACAAGTACCAATATTCACTGATTGGACTCAAATACATGGCAAAAGTCATAGAAATTTTTGAGCCTATGCTTGATTCTTTGCCCTTACTCTCACTCAATGGAATGAGTTAGGCAAAGGTAGCAATCTCCTCTCTTCAGAAAAATATGAAGCTATTCTTCCATTTACCAGACTAGCGTAGAGGAAGTATGTGCTCTTCTTTGCCTGAATGTTTTATACTACATCTCATTTCTATTTGTGTGCATTTGGACATTTGGAATGGCTGAAAAATAACAAATGCATAGCAATTCTATTACAGAATATGCTATTGAACCTAGGGCAATAACTTTTTGATGAGAGAACTGATGAGTCCATTCTAAATATTGAACAATGCCTGGAGTCTTTCAAAATGACCACTGATAACTAATTCCTCGGACACACTGAGTCTCCAACTAACAGGTTCTGGAGTGGTTAGGAATTAAAAAAAGTAAAGAGGCAATCAAATCTCCCTCAGGTGAAGCTTCAGACTTGGAAATGCGTCACAGAGGGTTTAAAAAATGGAAGGGTGGTCCTCCACTCCAGCCTTAAAACATCAATATTTTTATACACAAATAAACTGATTTCTCTAATCCCCATAACAACTTCTGTGCCTCTCGCCCCAAAACGGACCCAAGCAAAGGAATGTTATTTGGTAGGTCTATGCACCAATGGAGAAGTGGCCTCGCAATGAATTGGGTTAACAATGATTATTCGCTAACAACAACAACAACAACAACAACACAGACACAGACACACACACACACACGAGGCTGGGGGGTAGCTCAATTGGAAGAGTGCCACTCTGTACTATCTGAAGCCTGGGATTCGATCGACAGCACTACAAAAGTTCGAGAAAGACCTGGCAACTAACTCCTGAAACATTCCCGAAACAATCAGCCATTGAAATCCCTATGAATACCAAATAAGCACTGACATCTTGTCAGGCAGGGCACAGGGTCTGGGAGTGTTTCATTCTGTTGTACATAGGGTCGCTATATACATATGTGTATGTGTGTGTGTAGTGCTAGGTATCAAACCCAGGGCCTTGTGCATGATGGGCAAGTGCTCTCTTAGCCACATCCCCAGCACCTATTCCTGTATATTGATGGTACACACAAAAAATGTGTAATTTGGAGTAGGAGCTGGTAACTTACTTGAACCTGAATTTCTTCCCTCCATATTAGGAGAGAAGGTGAGTCAGATGATTTTCTACCCATTAGAACCCAACTTTGATTAGTGATCTTGTCCCCTTTCCCAGTCTTCTAGACATTAGGCAGCATCCTCATGGGGATGAGTTGAATCTGTATTGCACAGAGATCAGCATAGATCTAGGTTGGCAAAGAGGTGATGTGAAAGAGAAATGGAGAAGGGGGATGTAAAGACTGAAAAGGACTTGGAGTTAGGGGAATGGAAAGGAATGGGGAGGACAGCCAGAGTGAGGCCTTGGGTGCCTCTGGGTTGGTTTTTCCTCCCCCTCTACTCCTCGTGTCTCAGTAGAACGGCAAACTTCAGGGACATCCTCGTTTGTTTCTACCACTGTCCGGGTTCCACTTTGCGACCCTCTCCTGAACGCTGTCCTCGTCCGCAACTCTGTCCCACCCCAGGCTCCATCTTCTGCCATATCTGGGGCAGGGGGAGCAGAGACCAGGGAGAGAGAAAACGTCATGGTCGGCTGGGAGCGCGGGACGCGTGTCCAGGTGAGGAGTAGGTGTGACGTGAAGGTGGGATGCCTGCCGCCGTGACGCAGCCGAGACCCGCGGTGCCTGTGTCAGTTTCGCCAGGGGAGACCGGAGGCGGCGGGACCGGGGAACCGCGGGGTAGCCAAGCAACGCCGGACGCGCTGACGTCGCCGGGGCGGCAAAACGTCCGCCCGGGCCCGAGGCGGGCGGAGGCAGCTGTGGTTACGTGCGGGGGCCGGTGACGCAGTCGCAGGGTGCCGGGACGCGGCGGGAGGAGCCGGCCGGCGGGGGCGGGCGCCCGGGCCAGGCGCGGTGGAGGGGCGGCACCTACCTTCCCGGCCTCGGTCCGGGAGTGCGGGGCGCGGAGCGACTGGAGCGCTGCCTCCCTCCTTCCTCCTCCCGTCGCCCCCGCCCCGCGGTGCGACACACAATACTCGCCGGAAGCGGAAGCCGCGCCGGGACTCGTGTCAGTGGAAGCCGGGGTGGCGGCGGGCGGCCGCGGGAGGCTCCGGCGGTGCCTGCGGAGGGCGTGGAGCCGGGGAGGACAGCCGGCAGGCGGAGTCAGGGTCGAGGAGGGACCGCGGCGGCAGGTGGCGGAGATGCCGGCGTCCAGGTGTCCCGAAGGAGCCTCCCGAGAGAGAGAGAGGACCACGCATGCGCGCGGCGGAGCGCTGAAGCCTTTCGCTCACAGGGAGCCGCGCGGGGACATCAGGCACTCCACGGCGCCCTGTGCAGGCTGCTGGCCCGGGATCCGGCCAGGCGCCGCTGGGCCTGGGTGGGGCCGATGGTCGTCGAGGGCCAGACGAGGGCGAGTGGTAGGCTTTTGGCCCCAGTTTCTCCCTCTTCGGGCAGTCCCGAGAGAGGGTGGCTATTTAAGGCGGCGGCCAATTACGTGGCAGACCTGCAGGTCTCAGCCGGTACGTCACTTCCGACTCGCTGAGGTTTAGTCTTTTAATATTCAAGGATCGTTAAGTTCTTCCCCACGGCTGGCTTGAAGGGCTCCTCGTCCTGTCCCTGGTTGGCGATCTTTATCGAAATTATCCCCCCTACTGCTGGAGTGGGAGCCTCGGGAGCTGCTGCCTCGACTCTGCTGCTCACGTTTGTGTTCCCGGCGTTTCGGACGTGGTCAGACCGCAGCAAGTGCTCGCTCGGTAAACTTTATTGGTTAACTGGGTGAGAGCCAAGGCCCGTTCTTTCCACGGCTGCGTCACGGCGACAGGGGCTGTAACTGAAGTTTCTTCTCGAGAGCAAATAAATGGTGCGTGTTGGGAGGATTCTAGACTTTTGCATCATAGCCTCCCTGCTTTGCTCTTTTGCTACTGGAAGCTTCGTGGGACTGTGATTGTGGAGGAACTGGGGTGAGGTGATAAGGTTGGGGGAAGAGTCTGCGGGAAAGGTGTGGTGGGGATAGGGAGGAGGTACTGTTAGGAGGGATGTGACACTGCCCGAGGCAAAGGTGGCTTGCCCCTCCCTACCCCCTCAACCCTTGGCTTGCAGCTTGTGTGAAAGAGAGAAGCAAACTTTCTCCTCATTGGAGAGAAAGTCGTCTGATTTGATCCTTTGTAAATTTTGTGATTCTGTGTACAAACACCGTGCTGTATTTAACCTCCCATACTGGGAGCCCAAAACTATTTACTTGGAGAAAACATGCAGTGTCCGAGGTGTAAAGATTTAGGATCACAATACTTGCTGTAGTAGGGCTTTTTTTTTTTTTTTTTTTTAAATTATTTTTGCTATTCGTTTGCTTTTTAATTTGTATTTATTTTTGTTTGTTTATTTTGGACAGGATGTCTCTGTGTAGCCCAAGCTGGCCTTGAATTTGAGATCTTTCTGCCTCACCTAGGATTACAGGAATTTTGGGATTACTGGCGCAGCATACCACGCCCTGCTTACTCTTTTGCTTTTTGTTCACTTTTCTTTCCATTCCTTTTCTTCCCCAACAACTGGAAAGTTAAACCTGAGAAAATTACATTTTTATTATAATATTATTTGTTTTGTTTTTTTTGAGACAAAGCCTTACCCAGGCAGGCCTCAAAGTTGCATTAGTCTTCTGCCTAAGCCTCCTTGTTACCAGGCGCACAGCTCCATGTGGCTGCCTAGCCTGAGTTGTTCCTCTAGTTGGGCCCTCCACTCAGGTTAAGCCAGGTCCTTGGCTTCATCACAAAAAAGGATTTCAGCAAGGGTGAAACCAAGTTGTAGAGTTTATTAAGCACACACTTGAGAATACAGGGGGAGAGAGAGGCATCCAGGACACAGGCTTCCCAGGAAAGCAAAGAAGAAAAAGCCCTGGGCACCTGTCCATTCTAGTTTTCTTTAACCTACATCAAGCCCTATGTGATGTCAGCTCTGGGCACTCAGTTTGCCATGAGCCTCATGCCCTAAAAAGGCCCGGGTCATGGGCTAGGGAGGTGCCAATAAGATCAAAAGAAGTTCTGTTGTTTTGGTTTAAGAAAAAAGTCATGAGGGAGTTCCCTAAGCCTGTCCCAAACAAGCATAGAATTACAGAAGGGAAAACAAGGTCAAATTCAAAGGTTTCATACATTTTTGACCCCAATCGTGGCTTATTGCTATTTTACCATTTTCATTATTTAAAATGTCTCCCCAAAATAACGTCTCTCTGCAGGCAGTCCTCAGAGGGGTTTTTTTGGTAGTTGTGTCAAAGTTCTTGATTCTCAGCTGGAGAGACTCAGCAGATTCTAGGGTGAAAGCTCTTTCCCTTTCCATGCCCCACCCCAATTTCCCTGTCTTTCTATAATGCCTCATCCTGAGTGCTGGGATTACAAGAGTGTGCCACTATACCTGGCGAAAGTTACATTTATTAACTTTGTTTGCGTAGTTGCTGTCTGGCAGTTCAGGATGTTAGCAGCAGCCCTTGTTATAACTCACATACTCCTCGATTCTAGCATAAGGTATTTGAAAGCCCCTATGTAGCCTTGGCTTTGGAAGGACAGTGATAATGGTGAGATTTGGTTCTGGTTTTGATTTGTTGATCAATGTAGCATTTTAGATGGTTAAGCTCTCCTTTCTGGCTTTCTATTTGTAGATGACCAGTAGTGTGATTAAGGAAATTACAAGGAGGAAGTGCATTTCTAGAGACTATTAAGAATGTTCTTGCCTGGAGACTAATCAGTTATCAAGGGGACCTTATATTGAATATGGGAGGAAAAAAGGGGAGAATGTTTAGGTATAAAGTTATGAGCCTGCAGGGTACCACCCTGGCATCCGATCCCATCAGATCTCAGAAGCTAAGGAGGGTTGAGCCTGGTTAGTACTTGGATGGGAGACCACCTGAGAATACCAGGAGCTATAGGTTTGGGAGAAGGACCTGGCAGCCCCCTCACAAAAAGCAATCAGCCATTGAAAACTCTATATGAGTAGCAGAGCACTGACATAGTGCTGGCCGTGGCACAGTATTGGGTAATGTTTGATCTGTTGTACATAGGGTCACTATGAGTCGGATCTCACTGGACAGCACCTAACAATAAGAACATAAAATTATGAAGAGCATGCAATATGATGTAGAAGGTGGGATAGCAAATCCTTCTATAAAGAGCCAGAGGGCTTTTTTTCTTTGCAGTACATACTCTCTTACTCTCTTTACAGTACACAAACATTGTTAGATATTACTAAATAAATGAGCATGACTGTGTTCTAATAAAACTTTATGGATGTTGAAATTTGAATTCCATATAATTTTCATGTGTCATAAGAAATTTTTTTTTTTTTTTTTTTTTTTTTTTTTTTTTTTTTTTTTTTTTTTTTTTTTTTTTTTTTTTTTTTTTTTTTTTTTTTTTTTTTTTTTTTTGCGGTACTGGGGTTTGAACCCAGGGCCTTATGTCTGCATGCTCTTCGAGTGCTGGACCACTGAGCTGCACCCCCGGCCCATTTTTTTTTATTTTTTTTGAGACAGGGTCTCGCTAAGTTAGGCAGACTGCCCCTAGTCTCGAACTTGTGATCCTCCTGCCTCCACCTCCTGAGTCTCTGGGTCTCTGGGATTACAGGCGTGCACCACCACACCCGGTGCTAAAATATTCTCCTTTTGACCTCTGCCCCCAATCATTTAAAAATAGGAAAAAACATTCGTAGCTGTGATTAAAGCGCCTGACTAGGCCCAGGCTCTGCAGAGGGGTGTTGGAAGGTAGTGGGCTAGGAGGCACTCTCTGCCCTGCCTGCCCTTTCTTCTTCTGTGAGATGTATATAGACTGGGCAGCTGGCTGATAAGCGAGGACTTTGTCTAGTAGCAGAGCAGCATGATGAATGGGACAGTGGAAGTGAAGTTGTATGTTACGTAAGATGCTCTATGGTATAATGAAAGATGAGAGATTTGAAATCAGACCATTAGTAGTTCAAATCTAGAAGTCTTAGCACTTATTAGTTATGTGACTTTAAACAGATTACTGGGCTGGGAATGTAGCTCCGCTGTAGGGTGTTTGCCTAGCATGTGCAAGGCCCTAGGATCAATCCCCAACATCACAAAAACAAAAAGTTACAACTTTAAGTAATTTTCATCTGTAAACAGGATATAATACCAGAATGTCATAAAAGTGATTTTCTATAAAGGAATGGTTCAGTCAATGCCAGGTTTTATTATGAAGAAGTTGAGTTATGTATAGTTTATCACTTTTTAAGATAACCTGTCATTTCATATGTTTATGTGTATTTATTTCATGTAGGCTAACTGTAGCACCCAAAATGCATGATGATGAAATTACAATTGGGTTGTGTCTGCATTTCTTCTGGCAGACAAGGTTTGAATGCAAAGCCAGCACCAAACAAATCTGAAATGAAAGCCAAAGCAAATTGTTTAACAAGATAGTTTCTGGCCCAAGGTGGTATGTTTAGTGGAATTTAGGGAAAGATTCCTTCCTTTGAAGTTTTCTATCTTGTGTTGAAAGTACTTCATTGTGCTCAATCAATGGGAGCATGTACATGGAGTTTTGAAATTGCTGCCTTGGGCCAGTAGGACAATTTATTCCTGCAACACCTCAGCCAGGTGAAAAATCAGGGATTTGCTGGGGTAGGCTCTTTTCTTTTTTAGTTTTACTTTTATTTTTTGCTTTTTGCTGGGATTGCCCAGCCCAGCCACAAACTCGAGATTCTCTGGCTTCATTCTCTGGAGTAGTCGAGATCACAAGTGTGTACCTGGCTGGGGTAGACATTTTGACACATATGTTGTCCAGCTTGGATCTCCTTCCCTCTCAGTGTTTTGTTACAACTCTGGTTTTATCTGCATGTGGATGTAAAGTGCCTGACAAAGTCAGAGAAGCCTGCAATGAGTTTTGTTTCCAAATCCAAGGAACGGTGTTCTTGCCATATTGAACTGCTTCTGTTTGTGAGAGAAAAGAGGGGTGGTGGGAGAGCTGGCTGGTTATTTCCCAATACCTGGCTTCCTCTTCTTCCCTAATAAAAAAAATTTTAACTGGGTACGTGGCTGAAATAAAAATTTACCTTTTTCTACATCTGATGCAATCAGCTGTGGCCACATGATTGGTTAGTGAGGGTCAACAGAAATGATGTATGCAGCTTCTGGTTCATGCCCCCTGTTGTCCACTGTTTGGAATGAAGGTGTGGCCGTAAGCCATCTTGGACCAGACAGATGTGGAGCATTTTCATAGGTCACTAAATTCCCAAACTTTACTGCACATTAGAATTACCTTGTTGTTGTTGTTGTTAGGTGCGTTTGAGTCACATCCAACTCATAGCCACCCTTATAGAGTTTTCAATGGCTCACTATTTCGTGATTACCACAGGAGTGGATTGCCATGTCCTTTTCCCAGAATTACCTAAGGAACATTTTAAAAAAATCTCATGCTGGATGCAGTGGCATGTGGCTGTAGTCACAACTACTTGGGAAGCTGAGGCAGGAGGATAGCTTGAGCCCAGGAGTTTGAGACCAACCTGGTGAACACAGTAAGACCCCGTCTCAAAAAATAAAAAATAAAAAAAAACCCAATGCCCAAGTCACACCTTCCACTAATCAAGTGGCAAGGTCTTGTGGGTGGGAGCCAGGGTGAGTGTTTTTAAAACTCTGCAAGTGATTATTATGTGCAGCAGAGTTTGGGAACCACTACTTGAAGGGTTCGAGAACAAGAACACTGAAGAAGCTGTTGTTGCTGACTGCATGCCAGTCCAGGACTACTTACAACAAAACCTTCACATGTCACAGACGAGACTTCGTTTGTGTAAGCTTGTTTTGGTTATAGAGGCTGAACCTTATATCGTAACTAATAAAGGTGGATCAGTGACATCAAAGCAGACTATTTTTCACAGAATATTCTTGTTTCCATGCTGTTTTGCTTATTTTCCAGTAAACCATTCACATATGTAGAAAAAATTTTTGAGACACCTTGGTAATACTTAATGCATTTGAGGTTCATCCATGTTGCATGTATCATGGGTTCCTTTTTATTTCTGAGTAGTATTCTATTGTGTGGATTTACACAGGTTTATCCATTTGCCAGTTGATGGACATTTGAGTTATTTCCAATTTGGGGCTTGGTATCATTAGGGTATGGTTTAAGTGTCCATTAGGGTATGGTTTAAGTGTCACAAGGGTCCATTGTGATTCAAGGCTTGGTACCCAGGGTGGCAATGTTGGGAGGTGGTGAAACCTTTAGGAGGCTGGGTCAAGTGGGAGCTCCTTAGGTCACTGGGGGTGTGGCCTAGGAAAGTAGTTCTTGAGAAGGTTATTGTAAAAGCCTGAGTTTGCCCCCATCTGCTCTCACTCTCTGCTTCCTGGCCTGAGATGCAGTCTTGTTCCTGGTGGCACTCCCACAATCGCTGTCCACACTACAAGATGATGTAGCCGAGGAGTGGCTTTTGCCACAGAGCCTGTGCTCCATGCCATTTGGACATTGAACCTCCAGAACTGTGAGCTCAAATAAACCTCTTTGCTTCCTAAGTAGCTTGTGTTAGGTATTTCATTACAGTGACAAAAAGCTGACTAATACAGGGCTGCCTGCAGCGGTAGCCCTGTGGCATCCGATCCTGTCAGATCTCGGAAGCTAAGCAGGGTTGGGCCTGGTTAGTACCTGGATGGGAGACCACCTGGGAACGCCAGAAGCTGTAGGCTTGGGAGAAGGACCTGGCAACCCCCTCCCAAAAAATCAATCTGCCATTGAAAACCCTATGAACAGCAGAGAAGCACTGACAATAGTGTTTCCCCTGTTGTACAGAGGGTTGCTATGAGTCAGATACCGACTCGATGGCACCTAACAACAACAATACAGGGCTATTTTGAATAAAGCTATTATTACTGTGCCTGCGGTCTGGGATTTGGCTCAGTTGGTAGAGTGCTGCTCTGCAGTCTTTGAGGTCCCTAGTTCAATTCCCAGCACCACAAAAATGAGAGAATCCCGAAACAGTCTGCCATTGAAAACCCTATGAGGGTCGCTATGAGTCGGATACCGACTCGACGGCACCTAACAACAACAACTGTGCCTGCAGCCATACCACTGTGGCGTCCGATCCCTTCAGATTTTGGAAGCTAAGCAGGGTCGGGCCTGGTTAGTACTTGGATGGGAGACCGCCAGATACTGTAGGCCTGGGAGAAGGACCCAGCAAACCACTCCCAAAAACCAATCTGCCATTGAAAACCCTATGAATAGCAGAGAAGCACTGACAATAGTGTTTCACCTGTTGTACGTAGGGTCGCTATGAGTCAGATATTGACTCAACAGCACCTAACAACAATAATTATTACTACTAACTTACTGGTTTAGGAGTGAACATAAGTTTTTACTTCTCTTAACTAAATGCCTAGGAGTGGTATTGTTGAGTTAGGTGATCGATAAGTGTGTATTTAGCTTAGTGAGGAACTGCTAAATTGTCTTCCAGAGTTACTGAACCATTTTGCATCACCAGCAGCAAGGTGTAACAGTTCCATTTGTTTTGTATCTGTGCCATAGTTTTCTTGGTTTGTGTTTTGTTGTTACACCATTTTAACAGGTGGATAATGTGCCTATTTATTTACTATTCACATATCTTCTTTGATGGTGTATGGTCTTTTTAAAAATGGGGTTTTCCATAGTTCTGCATTAAGACGCCCAGGCTTCCTCTGGTCTTGAACTTGCAATCCTTTCTCCTCAGCCTCTTGCATAGCTGGGATTGCAGGTGGGCATCAGGGCAGCAGGCCCTGGTACATGCAAGGCAAGTGCTATACACTGAGATATATTCCCATCTCTTCCATCCTCCTGTCTCCACCTTTGTGCTGGGATTACAGGCGTGTGCCACCATGGCTTGCTCCTTTTATTCTTTTGATAGTATTTTATGAAAAGCTAGATTGTTTTAATTTTGATCAAAATATTTTATACAAAAATCCAATTCATTTCTTTTATGACTAATGCTTTTGGTGTAGTATTTAAGAAACCTTTAATCCCAAATTATAAAGATTTCCTTCTAGAAATTTTATAGTTTTAGGTTTACATTTAGGGTTATGGTACATTCCAAGCTACTTATATGTTTTCTTAGGGGAGGGCATTGTTGAGGTTCATTTCCACCCCTCTTTTTGATATCTCTGGTTGTTCTGGCACCATATGCTAAAAAGACTATCTCCATGATTATTTGAGTGTGTATGTGTGGGCTGTTTTTGGAATCTATTCTGTTCCATTGATCTATATTTCTCTCCTGCTAAGAGCACACTAGCTGGAATACTCTAGATTTAAAGTAAAATTTGAAATTAGATGGCATGAGTCCTCTTTTTTCTTTTCTTTCTTTCTGCCTATTCTAATTCATTTACTTTTCATACAAACTGGAATCAGATTATTTATTAATTTAAAAAAAAAATCCTTCTGGCAACCTATAAATCAATTTGGAGAGGATTGTTAGCTCAACAGAATTAAGCCTTCCAGTGTTAACTCATTATTTATTTAGCTTTCCTTGATTTTTTTCTTCATCATTAAAAAAAATACTTTGTCTACAGATCCTGCACATGTTTTATGTGTACATAATTATTTTGTGAAAAGCTGGTATGTTTTTCTGCTGTGGTGACATCTCTTCTCCTCCATTCCTGTCTCAAGGAGGGGGGTCTTTGTCTCCTACACTGCACCATCTTTCTCCTGAGTCCCTTTTTTTTTTTTTTTTTTTTTTTTTTTTTTTTTTTTTTTTTTTTTTTTTTTTTTTTTTTTTTTTTTTTTTTTTTTTTTTTTTTTTGTGGTACTGGGGGTTGATCCCGGGGCCTCACACCTGCATGCTTTGCAAGTGCTGAACCACTGAACTGCACCCCCAGCCCTTTTATTTTTTTCCTTACTTTTTAAGACAGGGTCTCGCTAAATTACTTCCTCTGGTCTTGAACTTGCGATCCTCCTGGCTCCGCCTCCCAAGCCGCTGGGATTACAGGCGTGCGCCACCCACGCCCAGCTCTGAGTCCCCTTTTGAGGTGTATGGAGAAAAGCGTGCAGGTGGGTGTGACCTGCTGGTGTATCGGGGCTCCTAGGTGTTCTCTGCTTCCATGCTGTTCTCTCCTTTAGCAGCTCAGAAGGCATTTTAGCTGATATTTCTGACCCACTGGGGTGGTGGCCCAGCTTCTATTGCGCTTTGCCTCTGATGAGGGGACACTCAACACCCTGTCTCTGGGAGCTCTTGTCTTTATTTGGATTTTAGGCTATATAAGTTGCTCTCGGAGAGGTTTAAGAAAAGTTATGATTTTCTCAATTACTTGGCTTTTGTTTATTATCAGGATGGTAGCACTGCTCTCGCAAGCTTTCTAAATCCTTAGTAGAAGCCAGAAGTGAGGGGGCGGGGAAGAAACTATGTTCTGGTGTTCTACTGTAGATAGTTGTAATATTTTTCAGTAAATGGCTTATTTTGTAGATATGGGTATTTCCTGAGTTTGAATAATGAACATCTTCACATCCAAGACACAGTGACAGTGTGGAGCTCGCTAACAGTGCTGCCAGCCTCCTGGATGGATACATGTTGTGAGTTTCATTTGTGCATCCTGAAGTGTCCCAGTCACGAGTCAGACACTGACTGGGCCAGGCAGTTCTTCCAAGGTTTCTTGCATGATCTATGCCTTGTGTTAAAAGTGTTAAAATTCTTTTGCTAGATAAGTTTTCTTACTGCTGAGTTAGGCAAGAGGCTGAATTTTAATGAGACATTCTCCAAATGAGAGGGTTTTCAGAGATGGTTGCTGACTTTTCCTAACCCTTGGGGAGGGCTGTGCCCATTGGTAGTGTTATTGGGGAAACATGGGGAGTGTGGGTCTGGAGCATAGGCTCAGAAACTGGCAGCAAAACCTCAGTCCTTGTATTCAGCATGTAAAAGAATTTACACCTGATATAGAAATTACAGTATAAAATAGGTTTATTAAAGACAGTACACCTTTAAGGAATAATTCCAGGGAAAACTGAGATACCTGAAGAAGCTGAGGTAGATCTGCAAAGGAACTTGGAAAAACCTGTGTTGTCTGGGTAACTCAGCATAGGATGCCTCTATTCCTCAAGGGGGGCTGGGATTTAGCTCAGTTGGTAGAGCGCCACTGTGCAGTCTCTGAGGTTCCGAGTTCGATTCCCAGCACTGAAAAAATGGGAGAAGGACATGGCAATCCACTCCTGAGGTGATCCTGAAACAATCAGCCATTGAAAACCCTATAAGGGTCGCTATGAGTTGGATACAACTCAGTGGCATCTAACAACAACAACTTCTCCCATCCTAATTGGTCTTCATACCCTGAGTCTATCTTCTACATCACTGAAAGAAATGTATCTAAAATAGAAATAAGACCCTGTGATTACTGCTTAGCTGCCTTCAATACCTGCTCTTTATCTGTTCAAACATGTCCAAACACAAGCTCTTCTATCCTTTAGATTTAAGAGGCACCACTTCCTTTGTCTGGTGGTGACCAACATTACTATATTACGTTCATTCCTGTTGACTGTAGATGCAGCTTTAGGTTTTTTCATTATACTGTATTCCAAGCAGCCACTACTAATAGCATATGAGATTTGTCTTGGTTTGGTTTCAAAAACTTTTTAAATGTGGATTTCAGGCTCCTCCCCTCCCTAGACACTGATTGCTGACCGCAATGGATCACATTTAGTGAGGACCAGGATGACTGGTGGAGCTGTAAATTGGTGCAACCACTATGGAAATCAATATGGAGGTACCTCAAAAAACTAAAAATAGAACTACCATATGACCCAGCTATAACACTATTGGGAATTTACCCAAAGGGAGATGAGTCATCATACCATAGAGACACCTGCATCTCCATGTTCAATGCAGCGCTTTTCACAATAGT
>VMDO01001500.1:162196-192873 GCA_007922755.1 Pedetes capensis
GAACGAACACAAGCTCAGAAAGAGAAACAACACATGTTCTCACTCATATGAGAGAGCTGACTCAAAATTACAAGAAGGAAAAATCCTATTCAAAGGTCAGATCACATTAAAAGGGGGGGAGGGAAGATAAGAATGAGGTCAATACAAATGGACTAAAAATTGCATGTAATTGTTCTAACAAGATAGAAACAAAGACCACCACAGGAAAAGTTTCTATCGTAAACAGAAATGGAACCCAAGGACATATAGAAAAATACTATATAGTAAAAGATAGAGAAGACTTGGATGGGAAACTTAGGAAGGGGGGAGGGGGGAAACATAGAGGAGGGTAAGGGGTAACCTATATGTATAATGCTTATCAAATTGCATATATGAAAATTGTCACAACGAAAAGTATGTCAAAATGAATCACATTATGATGTACATTAAAAATTTCTAATAAAAAAAAAATAGCCGTCTGCACAGACAGACAGGCTCAAGTATCAGGCACTGGAATTCACGAATTGCTCATTTAACAGTCTTTACAGGAGACACTGACAGCCTACGAATCCTGGTCCGTGTTCTTGTTACTAAAAGTATGATCAGGGGATCAGCAGCCACAGTACTCACCTCTTCATACATACAGAATCTCATGCTGGGCTCCAGACCATCTGTGGGTGATGGTGACCTCCCAGGGATTCCTGTGCACGGGAGAGTCTGGGACTCCATGGTCCATGCCTTCTGTATGCAGTACCTGAATGGTGTGGTCTGATCAGATTGTTCACAGGGCTGCTCCAGGCTTTGTCCTTGGTGCCTTTCTCCTATGGCCATCGCTCCCTTGGTGGCCTTAGTGGTTCTCCAGGTTCTAGATACCATTTATATGTTACACACCTCCATCTGTATTTTGGAAGGAATATTTTCTGAGTGGTACGTCTCAACAGTAGGCTTAAAATACACAGTAAATCATGTTGTAAACAGATGCACTCTCACCCAGGTGCAGACAGAGTAGCTTTAGTAGAATTCTTAAGGGCCGTAGGATTTTCAGAGTGGTAAATAAGGATTGGCTTCACCTTACTAACAAGAGTCAGCCTGTCCTTTGAAGCTTTGAAGCCAGACATTAACTTCTCCTCTCTGCTGTACGGAGTCCTAGGTGGCATCTTCTTCCAATGTAAGGCTGTTCTATCTTCACTGAAAGTCTTTTACTCAGCCCAGCCACCTTTATCAATTCTCTTAGCTATACCTTCTCCATAACTTGCTGAAGCTTCTACATCAGCGCGGGCTGCTTCTCCTTGCGCTCTATGTCATGGAGATGTCTTCTTCCCTTACACTTCACAGACCAACCTCTGCTGGCTTCAAATGATGGCGGCTTCCTTACCTCTCTCAGCCTTCATAATTGATAAATTAGGGTCTTGCTCTGCACTAGGCTTTGGCTCAAGGGAGTGCTGTGGCTGGTTTGATCTTTTACCCAGACCACCAAAACTCTCTCCATATCAGCAGGGCGGCTGTTTTGCTTTGTTACCCATTGTGTGTTCAGTGGAGTTTGCAGTTTTAAATTCTTTTAAGAATTTTTTCTTTGCATTTGCACCAGTTAGCCTGGCTAACTGGTGAAAGAGGCCTAGGTTTTTGCCTGTCCCAGCTTTCAATGTGCCTTCCTCACTTCATTGTTTCTAGCTTTTGATGTAAAGTGAGAGACCTGGGATTATCCTGGGATTCTTCCTTTCACTTGAACACTTTAGTAACCAGTGCATTGTTATCAGTTGGCCTTATTTCAATATTGTTGTGTCACTAGGGAGGCGGAGGCAGGAAGGTCGCAAGTTCGAGACCAGAGGCAGTCTGCGTCACTTAGTGAGACCCTGTCTCAAAAAGTTTAAAAAAAAAAAAAAAAAAAGCTGGGGGCGCAGCTCAGTGGTCTAGCACTTGCAAAGCATGCAGGCGCGAGGCCCTGGGTTCAATCCCCAGTACCACCAAAAAAAAAAATTCTTGTGTCTCAGGGAATAGGAAGAACTGAGGGGAGGGAGACGGGCAGTGGCTGGTCGGTGGAGCAGTCAGAACACCTAGGTATGATTAAGTTCATCATCTTATATGGGCGTGTTTTATAGCACCCCAAAACAACCACAATAGTAACAGCAAAGATCACTGGTCACAGGTCACCATCACAGACACGATAATAAAAACAAGAAGGCTTGACAGTGCCAGAATTAACATAATGTGACACAGAGACATGAAATAAATGAGCACGTGTTATTGCAAAAATGGCCTTGACAGATTTGCTTAGTGCAGGGTTGCCATAAACCTCCAATTTATGTGGGGAAAAAAAAAAGTGTCTGCAAAGTGCAATGGGGTAAAGCACAACAAAGCGAGGTTCACCTATATCAGTTCAGTGAGGGATGGGTGGACCACACCTCCCTTTTTGAATAGCTTTCTTAATGTAGCCACAGGCCAAGTGCTGCTCTGGGGCAGCTGCAGCACCAGGTCCTTGCACCCTGAGGTTAGGGCCATATGTGCAGCCGCCTTCTCTCTGTGGGACCAGCCATCCCACAACACACAGTACCCGAGGACATTTCTCTTTCAGAAAAGATGATCCTTGACTTAATGGGTCATATGGTCCAATCAAAAAAAGATTTAAATTAGACTCTGCTGTAAAAATGTGTGAATTTGTGTTCGAGTCAGTACTAAGGGCAGGGAGAGGGGCAGGTGTGAGGTGCAGAAGAATTGCAGCGGAAATGTATCTAAGATGAACAACTCTGACATCACTCTAAGATGAACAACTCTGACGTCACTCTTCCCTGCTAACTCCAGTGTCCTGTTCCTCAAGGGAGGCAGGGAAAAAACAATCCACTAAAACAGCCCCGGGAGGAGGGAAGAGCTGGACATGTCTGAAAAGTTATCTCTTGAGACCACAGTGTCCTGTGTGCAGAGGCCACCTGGGCCTGGTGTGAGGCAGTGCCAGACACCACCACCTGCTGCTGGTGGAGATGGAGGACACCCAAGGGAAATAAGAGCAGGATTTTACACAGAACCAGAGAGTCGTTCTTGATCTGCTGTAGAAACTAAGAAACACGAAAGTGGGGGCTGGGGGTTGGACCGAAGCCTGAAGCCCTCATTGCCTATGGTCCTAGGGCCAAGACAAAGCCCAGGCAATGGCTTGAGTCCCTGCAATCATGGGTCCTGGTGGGACAAAGCTCTACTGAGTGGACAAGGACAACAGAGGGTGAAGATGACCCAGCTGAAAAGTAGATCCATCAAAATCCACAGTGAATTGAGCACCAGCCAGGCATCGCCCCATCCCTACCAGAGTCCTCACAGCCTTCTGGCCCCACCTGCAGTACACCTAGCACAAGAAAGGTGGATTCTGGGAAGTCTCAGACCTATTTCCTCTACCAAGTTTAAAGAATCTTTCTGTCCTTTAAGCTGTGGACTCCACTTCATGGAAAGAATTTTAAAGACAAATTTATATTCTGTTGCTTATTTTTAATAGGGAGGTAAGTTGCAGTTTAGTGCAACATAACATTAAGACGGGTGGGAAAAAAATATATATATAAAGGTCTGGGGCTATAGCTCAGTGGTTGAGCACATGCATAGCATGTGCAAGGCCCTGGGTTCAATTTCCAGCATCACCAAAAAATAGTGATGGAGATGTCTTAGCACCAGTCTGCTGGAATAGGAAAGTTGCTCAGGGAAGTGACCACAGGTCAGTATGGGGAGGGATTTTGGTGCTCAGGGTGGATCTGGTCTCCCCATTTACTCATATTATGCTGATAGGACACAGGTACAGGTGCTAGTTGTAGAAACAGAAGTCAGAGGCTCTTGAAGGCACAAGTGAGTGTCTGTCTGTGAGTCTCAAACAAATCTTGTATGGCTCAGTCCCATACAAGGTAGCTGTCACATGCTGTAGAAGAAAATCATCACAAACTGAGATCAGTCATTGTAAGGGCTGATGCTCTGAATTGCCCACAGCACACTCAATAATATATCCAAATCCAGAGAGTCCCCGTGACCCAGGGGTCTGCCCTCTGCCTGCTGCCTCTCCAAGTTCAGGCTTTGCGGTGTCTCACCGTTAAATAAATGCTTCCGAGTCCTGAGCACTGTCCCTGCCTGGGGAAGAACAAAACAGCTGGTCAGACACCAAAGGAGATATGACTAAATGAGGAATTATGGGTTGGGTGCGGTCCCCCAGGGGCTCCCATCTACACCACCCCAAGAGTCTTAGGGATCAGCCCCCTGTGTATTTAAAGGCAGCCTGAATATAGCTCCCTCCTCTTCTGCCTGCGGGAAGAAAACCTGTGAGGAGGCAGGGCCCAGAGGGCCTGGAGGAAGCCATAGGCCTGGACCCCAAGGAAGTTTCCAGAAGACACTGTACACCTGGGGAGGGGCCAGGAGGCCTAAGGAAAAGGTGTGCAAGAAGATGACCAGCTGCCTCCTGGAGATATGCCCTCCACAGGGACCGCTGACCTGCCACTGCCAGGAACTAGATCTCTGTGGTCACAGTTGTCTGGTGCTATTTTGTCCTTGGTTGTCAGATGTGATTTAGGAGAGAGTTAAGTATTGGCACACAGGACACCAGGCTGGGTAAACTCGTGTGTGTGTGTGTGTGCATATACTTCCCGTTAATGAGTCTGGGCACACTTCCACCTGGGGCTTAGAATCCCCCAGTGGGACAAGAAGCAGGTCACACTCCTAGCCCCTTTCCTACCTGATAACACCTTCTTCCACATCACCACAGTGAGCACAGTTCCCAGGAGAACCAAGATAACAATGCTTCCCACAATAGGGATGGTGGTGTGAAGAGGCGGCTCTGGGAAGGGAGGGAAAGAAATCAAGTGAGGGGTCAGGACCCTCCGTTCTCAGCTCTGAACCTGCTGATGATTCCCGGAAGGGCTCCTGCTTTCCTGACAGGAGGCCCTGTACCCACATCCTCTCCTCACCCCATCTCAGGCTGAGGGGCTCTGGAAGCCCCTCGTGCTCCACATGGCACGTGTATCTCTCCTCTTCCCCAGAAGGCACCACCACAGCCGCCCACTTCTGGAAGGTTCCATCCCCTGCAGGCCTGGTCTCCACAAGCTCCATGTTCTGAATCTGGTCCTCCCCATCCCGCTGCCAGGTCAGGGTGATGTCTGCAGGGTAGAAGCCTAGGGCCCAGCACCGCAGGGTCACATCCCCTTCAGGTCTGGGATGGTGGGTCACATGTGTCTTTGGGGGGTCTGAGGAGAATCCAGAAATTCAGACACTGCATTAACTCCTGTGGGGCGTTGAAACAGTACCAAAGTGACCAACCTGAGAATGGATAGGACAGTTGGAGTTGGGGAGGGAGCACAAAACAGACACCAATCTGGACTCGGGCTTCTGGGATAATCTGTTCTGTGGACACTTCTGGAATCAGGCTGAGACAGCCCAAGGTAAAGAGGCTCCAGCTGTCTGAGAGGGACTTTGGATTCTGAACTGGGTAGAGCTGGGATGACTCAGAAAATCTTGAGTCAGACTTCAAAAGACTGGGTTGCAGCAGAGAACAAAGCCTGAGAGAGTTTCCCTATGATGCTCAGGCTGCTGCCAGAGTCCAGGGAAACGGCTGTTATTTCAGGGACTGACTGTCCCAATATGGGAGAGAGAGAGAAAGACTGGATCCTGTAATCATCTGGACAGAAGGGCAGGTCCTCAATAGTCACTGATACATCCAGAAAGCCAGGAAGACTCATCCTAGTCAAGACCCGGAGAGCAGTATCCTAGGGTTGGTCCGGTTTTTCTCTCTTCCCTGAGGGAGGCTGTGGGGAGACCTACAGATCCATGAGGTTCCCCAGGCCTCATACCTGTGCGCTGCAGTATCTCTTTCCCATTCTCTATGTGGCTGCGGAGCCACTCCATGCAGGTAACTTCCAGGTAGGCCCTATGTTGCTCTGCCTCTCCAGTCGCCTCATATTTGCGCTGGGTGATCAGAGCCACCTTGGTGGCCGCGGTCCAGGAGTGGAGGTCCTCGTTCAGGGAGATATGATCGGCTCCATCGTAGGCAATCTTGTAGTAGCCGTTGAGGAAGCGCCCATCAGGTCCCATGTAGCAGCCTCGCATCGTCTGGACCGTGTGATACCCTGGCACCCACCAGGCAATCAGGGGCGTGGCCCTGGGCTTGTGCCGCCCACTCGGGCCCATCCCCTGAGGGTGATCGGCAGTGATTGGTTAGTTTTTCCTGCCTACTAAAGCCCGCGAGTAAATTCCACTGTTAAGGTGTCAAGACCAGGGGGTCCGGGGGCCTTAGGGGTGTGTGGTCTGACCTGAAGACCTGGGCACTCCCCGGCCCATCCACGGAGAATGGGGATGTTCGTGACCCGCAGTCCGCGCTCGAGGGAGCTCACCATTCTCGCTCTGGTTGTAGCTGGCGAGCAGCGTCCGCAGGCGCGTGCGGAAGACCTGCGTGTTGGCCTTGGCGATCCGCGTCTGCCTTTCCCAGTACGCAGGCCCCTTCCGCGCCATCCACGGCGCCCGCGGCTCCTCCCGCGGGTTCGCAGCGTCGCTGTCGAACCACACGAACTGCGTGTCGTCCACGTAGCCGAAGGCGATGAAGCGGGGCTCCCGCTGGCCCGGCTGGGTCATGGCAGTGCTGAAGTAGCGCAGCGAGTGCGAGCCTGGGGAACGCAGGGAGCCGCGTGTGCCTCCTCCAGCCAGGCTAGGACGGGGCTTCGGGCCGGAAAAGAGGCGGAGGAAGGGAGGAGCGAGGCCCGGAGACGGGGCTGGGGGTGTCCGGACCCGCAGTGCACCAGGCAGGGTCTTCGGTGGGAGAGGAGGAGATGGCAGACAGCGAGCGCTGAGTGCGGGTCTGGGCCACGGTGGCAGAGAAGCGGGGTCCCCAGGGTCTGCGCCCCGGCCGCGGTCCCCCCTCCTCCCAGGCAGCGGCCTTTTCTCTCCCTACCCAGCACTTACGCGCCCGGATCTCGGTCAGGGCCAGGGTCCCCGAGAGCAACAGGAGGAGGGGTCCAGGCCCCCTGACCCCCATTCTCGGGGTCTGGGGGAGAATCTGAATCCTGGTGGGTGCGGTCTTGATGATCCGGAACCACGACGGTGAAATGTCCGTAAAATATCTCCAAGCGCTGATTGGCCTCTGTAGGAACTCTGCACGCAATGGGAGTGAGAGCTGGAGCTGCATCACGAGTGTCCAGGTGGAAAGGCCTGGTGCCATTTGGGAGAGGAAGTGAAACTCCGGAGTGATGGGAAGTCCCCAACCCTGGGCCACCCCAGACACCGTTGTTAAGAAAAAGACTATAAGGGCCGCGTCCTGGAACCCGGGACTTTGCTCTGACTCAAAATTTTCCTCCTGTATCGAGCACTTTTAGGTTAGCGGTTCTCAGATTTTTGGTCTCCATGTACTCTGAGGAATTCATGAGGGTCCCAAAGGTAAATATGTTTATTTGAGTTATATCTAACAGTATTAGAAATTAAAACCTTTTAAACTATATAAACCTACCAGGCGCCGTGGCACATGCCTCTGATCCCAACGACTGGGGAAGCTGAGGCAGAAAGATTGCAACAAGGCCAGGGAAAGCCTGTGAAATTTAGTGCCAGACTCTGTCTCAAAATAAAAAAATAAAAAAATGGGCTGGGGGTGCAGACCATGGTAGAGCACTTGCAAAGTATATGTGAGAACTTGGGTCAATTCCCCGAGTACCTAAAATAATAATAATGATAAAATATATGTATGATACATTGTTGTTAGGTGTCGTAAAGTCGGTATCCGACTCATACCGACCCTGCATACAACAGGAGAAACACTATGTCAGTACTTCTCTGCTGGTCATAGGCTTTTCAATGGCGGATTGATTTTTGGGAGTGGGTTGCCGGGTCCTTCTCCCAAGCCTGCAGCACCTGGTGTTCCCAGGAGGTCTCCCATCCAAGTACTAACCAAGCCCAACCCTGCTTAGCTTCCGAGATCAGATGGGATCGGATGCCACAGGGCTAAGGCTGCAGGCCATGTATGATATATATGTACATATTTAATTAACTTTGAATATTAACCCGTTGTGTTAACAAAAAGAAAATCTTATGAGAATTATTTTCCAAAATAAACAGTATAGTAAGAAGAGTGGATCTGTTTCCAATTTACATCTTTCAAGTCCTTTTCTTGTCCATCTCATTGGGATATCACTGGATTTTCATATCTACTGCATTTAATCTGTTATTTTGGTTGAAGTATATGAAAAAAATATAAACTCACACAAATATGTAGGAGGAATATGTTTAATGACATCAGATAATTGTGGATACTCATCTTGGATTCCACACTAAAATTACACAAGTATTAGCTTTGTAAAGTTTCCTTGCAATACAGGACATGAAACAATATTCAATAATTTATATTCTGTTGCATTAAAATCCATAGGTCTGTCTTGCACATTGAAGGATCTTGCACTGATGTATAATTTTTTTAAAGTAATGTATTGTTTGATCAAGTTGTGTAGATCTTCCAGCATTGACAGATTTAATTACAAGTTATTAAGAAATCACATTTCTTAATATTGCCATATATGTCACCAGAAAAGATTGTAAGTATTTAGAAGCTAACATGCTTATGGTGTTGGATATAAATTCTTCATTATTCTAATTTTCTCTCGAAAGCTTACATTTTATAATTGGCAAAAAAATATTGTCAATGTATTATCTTAAAGGGAAAGACTCAAGTCATTTTTGAGAAAATGTCAGTCAGACATCTAAGTCTGAATAGTCACAGTTTCTCTGTTGTTCATTTTATCACACACAAAAAATGGTATTCTATTAAAAAGGGGCTAGTATAGCTCAGGAAATGATTTTCATTGATCCAAATATCCTAATTTGGACTGTGGTAGAAGTATGGTTTTTTTTTTTTTTTATGTGTGTGTATGTATGTGCGCGTGTGTGTGTGCGTGTGCATGTGTATGTGTGTACTTCCCATTTAATCATATATTTTAAAAATATAGACTTTGGAACAGAGATATAATAAAGTTACTGATCTTTAATACTTCATGCATGTTTAAGTGAAATTATCTTTTTGTTTCCTTCTGTGATTATGAGGTGGTGGAGGATATAATAACCACTATTGCAAATTGGTATCTCTTAATAAATTTTGCTTTAATGCAAATGATGTGTTAGGAATGTTATAAAATACTCTTGACATTGTGGATCCTGTGGAAGGGTCTGGGCACCTCCAAGGGTTGCGCCTACTACACTTTGAGGACTGCTGCCCTGAGTAAACTGTGGGGAATTCCCAACTGCTTCATCAGGGAGGAACCTGCTTCATTTCCAGAATTCCTCCCTTCAGCTGAACTCTCTGTGCCCCAAAACTTAGCTAGTGCACTGCTCTGGGCTCTTCTAGAAGAGAACCCACGCCCTGGAAATTGGATGCCAGAGAGTGCCTTTAGCCTGGGAACAGAGCTGGAGAGACCACATTTCCTTTTCAGCATTAGGAACCAGTTGTTTCTGAAGGCATCAGTATAAATTCAATTATGACCAATTTTCGTTTTAGGTGTCCATATACCAGATAGGCATGCAGCCCTAGCACTGTGGCGTCTGATTCTGTTAGATCTCGAAAGCTAAGCAGGGTCGGGCCTGGTTAGTACTTGGATGGGAGACCAGGTGCTGTAGGCTTGAGAGGAGGACCCGGCAACCCACTGCCAAAAATCAGTCTGCCATTGAAAACCCTACAAATAGCAGAGAAGCACTGACAGTAGTGTTTCGCCTGTTGTATGTAGGGTCGCTATGAGTTGGATACTGACTCAGTGATACTTAACAACATACCAGATAGAAATGTGATGCAATCTGCATGTGGAATAATATTTCCCTTTCATTTTAAATGGGTCTCATGTACCTGAGTTGAGGCCCACACAGCATCAAGAGCAGTTATCTTAGCCTATGAGGTTGCTATAACTAAAATGCCATGCACTGGGTGGCTTATGAACATCAGATATTTATTTATTTATAAATTTATTTCTTACAATTCTAGAGCCTACCAAATCCAATCTCGAGGTGCTGGCCTGCTCTGCCTGGTGAGAGGCCCCTTCCTCACAGCCAGCCATCTTCCCACTGTGCCCTGCACGGGGGAAGGGCAAGGCAGCTTGCTGAGGTCTCTGTGTAAAGGGTGTGAATCCCATCCAGGAAGCCAGACTTAATCATTTCGCTCTTGCAAATAGCATCCCATTGGGGATGAACTTTTCAGCATATGAATTTTGGAGGGAGATAAACATTTGGTCAATAGTAGCAATGCTGTTCAATAAAACTTTCTGTGTTCTATATCTGCACTGCCCAGTATGGTAGACATGTGTTGCTTGTAGCTGTTGGACACTTGCAATATGGGTAATGCACTAAATACTTTTAATTTCAGGTAGGTTCAAAAATGGAGCCTGGAAATAGATAAGTACTGAGGCGAAGTGGTCACCAAGCAACCAAAGATTTTTAATTTTCTTTAGTTGATTTAAGTATTAATAGCCATGTGTGACTCCCATTTCTGACAGTGCCTATCTAGAGTGCTCCTAGTTTTTAATCTCCCAGTCAAAAGAGATACATTGTGCCTGGCATGGTGGCACAGGCCTATAATCCCAGTGCTTGGGAGGTAAAGGCAGAAGAATTGTGGCAAGTTCAAGGCCAGCCTGGGCTACATAGCAAGGTCCAGGCCAACCTTGGCCACACAGTGAAACCCTGTCTCAGAAAACAAAAAACAAACAAAAACAGGTACATTGTGACTCGTACGGAAGTACACTCATTATACGGGCTGAGAGTAGAAACTTGTACACTTTATTACTGCACTGCAAACTATAGGAAACTGTAGCACAATGTTATTTGTCTATCTAAACATCTACATATAGGAATAGTACATAAGTACCCTTGTGAATGGCACTTACTATGAATGGAACTTGCATAAGTGGTAAGTCACTGAGTGGTAAGTCAGTGAGCGAAGGTCTAGGACATTGCTATACACTACTGTGGACTTTGTAAACATTCACTTGGCTACACTAAATTTATAAAAAAAATATTCTTCAGTAACAAATTAACCTTGTTGTTGTTGTTAGGTGCCATTAAGTCGGTATCCAACTCATAGCGACCTTATGTACAACAGATGAAACACTATTGTCAGTGCTTCTCTGCTGTTCATAGGGTTTTCAATGGCGGATTGAGTTTTGGGAGTGGGTTGCTAGGTCCTTCTCCCAAGCCTACAGTATCTGGTGTTCCCAGGTGGTCTCCCATCCAAGTACAAACCAGGCCCGACCCAGCTTAGCTTCTGCGATCTGATGGGATCGGATGCCACAGGACTATGGCTGCAGGCCCAAATTAACCTTAGCATACTGTAATACTTAAATTTCTAGTAAGTTATTTTTTTAAACTTTTCAACTCTTTGCAATAACCCTTAAAACAACAAGCACATTGTAGGTGCCAGGAGGTTTTCAGCTGCATTATAATAGTATGGAACCTCTGTTGACTGTATGATCCATCATTGACTAGAATGTATAATAGTACGGAACCTCCCTTGACTATGTGGTCCATCATTGACAGAAATGTCATGCTTGCAAGACACTATATTCCATTCATCCTCAGCCTAGTTTCCTCTTCCTTAATGAATCCTCTCCAGGCCATTATCACATCACCCAATCCTGAATTGCCTGTTAACATGACCATTGTATCATCAATTTACAGTACATTGTGCATAATAGATATTTAACAAGCATTTACCTAATGAAGTGTGTCTTAGTTGGCTTAGGCTGTCCTAGCAAAACACCACAGACTGGAGGGCTTCAATAACAGATACTCATTTTCTCACACTTGTGGAGGCTCAAAGTCCCAGACCAAGGTGTGGGATAATTTGGTTTCCTCCCTCCCTCCTTCCCCAAAGGAAGGGGTTGATCCCAGAGCCTCACACACACTTTGCAAGTGTTCTACCACTGGGCTGCACCCCTAGCTGATTTTTTAAATTTTTTATCTTGAGTCAGGGTCTCCCTAAGTTACACAGGCAGCCTCTGGCCTCGAATTCACAATCCTCCTGCCTCTGTCTCCCAAGCCACTGGGATTACAGGCATGTGCTACAGTACTTGGCTTCAAAAATTTTTTTTTTACCTACACAGGTGAAAAATAATTTTTTTCACCTACACAGGTCCTCTCAAATGCTCTCCCTTTCTTCATGTAGATCTGAGTTTCTGACCTATATAGTTTCTCTATTCACTGGAGAATTTCTTTGATCATTTCTTGCAAGGCAAGTGTGGTGGCAATAGACTCTCTCAAGTTTTCGTTATCTAAAAAAATCTTTTAATCCTTTAACTTTGAAGGACATTTTCAAGGGATTCCTGAGTTTTATTCTTTCAACATTTAAATATTTCGTTCTAGAACTGAGGATGTAGCTCAGTGGTGGAGCCTAGCATGTCCTGGGTTCGAGTGATCCCTAACACTGCAGAAAAATATTGTTCTACTCTCATCATGGCTGCATGGTTTCTGACAGGCAGTCAGATGTAACTTTTAAAATTATTATTATTATTTTATTTCTTTTATGATAGGGTATTACTGATAGGAAGTAATAAATTTCAGGTAGGTTCAAGAAATGGAGCCTGGAAATAGAGAAGTACTGAGGTGAAGTGGTCACCAAGCAACCAAAGAGGTTATCTAAGTGTCAGTAAAACCATGCGTTTCCTTGTCCTGAGTCCCGTTCTTCAAAAGAAACAGGCAGTGACTTGGTTACCCATCGCCAGATCAAGTCCTATTATTCCAAGAAAAACAAGTCCCATAACCTGGCCAGCAGTCACTTCCCTAATCCTCTAGGTAGAAACAATGGGAGCAACTGCCCTTTGACGCTATTGGACCAATATACAGGTACCTCCCAACTGAGAACAAATATGCTGAGGCTAGCTCAAAAAGTCCAGCCCAAAGAAAGAAACATAAAAACTCCAAAGCTACAGGCCCACCTTGGCTACCCAGTTGGGACCCGCTCTGTTCTTACAGAGGCTTTGTCTATCCTCTCCATAAACTTTCCTTGTTCTTGCCTGCTGTGGCTATCTGTGTGTTTATTCCTGGGTCCATGGCACCAGGGTACTGGCACCCAGCACATGAGGAGAAACCCTGGTGCCATTATGACTTTGCCTAGGCTAATCTTGAACTCCCGGACCCAAATGATATCCTCTTGCCTGAGCTTCCTGAATGCTGGGAGTATAAGCACCATAACACCAAGCGCAGGGCTTCAGACTGCTGAAAAATTGATTTGGGTATGGGTTCAATATGTTAAAATCTAGAGGGTTCTGTTCAGGTTGAAAATTTTAATCCTATGTGTAAATGTTGTTGTTGTTAGGTGCCATTGAGTCGGGTCCGACTCCTAGTGACTCTATGTACAACAGAATGAAACACTACCTGACATTGTGCCATGCCTGGCACAATTGTCAATTTTTCTCTGCTATTCATATGATTTTCAATGGCTGATTATTTTGGGAATGGGCTGCCAGGTCCTTCTCCCAACCCTATAGCACCCAGTATTCCTAGGAGGTCTCCTATCCAAAGACTAACCAGGCCTGACTCTGCTTAGCTTCCCAAATCAGAAGGCACTGGATGCCAGGGTGGTATGGCCATGGACCTATGTTTGTGTTCAGAAACTGAATGCAAACCTAGTGAAAATTGGGTTCCATTTCAGCTTTTAATGTTTTTTTGTTTGTTTGTTAGCTATTTAAAAATTGAAAATAAAACTTCTTAAATTTTATGTGCATATGTTGTTGTTGTTAGGTGCTGTCGAGTCCGTATCCGACTCATAGCGACCCTCATAGGGTTTTCAATGGCAAGTGTATCGGGATTGCCTTGGGAGTGGATTGCCAGGCCCTCCTCCCATTTTTGCAGTGCTGGGAATTGAACTCGAGACCTCAGAGACTGCAGTGCAGCGCTCTACCAACTGAGCTAAATCCCAGCCCTTATGTGCAGATAGTTGAATACAATTTAAAAAGTTTTATTTTCAATTTTTAAATAGCTAACAATAAAAAACAAACATTAAAAGCTGAGATGGAACCCAATTTTCACTGGGTTTGGGTTCAGGTTCGAGTGCAGAAAACTTTTTAAAAATGTTTGAACCGGAATGGTTTCAGGGTTCAGGTTCACGTTCGGTTTGAAGGCCTGCTGTTTATATATAGGATTGAAACCTATGCTCAAGTATTTTTACATGTTGACACTGCAGAAATGCTTGAACTGGAACAAGTTTAGAGTTTGGCTCGGATTTGGGTTTCGTTTGAAGCCCTGTAGGCTCAGATCTTTGTTCTTCTAGAGAGTTGTTTTCCTCTTCCTGCTTTTTCAATATCTTTTCTTTATCTGTGGCTTTCTGTAGTTTGAATACAATATACTCAGGTATAGGTTTGGGGAGCATTTGTCTTGCTTGGTCCTTGTGATTCTCCTGGTCTATAGTTTGGTATTTGACATTAATTTGGGAACTTTCTCCATCATCATTGCTCCAAATAGTGCCTCTGTTCCATTCTCCTCTCTTTCTGGTATCGCCGTTATAGATATGTTACAGCTTTTGCAGTTGTCCCACAGTTCTTGGGTATTTTGTTCCATTTTTCCAGTTTTTTAAAAAAAAGTTTTAGATAATTCTGTTGACATAGGGAGAAGCTAAAGACCCTTTCCTCCATGATGTTTAGCCTGCTAAATAGCCCATCAAATATGTTCTTTGTTATTATACTGTATTTTATCTCCAGGCTTTCTTTTTCATTTTTTCACAGCATTTCCATTTCTGTGCTCACATTATCGACTCATTTTTGCATGCTGTTTATAGTTTCCATTACAGTCTTTAGCATATTAATCATAGTTGTTTTATTTTTATTTTTTATATTTATTTTGAGGTTTTGTGACAAGGTTGCATTGTGTAGCCCAGACTGGCTTGGAACTTACATCAATCCTCCTGCCTCAGCCTCCCACATGCTAGGATTATAGATGTGCCTGGCATTCATAGTTATTTTAAATTCATAGTCTGATATTCCATCATCTGCCCTATTTCAGTCTGGTTCTGACACATACTCTGTCTCTTCAAACTGTAGTTTTTTGCCTTTTAGTATGCCTTGTCACTTGTTGAAAGACAGACAATGAACATGTTATACTTAAACTCTGGTCAAAAGGCCATAGTGGTTTTAAGATGTGCTGGAGCTGGGCCCAGTGATGGCACCTATAATCCTGGTGACTGGGGAGGCTTAGGTAGGAGGATCACAATTTCGAGGCCAGAGGCCAGCCTGTGTAACATAGTGAGATGCTGTCTCAATCTAAAAAATAAAAAAGGGGCTGAGGGTGCAGCCCAGTGGCAGCGTACTCACAAAGTAAGCACAAGGCTGTGGGTTCAGCCCCACGTACCACAAAAAAAAAAAAAAAAAAAAAAAAAAAAAGCAAGCGAGCAAGCAAGCAAAGATGTGTTGGTGTGTAGTTTTAAATGTTTATTGAGCCTCTGACATTCACTGTTGCTTCTTAGACTTTCCTTTTCTTTTTTTTCCCCTGAGGTCTTCCAAGACAGTTGTTGTTGTCCAAGATGGTTAGTATAGAATATTTCCTTTTTCCCAGTAGAAGGCTGGTACAGGCTGGCATTGGGTATTTCCTTTCCCCCACAGCTTGGTTGGCCTCTCTAAATGGTCTCTTGAGGGAAGGCCTTATTAAGGAAGACAGACTGCTCCATCCTATTTCAAAATGCTTACTTTGTTCCCAATCATTTGTGAAAAGTAAAATGTCAGTTTCATAGAAGCACAAAATGGAATAGTAGTAGCCAGAGACTGGAATGAACAGTGGGGAAGAAGATGGAAAGAAGTCAGAGAAGGGGCACTGAAACACAATTAGCTAGGAGGAATTAGTTCTGGTTTTCTATAGTACAGTAGTGTAACTATTGGTCATAACTATCTGTGATATATTTCAAAACAACTAGAAGAATAAGAGAATCCCCAGCATGGGTCTTGCTAGGTTACGCAGACTGCCTCTGGTCTTGAACTTGTGATCCTCCTGCCTCCACCTCCTGAGCTGCTGGGATTATAGGCATGTGCCACCATGCCCGGCCTTCCTGGAATTTTTATATCTCAGATTTATCCTTGTCCAAATGGAGCCTTCAGCAATTTGCCAGTTACAGTTCAGGTTTTCCTACCAGACGCTGGTTCCCTTGGGGGTTTAGGTCTTAGTAAATTATATTATGTTATATTATTTTTTAAAGACAGCATCTCACTATGCAGCGCAGGCTGGCCTTGAACTTTTGATCCTCTTGCCTCAGCGTCCCCACTGTTAGGATTACATGTGCTGCTAAATTCTGATTCTGTCTGCCTCATGGCACCTATATTCTAGAGGCAGTAGTCTCCTGGGATTGTAGAGAGAACAGAAACCTGATACCTCAACACCCACCTCCCTCTTCTTACCCTCATCCAGGGTTTCAAGCTTTAGGATCCATTACCTCCACAGACTCTGAGCCAGGGCAAGGGAAAGACCCATCTGGGAGCCTTAATGTTTGACCCCATTTGAATCCTACGATTTCTATGAAGAAAGGGGGCAAAAGTGGATGACCCTCAGCCCTTCTGGAACTTCTGCCTTTGTTCTTCCTCACAGCATAATGGAAACCACACTGGCTCAGAAGTGGGGAGCTGCAGACCTGCACCCACACCAAGCCACTTACTGATCTTCCTGGCCCTTACCACTGAATTGCCCTCATGATGAAGCTTAAAATAATGCAGACAGTTGTCACAACTGGGAAGTCTTAACACCTCCTGGAAGTCATGACTTGCTGTGCCACCGCCGTCCTGATTCAGTGTTATTTTCTCAGGACTGAGCAGAGAGGCAGCTGTTGGGGCCTCTGGCCCCCAGTCTGACCTCAAGGGCAGAGACAGCTGAGCTGGTGTGGTTGGGTCTGGCCAGCCCGTTGGCTGGGTGCTGATTAGCGTGAAGTCACAGGCCCAGGGCAGGAGCTGCTGTGATTCACTCTCCCCGCTGCATTATCTTGACGAGGCCACACTGTCCCCCAGACTTCCTTCCCTCCTGGCCCCCCTTTCAGCCTCATTCTATGGAAGCAGCACCCATCCCAACTCTTCCATCAGCCCCGAGGGTAGGACACAGGCCTCTGCTGCGAGGCTTGTCCCTCGACGTCACTTCTTAGATGGAGATGGCCTCACCCCTGCCCTTCTCTTATCTCTGTGTCTTCTGTCACCCAGCACTGCTAGTGGCCTCAGGTCCCTCGGGGAGGAGAGAACAGTGAGTTAAGCACAGACTCCTCCTCTGGACGCCCCATCTCTATAGGCCTTGGTGCTGGGGCTGCTCTGATCCTGGGCTGAGCAGGTTCCCCTGGGCCCTGGGCTGCAGGGCTGTCAAGGCGGCATGAGGGAGGGGGACCCACTGACTCCAAAACCAAACAGAGCCCAGGCCATGGTGGACGCTAGCTAAGGAGATGACAGACCATGTGACCCCAGCATGTTAATAATCTTTGTTAGTCTCTGTTTCCTTCTCATAAGTTATGGGTGATACAATCTGCCTTGAATCCATTATTGTTAGGAAGATATGAAATGATGGGTGAAAGACCCTGGCTCCCAGAAGCTGCCAGTAACTGTTAGTTCATTTTCTCTTTGACACATGAGAGAAGCATTGGTGATGATATCCCTAAAACTTCCAAATGTTCTCCTTTAGAGTTTACTTACCTTGACTTTGCAGTTGGAGGCTAGTTGCATTATATTTAGAAATGTCCCTAGACCTCTGAGAAGCTGGACTTTATGAAGAAGAACATGGCATCAGGATTGGAGGAAGACTCATTAACAACCTGCGTTATGCAGATAACACAACTTTGCTTGCTGAACCTGAGGAGGATTTGAAGCATTTACTGATGAAGCTCAAAGAACACAGCCTTCAATATGGATTGCACTCAGCATCAAGAAAACAAAAATCCTTACAACTGGGTCAATAAGCAACTTCATGATAAATAGGGAAAAGATTGAAGTGGTCCAGGATTTTGCTTTACTTGGTTCCACAATCAACACCTGTGGAAGCAGCAGTCAAGAATTCAGAAGCATTGCATTGGGAAAAGCTGTTGCAAAAGACTTCTTTAAAGTGTTGGAAAGTAAAGATCTCACACTGAAGACAAAGGTGCCCAGGCTGGACTTCAACTCCTGAGCTCAAGTGATCCTCCTGCCTCAGCCTCCCAAGTGCTAGGATTACAGGTAGGCACCACACCCAGCTCCTTGCCTGCAATTTTAGTTGCTGCCTCAGCTCAACATATCCTTCAGTGAATACGTACCTCGTCCCCCCTCACACATGCCTCTGCCAGACTCTCCCCTTCTCTGCTGAGTGTGGCAACTCCACAAGAGCAGCATCTCACCTATGTGGTCCTTTCCCCCAAGCCCACAGTCTCAGTCAATCAAATTCATATCAAGGATCATTCTACCGTATTCCTGAGCAGTGTTTCTCAAAACTGTCAAGGTCATCAAAACCAAGGAAAGTCTCAGCCTTAAGGAGACACAATTAGACTAAATGTAGCGAAGTGTACTGGGTGGGATCCTGCAAGAGAGAGAGGATGTTGATAAAAGTAATGAAGTCCATGTGAAACACGCAGCTGAGTAACAATGCATCAATTTTGCTTCAGTAGTTGTGACAAGTGTATACTCATCACGTAAAGCATTAATAGGGGAACCTATGTGAGATGCTGGAATTCGCTACTACCTTTGTTGTTGTTAGGTGCTGTCAAATCAGGGTCTGACTCATTGTGACCTTATGTACAACAGGCGAAACACTGCCCAACACTGTGCCATGGCCAGCACTATGTCAGTGCTTCTCTGCTATTCATAGGGTTTTCAATGCCGGATTGTTTTTTGGGACTGGGCTGCACGTCCTTCTCCCAAGCCTACAGCACCTGGTGTTCCCAGACGGTCTCCCATCCAAGTACTAACCAGGGCCGACCCTTCTGAGCTTCCGAGAGCTGACAGGGTTGGACGCCATAGTGGTCTGGCTGCAGGTGTACTACTACCTTTACCTTTCTGTAAATCTAAAAGTATAAAACCCTCAGAAAATGAACAGTTTGTAAAAGAAAAAACACCTACTTTGTTTTCAGTTTCCCAGAGTATTTCCATCAAGAATCCAGAGAGAGGGGTTGTGGGGAGAAGCACTGGGGAGGTGGTGGGGTCCACCAGGAGCCTCTTCTTTCACCGTGTGCAGCCCAGGGCTTCTCAGAGGCATTTGCACCCCTCAGTGGCAGTGACGCACCTGCCGTGGCTCCCCATCTCTGCTCTACTCACTCCCCATCCCCGTCCTCTCCCGACCTGCTCAGTGGGAAGTGAGGGCTGTGCGACAGCGCCCCAGTGTGGCGGCAGGGCTGAGCGCAGGCCAGAGCTCCCTTTCCAGTCCTCACCTACAGGAACCCCAGGGTCTCTGGGGCGGCCGCAGCAGCTGCGCAGGCCTCTGCCCACGGCCACTCCTGGGATCAGGCTCCTGATTCCCAACTATTACCTGAAACACAAGATAGAACGTGTTCCCTCCCGGGCATGGCTGGGGCTCTGCGCAGGGGTCGGGAGGTTTAGGGGACCTGAGTCTCTGGCCTGAGACCTTGGACCACGGAGTCCCGGACCCTTGTTCCTGCTGCTCCAGGGTAATGCGGTCCCATCCTGGGAATCAGTCTTGACTCCCAGCCCTAGGATGGGAGGTGAGGGGTGCCCTGGAGAGTCGGCCAGGAGGGGAGGAGCCCTACCCCCCAGCGGGTGACACAGGGAGGGAATTGGCACATTAGGGGCTGGAGGGCAGAGTGAGAGGAGGAGGGGCCAGGGAAGGTCATCTGGTGACATCTGTGTGGGCGGCTGTGTTGGGAGGCTCAGGGCTGCTCTGAGTTGGGGACATGTCTGGTTTCCTAGGGTGGAGTCACGCAGGAGGGAACTCCATGGTCATCAGCTGGTGAAGGTGCGTGACACACCGTCTCTGTCCTGGAGGTTGAGTACAATGCACACACGTACCAGGAAGAGATGGGAGAGGCAGATGGGAGCAGAGGTGACTGAGGGGACCCCGTCTTCTAGAGGCAGCCACCCAGTGCTGGGGTGGCAGACAGAAAGAAGGTGGGTGGGAAGAGTGAGGCCTGTGTCCCAGGGTGGGGAGGAACCCTGGGCCCCTGGTTCTGGAGTTCTTAGGGTCCCCTCATTGGGCTCCAGTATGCCGGTCCTTCCACACCCAGCCCCAGGCAGCCTGTGCCAAGCCTTGGGGACCTGGCATGTCCAGGCAGAGGGAGCTGCCCAGGGTTGTAGGGCTTGGGCTGGGGTGCACCAGGCTGTACTCTTGGTGTCCATGGACACAGTGTCCTGAGGGTCCAGAGTGGAAGGGGCAGGAGCTGCGGAAAAGACTGGGCCACAGCAATCCTATGAGGAGTGGGTGCCCAGGCCTCTCCCCAGAACCCGTTGATGGTCCTTCTCCCCTTCTAGACCTCCAAGGCCCAGGGGCCCCCACCATCCTCTGACACCCAGGGGGAACCTTTCTCCAGAGCTTCAGGTCATTTCCTTCCATGAGTCTGCAGGGCTACCCTCTGTAGACCTGAGGACCCAGGGCATGGGCAGCAGCCTCTTCTCCACCCTGTGGGGACCTATGCAGCCAAGGCCTGTGTCCCCAGCCCTCAGGATCTTACTGCCTCACCACATCTTCCCGAGTCAGTGTCCTGGGGTTTGGATCTTATCTTGGGAGGCTTCTGAGCCCCACAGGCTGCAGCTGGGCAGGGCTGGGGTTGAGAAGCAGTGGTGGATTCTGGAGCTGAGCCTGTGGGGAGGTGGATCCCCACCTCAGCCTCCACTCCCAGCCAGGATGCCCCTCCTGACTCTGGGGCTGAGGAGGCAGGGGGAGACAGATCTTATCTCTAGGCCAGGAGCTTGGGGACCTGTCAGGGTGAGGAGGGCACTGTAGGGAGGGGCTGCTGACCTGGTGTGAGGCTGTGTGTCCCCTACACATAGGCACAGAGAGGACGTGGTCACGCCCAGGAAACACTGACCCCTCCTGTCTCAGATTGTGCTTCCAGGGTCTGGTCCTTGGATTTATTCACAGCTGAACAAAGATTGGGGTATTTGTCATGTGCCTGGCACTGTCCCAGGTACCTGGCATCCAGAATACCAAACCCAGGCAAAAATCCCTACCTTCACAGGACTACTTTTGGATGGAGGCCACAGGGGTAGATAGCTAAGTAGCTGAGTAGAAGAGAGGAGGGACAGAAAGCAGCATGATTTAGATGAAAGGAACCAAATAGGGAAAGTGAGGGAGATGGGGTGGTTTTTCCTGATTAAGCTCAGTGTGGGCTTTCCTGAGAGGTGACATATGAGCTCAGTCCTGAAGGAGGCAGCTCAGGGAGCCTGTGGTCATCGGGAGGAGGAAGGGCCCAGCCTTACTATGTGCACAGCCTGGGCTGTACTGGGGACACCCTGAGGCTGCAGCAGGACTGAGTGGGAAGACGTCAGGAAGAACTTCTTGTCTGGGATTCTGGGCACAGCATTGGTGGGACCCACAGGTGCTGGGAGGTTGGGGAGGAGGGAGCAGACTGAGGTGGGGCTCCACTCTATCCTTGGTGCTCCTTCTCTCTTGCATGCAGATGTTTAATTGAGTGAGTCCAACGTGTTCAGCAAATCCCAGGGTCCCTGCATCAGGGGACAGTCATCGCCTGGCAGGATGCAAAATTAAGGACTTTGAACCTCAGATACTCACAGCAATAATGTCCATAAAGGCCAGTGTAGTGAGACCAGTCCCGCAAATCTTAGCCAAAGTGACTCCATCTGGCAGCCAGCCACCATGTGGCTGTTCTGTGTGCCACATCCTAGGAACATAACCCATCCTTCCCACAATCCGACAGGGTCTGCCAAGACCAGCAGACTCTCCAAGATGGGAAGGACAGGGGGTTCATAAACACATCACTTTTCTGGCCCCTGGTGTTTGTGCCCTATGCTGTCTGAGCATGTGGGCACCTTTGCTTCTTTTCACACTAGGGAGTGCTTGAAGCCAAGGGTCACAGCAATCCTGCTTTAGATTTGAAGCCATAAAAAACCAGAAGCTTAATAATTGTGGGGGCATGGGTGGTGATGGCGACTTTGGGACAATACAACTGCCTGTGGTCATCCACTGTACATAACCCTTGTTGTTAGTTGTTATGAGTCGGTGTCAGTTGTTATGAGTCAGGTGTCTAACTCATAGCAACCCTACGTACAACAGGAGAAACAACATTGTTAGTGTGTCTCTGCTGTTCATACGGTTTTTAATGGCTCATTGTTTTTTGGGAGTGGGTTGCTGGGTCCTTCTCCCAAGCCTATAGCTCCTGGTGTTCCCAGGTGGTCTCCCATCCAAGTACTAACCAGGCCCGACCCTGCTTACCTTCCAAGAACTGAAGGGATCGGATATCATAGTGGTATGGCTGCAGGCTAATGGATTGTGACTTTTTGCAGTGCCGAGGATTGTACCTATGGCCTTGCGCATGCGAGACAGCCACTTCACCACTAAGCTATGTCCCCAGCCACATAACACTTAGTAAACTCATTTGCACTCAAGATGACCTTGTGTGACCTGTTGGTACCATCCCAGTTTGGAGGCACATGGTCATTTTACATTTGCCAGAAGATGTCATGCAACAGTTAAGTATGAAAATAATGTGAAATGTTTCATCCATAGTCAAAGGTGTAACATTTTTGTTGCTGGTGCTTCCTTTCTGTATAAATGAGTCACCATGCAGCATCTTTCCTTTCAGGCTGAAAGGCTTCATTTCCCATCCCTCCCTTGTGAAGGCAAGGAACCCGTCAGTGTTTGTTTGTCTGAAAATGACTTTACCTCCTTTCCCCCTATACACAAAGATCTATATGTCAAATAAAACTCACTCATTTTGGGGCTGGGCAGGGTGGTGCGTGCCTATAATCCCAGTGACTTGGGAAGCGGAGGCAGGAGGGTTGCAGGTTTGAGTCCAGAGGTAGCCTGCATAACTTAGTGAGACCCTGTCCCAAGACAAAAAATAAAATTGAAAAAAGGGCCAGGGGTGCAGCCCAGTGATAGAGCACTTGCAAAGTATGTGCAAGGCCCTGGGTTCAACTCCCAAGTACTGCAAACAAACAAAAATAAACTTATGTTTAGCTTTCTGAGTGGTGACATTGAAGCAGTAATGAAGAGTCTTCCAACAAAGAAAAGTCCAAGACTGAGTGGATTCACTGCCAAATTCTACAAGATGTTTGAAGAAGAGTTAACACCAATGGTCCTCAAAGTATTCCATAAAATACAAATGGAAGGTACAGTACAAAACTCATTCTATGAAGCCAGTATTACCCTGATACCCAAACTGGGTAAATAAAATACTTGCAAACAGACTTCAACAACAGTGTAAAAAGATCATATAGTATGATCAAGTTGCTTCATTCCAGGGATGCAAGGGTAGTACACACACAAGACAATAAATTTAACACACCACATACTCAGAGACAGAAATTACATGATCATCTCAATAGATGCAGGAATGGCTTGTGACAAAGTTCAACATCCTTTCAGGATAAATGCCTTGAGGAAACTTGGATAGAAGGAACTGTGCAGCCACTGTCACATAATAAAGGCAATATATAAAAATCCTATACCCAACACCACACTAAATGAGGAAAAACTGAAAGCATTTCCTTTAAAATCAGGAACAAGACAAGGGTGTCCACTGTCTCCACTGCTACTCAATGTAGTAATTGAACAATTAAACACAGCAATAAGGCAAGAGAAATAAAAGGAATACAACTAGGAAAGGATGATGTCAAATTATCCCTATTTACAGATGATATGATCCTATACTTAAAAGACACTAAAACTCTATAAGAAAACTCTTGGAACTGATAAATACTTTGAGCAGAGTAGCAAGATACAAAATCAACATGTAAAAATCAGTAGCTTTTCTATATACCAATAATGAACAGGTGCACAAAGAAATAAGGAAAACAACCTCATTGACAATAGCTTCAAAACAAATAAAATACTAGGAATAAGCCTAACCAAGGAAGTGAAAGGTATCTACAATGAAAATTTAAAAACACTGAAGAGGACAAGAAGGCAGAAATATCTTCCATGCTCATGGATCAGAAAAATTAGTACTGTGAAAATGGCTATATTACTGAAAGTAATCTACAGATTCAATGAAATCTCCATCAAAATACCAATGACACGCTTCATAGAAATAGAAAAAAATCCTAAAAATTTATGTGGAAGCACAAAAGACGCTGATCCACTAAAGCAATTCTGTGCAGAAAGAACAACAAGGGGCATCACAAAACCTAATTTCAAATTATACTACCTAAATGTAGTAACCAAAACTACATGGTACTGGCACAAAAACAGACACACAGACCAATGAAACAGAATAGAGGATCCAGAAATAATCTCATGTAGCTACAGCCACCTGATATTTGACGAAGGTGCCAAGAAAATATATTGGAGAAAAGATAGTCTCTTCAACAAATGGAGCTGGAAGAACTGGATAGCCTCATATAGAAGAATGAAACTAGATCCCTCTCTCTCACCTTGTACAAAAATCAGTTCAAAATGGACCAAAGACCTTAATTTAAGACCTGAACCTTTGAAAGTGCTAGGGAAAACACTTCAAGGCATAGGAATAGGCAAGGACTTTCTGAAAATGACCCCATTAGCAGAGGAAACATTAGGAAGAATAGACAAATGGGATTGTGTGAAATTAAAAAGCTTTTGCTTAGCAAAGGACACAATTATCAGAGTGAAGAGAGAGGCCACAGAGTGGGAGAATGTCATTTCCAGCTACACGTGAGAGGAGATTAATATCTAGAATACACAAAGAGCTCAAAAAATTAAACACCAAAAAAGTAGTGTCCAATCAAAAAATGGGCAAATGAACTGAACAAAGAGGTCTCAAAAGAAGAAATACAAATGGCCAATAGTCATATGAAAAAATGTTCAGTATCCTTTGCCAAAAGGGAAATGCAAATGAAACTGTATTGAGATACTTTCTGATCTCTGAAAATATCTAGCATCAACAAAATGAACAACAACAGATGCGGATGAGGATGCGGGGGGCGGGGGGTGGGTGGGAAGGAAGCACACTGCTGGTAGGACTATAGGTTGGTGTAACCACTATGGAAATCAGTATAGACGTTCCTCAAAAAACCAAAAACAAAACTACCATATGACCTAGCATTACCACTCCTGGGTATATATCCAAAGGAATGTAATCCCGCATACCGTAGCGATGCCTGCTCATCCATGTTTATGGCAGCCCTATTCACAACAGCTAAATGTGGAATCTACCTAGTTGTCCATCAACAATGAATAGATAAAAAAATTATGGTATATATTTGCCTTTGAGTTTTATTCAGCCATAAAGAAGGAAAAAATTGTGGCTTTTGCTGGAAAATGGTTGGAACTGGATATCATTTTAAGCAAAAAATAAGCAAGACCCAGAAAGGCAAACATCACATATTTTCTGTTATATGTGGATGTTAGATTTGAATATATATTCAACATTACAATATATAGGTTATGAAAGTAGAAGGGACAAATATAGGGAAAGATAACAGACAGAAGAGAAGGGGGAGGGGACAAGAAGAAAGGGCCATGGGAGAAAGGAAAGGAAATATCACATATTTTGCCCTTAATTCAGCCTGGATACACACACACACAAGATATGCAAGTTGGAAGGGAACCATTGGTGTGGAGGGAGGGGATGGGCAGAGGGGGTCATGATAGGGCAATGGGGGAGGTGAAAATGAGCAATATCGATGATATGCATGTATGTTGTTAGGTGCTGTCAAGTTGGTGTCTGACTCAGCGACCCTATGGACGGCAGGTGAAACAGTATTGTTAGTGTTTCTCTGCTTATCATAGTGTTTTCAATGGCTGATGCATGTGTGGAAACACCACAATGATACTTAAGTTATACACTAGAAAACTATTAAACAAAAATTACTGGGGAACAAAAAAACTTTAGAGAAGCAGTGACCTGGTCCAAGACTATGTCCACTTACAGGGGTTAAGCGAGGTCAGTATTTTATCCTTTATAATGCTGTTGAAGATGTAATGGTTTTCTCAATTTATTTATAGATTGTTCATTAGGAGTGTCCCAAAATACAATGGGTTTTGTGTATTGGTTTCCGGGCCTGCATGTGGCCCTTTGGGAGCTGGTGGGTTTGTAAGAGGTGGGGCCGGGTAGAGGAAGTGTGGCCACTGGTGCCTTTTCTTCTACAACATAGATTCCATTATTAATCCACATTCTATCAAGTGTGTTTTGTAGTTCTGACATTCTCACCTTTATAAGTTTCATTCTGACCTTTAATGCATCTTTTATATCTCTTGTGTAACTTAATGAACATGTCCTACACTTGCAGTAAGTGTTTTAAAATCAGTGCCTGCTGATTTTAATCTCTGAGTCAGTTCCAGGTTATTTCAGATTGCTTGTATTTCTCTGCCTTGTGAACACATATTTTCCTGTTTTCATTGCATGCATAATGACTTTACCAGGCAGGTTAGGTTTTAGATATTTCTGTATTTCTTATGTACTTCTTTTTTGAGACAGGGTTCCAGTAAGTAGCCCAAGGATTTTTTTTTTTTTGTATTTGGGGTCGAACTCAGGGTTACCCACATGCTAGGTAAGTGCTCCACCACTGATCACATCTCTAGGTCCCGTTTTTTAATTTCTCAATTTATTGCAATTTTGACACAGTGTCTCGCTAAGTTGCTCAAGCTGCCTCTGGCCTTGAACTTGCAGTCCTCCAGCCTCTGCATCCCAAATCTCTGGGATTACAGGCACACATCATGTTGCCTAACCCCAGGGTTGCTCTGAACTCATGACACTCCTGATTTAGCCTCTTGAATGCTGGACTTTCATGTGGGAGCCATTGCGCCTGGTTTGCAGTTCATAAATATTGCTGAAATTTTATTCCTGGGACTAAAGTATTCAGGAGCTATTGGATCCATTTGGATCTTACTTTTAACATTTGTTAGGCAAAAGGAAAACATGCTTGTCCAGGGCTAATCATTCACCCCTGCAGACCTGAGGCCCTTCTGGATACTCTCTATAGTGTCCAGCAGAAGATGAGGCTGCAGTATGGCCACAAGGAACAGGTGCCACGTCTGACCCTGGGTGTCCCTAGTGCTTTTCTTCTCTTTAGTCCTCTTGGATTAGTCTATCCCCATCCTTGGGTAGATTTTTCATGTGCATGATGGCTGCCCTCTGCAACTTTCACTTCTTTTATTGTCAGCCACTTTGTCATGTGCCTTTGCCTCACCTGTTCTTGCTGTCCTGGCCTCTCCAAATTCACAGCTCTGTCCCCTCAACTCAATGTGACAGCTGGGCTGTGCAGGCCTCCTTCCCCCTGCACTGCATCCTGGAAACCATCCAGGAAGAAAGATGGACAATGGGAGACCTCACCTCCTTCATTCCCTTCTCCCTCATCTCATAGTATCTGCAGTACTTGCCCAGTGTCTGAATACATGCTTACTTTTAAATATATTTCCTGAATGTTCAATAAATAAGGATAATTCTGGTCTATTGTGGCTCTAAGCAAAAGGCAATGGACTGAACTTTAAGTCAAGTTGTAGTGACTTTCTTTTTCAGTTGTCTTTTTAATAAGAGTAGATTCCCTCTTTAAATGAACTTACCTTCTGCAAAGTCACAGTGCTTAATGCCTCTGGATTTTCCTTTCAGAGAGATGCATCATCCAGGATTCATAGGGATAACTGCTTAGCCTCCCTTATTGGTGCTGGAGATATCACTCTTTGGATATTACCTCCCAAATATATTCCTCCCGCTCAGATATTTCTCCTGAATGTCTCCAGACGTTTCTGCCCACCCTCACCCAGCACTCTCACCTGCATGCGCTTTTTTCTTTCTTCCTTTCTTCCTTTCTCTTCCTTCCTTCCTTTCTTATCTCTTTCTTTCTTTCTCTCTTCCTTTCTCTCTTCCTCTCTTTCTTTCTCTCTTCTCTTCTCCTCTTCTCTTTTTTCTTTCTTTTCTTTCCTAACAAGTGCTGCCTCCCTCTCCACCTCCTTCCTCCCCGCTTCTGTCTCATACCAGCCCTTGGCCTCACCAGTGGTTTTCTTACTTCAGAAAACATGATCCTTGACTTAAGGGTCCAACTTTCCAACTAAATCAAACCTAACTTCGGGTGAAGATGGCAGATTACAAACAGGCTTTGTGTGATGTGGTGAAACCTAGCAGGCAGGATAGGACAGGACAGATGTTAACCCTAACAGGGGAGATCAGGGAAAGCCACAAAATCACAAAGGTAGTGACAAGAGAGGCTCAGGGTGCACAAAACAGAGGACCCATGCAACAGGAACCAGCGAGGTGGCCTGACCCCAGGAGCAAAGTATCCTGGCTGGAGAGGAGAAACCCCACAAGAACAGGAGACGGACATCGCCTACCCTGGTATGCCTTATGGCAGGGAAGGAAAACCAGTCGCTGGCCAGGGACACTGGGTGGGAGCGCATCACCACAGCGCTTGGTATGAGACAGGCGCCTGAGGCAGTGGTGGGACTGTGGGGAAAACAAGCCATCTGGGGTTTGCTGCTGAGCTGTGGGCCCCTGCTGGCTCCCCAGCCAGGCCCAGATCTCAACCATCACAGAAACAGCTTGGCGAGCCCTGGACTCTGGTCAGATGAATAAGCTACAGCCAGGTCCCTGTAGACATAAACACTTCCCACCAGTTTGGTGGAAAATTGACCTCTCTGCACCATGGCTGGAGACCCTGCACCTGGCAGGCCTGTGCCCTGGTCGTCTCTCACACATCGGTGCCTCAGAGACAGCCACCCGCACACCTGAGCTGCTGCACAAGGCTCTGGGCCTCAGTGACACCGATCGCAGGGGACCCCAACAGACCACATGCTGAAGGACCCCCTCTAGTACCTGCTCTAGTACTTGTTCTTGGCATTTTTTTTCTACAGTGGGTGTTGTCAGACATCACTAAGGGCCTAACAAAATACTTTTATTCATGAACTGTTTTCTTTACTGAATAACAGAAGATTTAAAGCCTCATGCACTCCTGTCCTGTCTACCTAACAATCCTTTCTGTTCTTCATTGTCTTGTCACTTTCCTCTCACTCAACCCTGCTGCTTATTTCTTCCTCCCCTTAATCTACCACTTTCTGTTACTTTTACCCATTTACAACATCTACCTCCACCCTTAATGCCTCTCCACTCATAACAAACACTATGTTACTCAGTTATGCTCCTTCCTAGACTCATTGGCAATATGCTAGTTAACATAAAACAAAATAATTTTAATTGTACAGTAGTAATCCAGGGTGTTCAGCTGGGCGATGCTACTGTGACAGACGTTCACTTTCCAATCTTGGAGTGAGCTTTAGGGGCTGAGCCCTCAAGAGAGGGCTACAAACAAAGAAGACCTCCAAATAAATCCTGAAGAACTTTCCACTCCAACAGATGATCAAATTACAACAAAGAAATACAAGAAACACGAAAATGCAAGATACCATCACTTATATAAAAGATTGTAACTTCCCAACAAACAGAGCCAGAGCCACCGAAACAGCTGAAATGCTGGACAAAGCACTCAAAATCTAGTCATGAAATGAGTAATGACTTCAAGGAAGATACAACTAAGCAAATGAATGAATTGAGAAAGTCAGTTCAAGTTCTGGATGAGCTATTATTCAGCAAGGAAAGTAAATTTATGAAAAAAAAAAAAAAAAACCTAAATGGAAACATTGGAAATGGAAAACACAATAAATCAAATCAAAATGTAGAGGAAAGAAACAGCATCAGCATGTATCGAACAGAATAAAGCATGCTAGTGATGCCAGGTAAGGTAGAGAACATACTACACTCAGACATCAATATGAAAAAGAAAAAAATGAATATGATGACAACATTCAAGAAAGGTGTGATATGGTGAATAGACTAAAGCTAAGAATCTATAGGCTAGAAAAAGAAGCTGAGGTTAAAACCAAAGGCATACAAAATCTACCGAATTAAGTAATAACAGAGGACTTCCCAAAGCCAAGGGAATAAATGGACACCCAAACACAAGTGGTGTTTAGAATGCCAAACAGACTTGACCAGAAAAGATCTTCTCCACATCACATTATAGATGAAATGCTAAGACTAGAAAGAAAATAAATAATTCTAAAAGGTGCAAGAGAAAAATTCCAACTCACTTTCAAAGGCAAACCCATCAGAATAACATTGGACATCTCACTAGCAACTCTCAAAGCCAAGAAAGCATGGAATGGGATACTTTAAGCTCTGACAGTTGGTAACTTCTAACCAAGATTACTATATCCAGAAAAACTTACTTTAAAATTAATGGAGCAATAAAGAGGTTCCAGGACAAGCACAAACTCAATCATTTCAGAATTGCTAAGTCAGCATTGCAGAAGATACTTAAAGGAGTCCTATACATAGAGAAAGAAGAATTACAAACACAAACATGAGAATCCAGGAAAAAATAAGTCCAATGAGAGGAACATATGAGCAAATGAGGGCTATCACAGATGTATGTTCAAAGTAGGAAACTGGCAAACCATAATGCAATCAGGGGAGAAAGAAAAGAGCAATTAACCATCAAATCAACTATGACAACACCAAAAACATCCCACAACATAACAATTTTCTCTCAATAATAACTTGAAATATAAATGGTCTTAATGCTCCACATGAAAGATTCAGAGGAGCGGACTGGGTTAAACAATAAGGCCTCATTAGATACTGTCTTCAGGAGACACATCTCACTAAAAGGGGTGCACACAGGCTGAAAATGATTGGATGGAAAACAATTTACTAAGCA
>VMDO01001500.1:192973-205082 GCA_007922755.1 Pedetes capensis
AGAGGAAACACTATTGTCAGTGCTTCTCTGCTGTTCATAGGGTTTTCAATGGCAGATTGATTTTTGGGAGGGGGTTGCCAGGTCCTTCTCCCAAGCCTACAGCTTCTGGTGTTCCCAGGCGGTCTCCCATCCAGGTACTAACCAGGCCCGACCCTGCTTAGCTTCCGAGATCTGACGGGATCGGATTCCACAGGGCTATGACTGCAGGCCCTTACTAAGCATGGGGAAACCAAAAAATAGCAGAGGTAACTATGCTGATACATTTTAGTAAAATAATACTGAGAAGTACTGTAGGAGGAAGTTGGGAGGAAAACCCCAAAATGGGGAAAACGGCTAAATCTAGGGAAAATGAAGATAACTTAGTTGGATGTTTGTCCAAAACCCTTCACAAATCCCCTGAACCTAATTGGACAATTGGACTCAAAGATGATTGGCTCAGGCTATTCCGTGGGCGAGCTTTATGAGGAGATGCACTGTGGCGGCTCAATCCTTTTTTTTTTTTTCCTGCCCAGATCTTCTACCACCAACAAGGAAAGACCCCATTCTCACCCAGACCACTGATGAGGAAACAGCTTTCCTGCTTTCTCGCCCAGACCTTTGGTGAGGAAAGAATGCTCTCCCTGCGGTGACCATCAACAAGGAAAGAACTCGCTCTCTGCTGAGACCACCAACATGGAAGCATCTGCCTGTGAAGCAGTATGAGCTGCTAGCACTTAAACCTGTACACTTTGTCTTTTCTCTCCACCCTGATAAGGGCAGGGAAATAAAGAGCTGTGTTTGTCCCTACAAGGCAAAAGTGCGGAGGTTTTTCCTTTCTCCCATCTCCACTGGCAACCCGAGGACCGCAGGAGTCCGTGCCCCTCACCGGAGGGTCCCAAGTGAATTGTGTTTAGTATCTGTGTGCGTAGTGGTGTCACCTGTCGAAACATCTGGGCCGGACTGGGAGGTACTCGCCCCACAAAGTACATTTTAATGAAGTGAACAGTCATTCAACAACATAGTGATGGTAAATATTTATGTACTGAACAGTGGCACACCTGATTTCATGAAATGAACATTACTGGCTGTAAAGGAACAGATACGCACTGATAATTCGTGGCTTCACTTCCCCACTCTCATCAGTGGACAGATCATCCAAACAAAAATTAACCAAAGAAACCTTAGAGTTAAATAACACCATGGACCAAATGGACTTAACAGACTTTTATAGAATATTTTACCCAACAGATGTCGAATATACATTCTTCTCAGCAGCACATGGGACTTTTTCTAAAATACACCATATTTTAGGTGACAAAAACGAGTCTCAACTAATACAAGAAATTAAAGTCATTCCTTGTACCCTATCAGATCACAACAGAATATAACCAGAAATCAATAAGAGGAGAAATCACAAAAATGCTACAAACACATGGAGATTGAATAGCATACTTTTGAATGATCAGTGAGTCATCAAAGAAATCAAGGAAAAAATTAAAAAATTCCTAGGATCAAAAGAAAATGAAACACAATCTACCAGACCCTTTGGAATATAACAAAGGCAGTTCTACAAGGAAAATGTTCAGGTATAAGTGCTTACATTAAAAAAACCAGAGAAAGTCCAACTAAACAACTTAAAGATACATGTTAAGGCACTAGAAAAACAAATTAGACCCCAAAACAGAAGATGGAAAGAAATAATTAAAATCAGGGTAGAAATATATGAAAGAAATAATGAATAATAAAAAACCCCAAATAACAAAACAAAACAAAACAAAAACCCAACAAAGAACAATGATACAAATTTTTTTGTCTATCTTATTTGTCTTTGAAAAGATAAGATAGAAAAAGATCTTAGCTGAACTAAGTGAGAGAAGGAAGAGAAGATCCTAATTAATAAAATTAGACATGGAAAGGGGGTCACTATAATAGATACCAGGAGAATACAGAGGATCATCAGAGACAACTTTGAGAACTTGTACTCCCCCAAAGGGAAAATACAGGTGAAATGGATAAGTTCCTTAACACATATAACCTACCAAAATTAAATCAAAGGGATACATGTCATTTAAATAGAACTATAGTAAGTATAGAAATTGAGGCAGTAATAATTTCCCAACAAGAAAAAGTAAGCCAGGGTCCTGATGGGTTCACAGCTGAATATCAAGCCTTTAAATAAAAGTAATACCTCTTCTTAAAATATTCCATGACATAGAAAAGAGAAGAATATCCTCAAACTTATTTTATGAAGCCAGTATTACCCTGATTCCAGAACTACTTAAGGACACAACAACAACAACAACAAAAAAGTATAGACCAATCTCTGTGATGAACATGGGTGTAAAAGTCCTTAGCAAAATACAAACCAAATACAGCAAGACATAAAAAAAGATCATGTACCATGACCAACAAGATACAAGGCTGGTTCAATATACAAATCAGTGAATGTAATTTGGCACATAAATAGAATCACGGAAATCACATCATCATCCCAATAATGCAGGGAAGGCCATTGACAAAGTTCAACATCCCTCCATGGTAAAAGCCCTGAAGAAACTGAGACTAGAAGGAACATCACTCAGCATTGTAAGGGCTGTAGATGACAACCCTACAGCCAACGTTACAGTAAAAGGGGAAAAATTGAAAGCATTTCCTCTAAAATCAGGAATGAGACAAGGAGGCCTACTCTCTCCACTCGTATTCAGTATATTAGAGTTGTAGATACAGTAATAATTCAAGAGAAAAAATTAAAGGGATCTAAATAGAGAATGAAGAGTCAAATTACCTTGTTTTCACATGATGTGATCACCTATTTAAAAGATCCTAAACTACACCAGAGAACTTTTAGTTCTGATAAGTACTTTCAGAAATGTGGCAGCATATAAAATCAGCATTGAAAAATCAGTAGCATTTCTATATAACAATGAACAAGATGAAAAAGAAATCAAATCAAAAATCTCATTTGTAGTAGCCTCAAAAAAACATGTAGGAATAAATCTAACCAAGGCGCTAAAGGACTTATGCAATGAAATCTTCAAAACACTAAAGAAAGAAATTGAAGAAGACACTAGAGTATGGTAAGGCCTCCTTTGCTGATGGATTGGCAGAATGACTATTGTGAAAATGGCTATAATATCCAAAACAATCTACAGATGCAATGCAATCCCAATGAAATTCTAATGACATAATTCATAGAAATAGAAAACTGAAAATTCATATGGAAACACAAAAGACCTTGAATAGGCAAAGCAGTCCTGAACAGAAGGAGCAACACAATAGGCATCACAATACCTGACATCAACTTATATTACAGGTCCATTGTATCAATAACAACTTGGTACTGTCACAAAAACAGATAGGAAGATCAACGGAATAGCATAGAATAAACCCACATAGCTCCCCTGAGCTCACTTTTGATTGTGGACCCAAAAGTATACATTGCAGCACTGTTAACAATTATAATGCTATGTAATCAGCCCAGGTCTCCATGAACAGATGAATGTAGTTTTAAAAGGGAATAAAATCACAATGGAGATTCTTTCTGTTCTGTGTGGAGCAGCAGGGATTTCCTCACACAAGTGCTTCCTCACAGAGAGGTTGGAGCTGCAGCACTGCAGGCCTGGGTCAGTGCTGCTCAGGAATTTAACAAGAAACAGAAGTTTTGGTTCAAATATATTTTGAATTGAAGCCAGAAATGTACTAGAATTTAGATTCTTTCATTTGATGAAGCATTTGCTACCAAGAAAGGCATGCATACATTTGAAAGAGAAGGATAGGGGAATTCTGGTTAAGATGGTAGGTGGTTAGCAGCTAAGCTTCACCTGGGGAAGAAAATAGGGATAATCACAAAATTCTCTCCTCTTAACAAAACAAAAACAGAAAGGAATGAAGTGCAGTTTTAATTATCGGGAAAGGAATGATGGTAAGGGATAGCTGACCAGAGTGGAGATTAAAATGACAAAGAGGATGAAATGGCATGGAGATTCTCCATAATCCTCTTCTCAGAAAGGACGGCAGCAGAGGCCTTGGGAAGATATGGATGCCCTAGGGAGAGTTCAGGGCTGATAAGGGGCATGGCAGAGCCCTAAGGATTGGCAGGCAGCCAGCAGGTGGCATGGTGGAGCACTCCTGGACAGTGTGTGACTGGAGGGGGCACATCCAGGCCCTCCAGAAGTGTGAATGGCTGAAGAGAGATACTGCAGAGCCCTGCAGGAGGGAATGCAGCTGATGGGAGACATGGCAGAGCCTCATGGGGCAGCACACGTCAGGTGAGAAGCATGGTTGTACCTCTGAAGAGGCATGGCGGAGCCATCTAGGAAGGTGCCTGGCTGACTACAGGCACTGGGGAGGAGGGAAGCAGAGGTAGCAGTATTCTCCTGGGAGGAGGCTGGGCCACCCGCCCCCACAACAGGGTCTCATACCTGGGGTCTGTGGTATTTATTTATTTATTTATTTATCTTAGTTGGGGAGAGATGGTTGTTGCCCTGGCCTTTGGCACTACTGGAACCTCAAGCCAGTGGGAGAGAAACTGAATGGTGGCAAGTTCTGGGGATGGAGAGTAGTGGTTGGCACTGCTGGATCTCTGAGCTTAAGAAATCTTGTTCAGAATAGGTGCATTGGGGGCTTGGGAGTGCTTGTGATATGGAGAGGTGGTGCCATGGGTCCCGGGAGCCAAAGAGACACAATTTAGCCTGTGGTACAATGGAGGCCAGGAACTCAGGGGACAAGGAGAAACTGAGGGAGCAGAGCTGAGTCCAGAGGCTGCATCAGGACCTAGGCATCAGACACTGAGGCTGCAAACTACAGGGAGGGGAGAGAAGTCCTAGTGACATGCCATAACGCAAACTCATGGAAACATCTGGGGTGAACCTTTTTACATACAGAGGAGGTGAGACCTAGCAACCTGACCAAGGAATGGATGAGCCTCAGCAGAAAAACACATGAAACTGAAAGGTCAAGTGGGATGGGAAGACTCGATATACAAAGCCCCTCAATGTATAATTTCAAAGTAACTGGATACTTAGAGAAGCCAGATAAATAATTTAGAACCCTGCTTATAAATCTACTAAAAGATCTCAAAGACATTATTATAAAAACAATTGATTCACTGGACAATAAGCATCTAACTTGGAAGAAAAATTCAGCAGAGAAATGGAGATTCTGAAGAAGAATCAAACATGAATCCTGGAGATGCAAAGCAAATTCAATCAACTCAGAATTACCGTAGAAATGGCAGTATCCAGACTAGACAAAGAGGAAAACAGGATAGCTGATGCTGAAGAAAAAGTGAAAGATTTTATTGACTTATATGCCAGGAAGGAAAGAAAGATGAAACATGAGCAAGATTTTTAAGAAGTCTGATAAAAGGAAGAAATGAAACCCATGGATTTAGGAGGTTATACAAAGGAGCTGAAAACACATGAGAGGATTAGGAAGTTTATTCAAAGAGATATGTGATGAGCATTTCCCAAATGTAAGGCAAGAATTGGATACCTATACAACTGAAACATTCAGAACCCCAGAACAGACTAGAACAGATTCTCTCAATGACATATTATAATTGGAATCCTAAATCTAGAAAACAAAGAACCTATTCTAAAAGCTCCCAGAGAGAAGTGCCAACTCACTTATAATGGCAAATTCATCAGAATAACAATTGATTTCTCAACAACAACCTTAAAGGCAAGGAAAGCTTGGTCAGACATCACTAATGTCCTGAGAGAACTAAACAAAACAAGAAAATAACAACAATAAAAAACAACTACCAACCAGGATTACCCAGTGAAGCTATCCTTTAAAATAGATGGTGAATTCAAGACATTCCATAATATTGACTTGCTTAGACATTTCATGACCACCCAGCTTGCATTGCAGAAGCTCATCAATGAAACACTGCATATGAGACAGGTAAGACAACCCCAAATGTGAGATCAAAAGTACGAATAATAAGTGTGAGGGAACTTAAGAAAACAATAGACTAAGTATGAATGAAAAAAACAGAAACAAGTACTAAATTAATGCAGGTTAATGAGCACCTCTCAATAATTACTCTCAATGTAAATGGTCTTAACACACCATTCAAGAGGCATAGACTGGCAAATTGGATTAAGAAACACAAACTCTCAACAGGCAGCATTCAAGAGACTCACCTCATCCAAAAAGACCATAAAAAGCTGAAAATCAAAGATTAGAAGACAACATATGAATTATGTTGTTGTTAGGTGCTGTTGAATTGGTGTCCAACTCATAGCAACCCTATGTACAACATGTGAAACAGTATTGTGCTTCTCTTCTATTCATAGTATTTTTAATGGCTGATTGTTGTTTTGGGAGTGGGTTGCTGGCTCCTTCTCCTGAGCCTACAGCACCTGGTGTTCCTAGGCAGTCTCCCATCCAAGTATTATCCAGGCTGGACACTGATTAGCATCTGAGATCCAACAAGCTTGGATGCCACAGTGGTATGGCTGCAGGCATAGCAAGCATGTGGAAACCAAAAAAAAAAAAGCAAGAGTTGAGATAGTAATTTTGGACAACTCAGACTTCAATGCCAACCTAATCAGAAGACACAAAGAAGGACACTACGTATAGGTAAAAAGAAGAGTCAACAGGGAACCTATAATGATACTTAATATTAACTCACCTAAAACAGGGCACCTAGCTTCATAAAACAAATTTTATTGAAGATAAAGGAACACACTGGGCCAGACAAAATAATTATGTGATATTTCAATACCTTACTTTCACCAAGAGACAGTTCATCAAAACAAAAATCAACAGAGAAATGAAAGACTTAAATAGCACCATAGACCAACTGGACCTCACCGACATTTATAGATTCTTCCATAGATGCGATGTGGAATATATGTTGTTCTCAGCACCACATGGGACTTTTTCTAAGACAGACCACATTTCAGTCCACAAAAATGTCCTCAAATAAAAAGAAAGAAAGAAAGACAGAAAGAAAGAAAAAAAGAAACATCCCCTGTACTTTATAAGAACACAATGGAATAAACTAGAACACAAAAGCAAGAAAAATTTCAGAAATGTTACAAATTCATGGAGACTAAATAACACACTGCAGAGTGATCAGTGAGTCATCAAAGAAACCAGAGGGGGAACTTAAAAATTTCTGCAATCAAATGAGGATGAAAATACATCCTACCAAAATTTATGGGCTACAGAAAAGGCAGTCTAAGAGGCTAATAAGCTTGAAGACCAATGGAACCAATAGCCATGAACACCTTCATTCATAAGTTAGGGAAGGCCCAATTAAATAACTTAATGACACATCTTAAGGCACTAGAAGGCCAAAAATGAGCCAATCCCAAAAGGAGTACTCAGAAATGATCAAGATCAAGGCAATTAGAAGCTAAAGAGACAATTCAAAGAATTAATGAGACTAAGAGTTGGTTTTTCAACAACATAAACAACATAACATAAACATAACATAACATAAACAACATAAACAGCGATTATACACATGGACATCACCAGATGGAGTATACAGGAATCAAATTGACTATATATATGGAAAGAGACGATGGAAAACCTCTATATTAAATGCCAAAACAAGACCAGGTGCTGATTATGGATCAGACCATCAACTTCTCATATGCAAGTTCAGTCTGAAGCTGAAGGAAATTAGAACAAGTTTTCAAGAGCCAAGGTATGACCTTGAGTATATCCCACCTGAGTTCAGACACCACCTCAAGAGTAGGTTTAATGCACTAGATACAAGTGATAGGAGACCAGACGAGTTGTGGCATGACATAAAAGATATCATTCAAGAAGAAAGCAAAAGGTTATTAAAAAGACAAGAAAAAAAGAAAAGACCAAATTACATGTCAAAAGAGACACTGGACTTTGCACTTGAACGTAGAGCAGCTAAAATAAAAGGAAGGCATAATGAAGTTAAGGATCTAAACAGAAGATTTCAAAAGGCAGCTCGAGAAGACAAAAACAAATATTATAATGACATGTGCAAGGAGCTGGAGGCAGAAAACCAAAAGGGAAGAACACACTCTGTGTTTCTCAAGCTTAGGGAAGTGAAGAAAAAATTCAAGCCTCGAGGGGCTATAGTGAAAGATTCTACAGGGAAAATATTAAACAATGCAGGAAACATCAAAAGAAGATGGAAGGAATACACAGAGTCATTATATAAAAAAGAATTGGTAGATGACCAACCATTTCAAGAGGTTGCATATGAAAAAGAACCAATGGTATTGAAGGACGAAGTGGAAGCCGCTTTGAAAGAACTGGTGAAACACAAGGCTCCAGGAATTGATGGGATACCATAGAGATGTTTCAACAAACAGATGCAGCACTGGAGGTGTTAACATGTTTATGCCAACAGATTTGGAAAACAGCTACCTGGCCAACTGACTGGAAGAGATCCATATTTGTGCCTATTCCCAAAAAAGGGGATCCAACTGAATGTGGAAACTATTGAACAATATCATTAATATCACACACAAGCAAAATTTTACTAAAGATCATTCAAAAGCGACCACACCAGTATATAGAGAGGGAATTACCAGAAATCAAGCAGGATTCAGAAGAGGGTGGGGAACCAGGGACATCATTGCTGATGTCAGGTGGATATTAGCCGAAAGCAGAGAATATCAGAAAGATGTCTATCTATGTTTTATTGACTATGCAAAGGCATTTGACTGTGTGGATCATAAAAAATTATGGATAACACTTCGGAAAATGGGAATACCAGAGCACATAATTGTGCTCATGAGGAATCTGTACGTAAATCAGGAAGCAGTTATTTGAATAGAACAAGGAAACAGCCTGGTTTAAAGTTGAGAAAGGTGTGCGTCAGGGCTGTATACTTTCACCATATCTTCAATTTTTATGCTGAACAAATAATCTGAGAAGCTGGACTTTATGAGGAAGAACGTGGCACCAGGATTGGGGGAAGACTCATTAACAACCTGCGTTATGCAGATGGCACAACTCTGCCTGCTGAAAGTGAAGAGGATTTAAAACATTTACTGATGAAGATCAAAGATCATAGCCTTGCCGGGCGTGGTGGCGCATGCCTGTAATCCCAGAGACTTGGGAGGCAGAGGCAGGAGGATTGCAAGTTCCAGACCAGAGGCAGTCTGAGTAACTTAGGGAGACCCCGCCTCAAAAAGTAAAGAAATGGGCTGGGGGCGCAGCTCAGTGGTTCAGCACTTGCAGAGCATGCAGGCGTAAGGCCCTGGGTTCAACCCCAGTACTGCAAACAAAACAAAAACAAACAAACAAAAAATAGCCTTCAATATGGGTTGCAACTAAACATCAACAAAACAAAAACCTTGACAACTGGGTCAGTATGCAACTTCACAATAAATGGAGAAAAGATTGAGGTTGTCCAAGATTTTGCTTTGCTTGGCTCTATAATCAACACCCGTGGAAGCAGCAGTCAAGAAATCAAAAGACTCATTGCTCTAGGAAAAGCTGTGGCAAACGATTTCTTTAGAGTATTGAAAAGCAAAGATGTCACATTGAAGACGAAGGTGTGTGTCTGACTCATGCCATGGTATTTTCAGTTGCATCATATGGTTGTGAAAGCTGGACATTGAACAAGGGAGACAGAAAAAGAATTGATAATTTTGAATTGTGGTGCTGGAGACGTCTATTGAACATACCATGGACTGCCAAAAGAACCAACAAATCTGTCCTAGAAGAAGTGCAACGAGAGTGCTCCTTGGAAGCAAGAAGGGCCAGACTGCGTCTTACATATTTCGGACATGTAGTCAGGAGAGATCAATCACTGGAGAAGGACATCATGTTTGGGAGAGTGGCAGGTCAACAAAAAAGAGGAAAACCCTCCACCAGATGGATTGACATAGGGACTGCAACAATCGGCTTAAACATAAATAAGATCGTTTGCCTGGCACAGAATGGGGAAGTGTTTTGATCTGCTGTACATAGGGTCGTTATGAGTCAGACTTGACCTAACAACAACAACGAGTTGATTCTTCAAAAAGATTAATAAAATAGACAATCCCAGCCAGTTTTACCCAAAGAAAGAAAGAAAAATCACAAATTGAACACATTAGAGATGAGAATGTGGCAATAATCACCTATACCAATGAAATCCAGAAGATCATTAGGGAATACTTAGAGAAATTGTACTCCTAAAAAAAATAAAAATATAAAAGAAATGGATAAGTTCCTTAAGACATATGAATTTCCAAAATTAAGCCCAGAGGACACAAGCAATTTAAACAAACCCATTACATACACCGAAATAGAATCAGTAATAAAAAAATCTCCTGACAGGCTGGGTGTGGTTGCACATGCCTATAATCCCAGCAACTCAGGAGGCAGAGGCAGGAGGGTCACAAGTTTCCAGAGGTAGTCTGCATAATTTGTTGTTGTTGTTGTTAGGTGCTGTTGAGTCGGTATCCGACTCATAGCGAACCTCATATGGTTTTCAATGGCTGTTTCGGGATTGCCTTGGGAGTGGATTGCCAGGCCCTTCTCCCATTTTTGTGGTGCTGGGAATTGAACTCGGGACCTCAGAGACTGCCGCGCAGTGCTCTACCAACTGAGCTAAATCCCAGCATAATTTAGTGAGACCCTATTTCAAAAAAGTAAAAAGATGGGCTGAGAGTGCAGCTCAGTGGTACAGCACTTGCAAAGCATGCAAGTGCAAGGTGCTGGTTTCAACCCCCAGTACAAAAAAAAAAAAAAAAAAAAAAAAAATCTCCCAACAGAAAAGTCCAGGTCCCAACTGGTTCACGGAAGAATCTATCATGCCTTCAAAGAAGAATTAATACCTATTAGCCTCAAAGTATTTCATAATATAGAAAAGGAAGGGACACTTCCAAACTCATTCTATGAAGCTGATATCACCTTGATACCAAAACTAGGAAAAGACACTTCAGACAAAGAGAACTACAGACCAATTTCCCTGGCAAATATTAACACAAAAATCTCCAATAAAATCCTGGCAAACCAAAATCAACAACACATAAAAGAAATCATACACTGTGATCAAGATGACTTCCTTCTACAGATGCAAGGATGGTTCATTATACAAAAATCAATCAATGTAATTCATCATATCAAGAGACTTATAGAAATTGAGTGATCATTTCAATTGATTCTGAGAAGACCTTTGACAAAGTGCAACATCCTTTCATGATAAAAGTCCTGGAGAAAGTGAGCATAATAGGGAAGTGCCTCAACATCATAAAAGCCATCTATGATAAACCCAGAGTCAATAACATATTAAATGGGGAAAAATAAAAACCATTCCCTCTCAGATCAGGAAAAAGACAAGTATGTTGACTCTCCTCTCATTCAATATTGTGATCGAAGACCTAGCCAGAGCAATTAGGCAAGAGAGAGAATTCAAAGGGATACAGATGGGCAAAGAAGAGGTCAAATTATCTTTATTTCTGGAACACATGATCTTTTTACGTATGGAGAAAGAGTGTTGTTAGGTGCAGTCGAGTTGGGTCCGACTCATAGCCACCCTTATAGTGTTTTCAATGGCTGATTGTTTTGGGATTGCCTCGGAGTGGATTGCCATGTCCTTCTCCTGTTTTTGTGGTACTGGGAATCCAATTCTGGACCTCAGAGACTGCAGACCGGTGCTCTACCAACTGAGCTAAATCCCAGCCCTTTTTACCTATAGGAGCCCCAAAATTCCTCTAGAAAATTCTTAAAGCTAATTAACTCCTTCAGCAAAGTAGCAGGATACAAAATTAAGACTTTTAAATATAAGTAGACTTTCTCTACACCAATAGTGAACTGGGAGAGAAGGAAATTAAGGCAACAATTCCATTTACAATAGGCCACCAAAAATTAAATATTTAAGTATCAACCTAACCAAAGACCCTGAAGATGTCTAAAATGAAAACTTCAAAACAAGACAGAAGGAAATTGCAGGAGAGACTAGAAGATGGAAGGATTTCCTGTCGGGGCCCCGCGTGGGAAGGGGAGAGCCGAGGATGAAGGAGACGAAGAGGCCAAGACTGATGGTCTTGAGCTAAACTTTATTCTCTATACTCATGCTTATATAGCGACTCAAGGAGATACTAAAAATAGCTCACAAAGGTAACTGCAGTGCAATGGACTTTGTAACAGTCATAAAGTTTACAATCAACTCAGCTTTCCAGTAACAGAT
>VMDO01001501.1:0-53216 GCA_007922755.1 Pedetes capensis
CCCCCCCGTAGCTGGGATTATAGGCTTGCGCCACTGTGAATTCTTAATTTAAGAAGGAAAAATGTTTTAGATTTGGAAAGAATCCTAGCAATTTCTGTATTTCTGATGTTCAAGAATATTTTAATAAATTTTGTTTTATTGGTCTTTTCTGCTCTTCTACTTCTTATGCTATTTGTGTTTGTTTTTTGTTTGTTTGTTTGTTTTTGTGGTGCCGGGTGCTGGAGATCATATGCAAGCCCTCTACCAATGAACTAAACCACCAGCCTGCTGTCATAATTGTAATAGAAATCATGTGTCCTTTCTTATGCATTCATTTTCAGATTTTTAAAGACAAATACACACACACTTATCTCCAATTTTGTTTACTCGCGCTTCTCTCATTCCTGTTAATATTATTTCTAGGAATGGAAAGGTTTTATGGTTTGTATCAAAGAATCCCATTTTAGCTATATTTATTCAATCATATGTTTACAGTTTATTTTTCTCACTATATGACCTTGGATGAATCCAAGAAGTTAGTTTTTTGTTGTTTATTTGTTTTTGTTTTTGCTTAAGACAACAGAAAGTTATTTCCTCACAGTTGGAGAGTCTAGAAGTCCAAAATCACTAAAGCAGCACATAGCTGACTGCATTCCAAACTAGATTGATTCATTCTGGTAGTGCCCTAGAAATTTTGCTTTTCATTTTTCAGGAATTATTATATTTCAGTTTGCTATTGTACCTAGTTGTTATTTTTGTTTTGTTTTTACTGGACGCTCCTAAAAATTGCACTTTGATCCAAGAACATAAACTTAAGTTTTAAAAAATTATTGAATTTTAGGACTTTTAATGTTTACTCAATCTTCCTATATATATTAAAGACAGTTGATTCTATTTTGGGGGTTTGGAGGTCAGTATCATTTTGTTTCCTTTTCTTTCTCTTCTTTTATTATTTGGGGGGGGGGTGGAAGTGAAGTAGCGCAGGGTTGCTGATGTTGAACTTAGGGCCCTGTGCATGCTAAGAACATGTCCTACCACTGTGCTACATCCCCAGTCCTCATTAACTTTGTCATTTGTTTTCTGTTTCTGTGCACTGGGGCTGTTTGATGCTGTGATTGCCTTGATATCTTACCTCCTCTTTATAAAAATGTCCACTTCTCAGTTTGTTTTCTCTCATCTCTTTTTTGAACTGAGATTCCCAGCGCTCATTATCCTCTTTCTTGTTTTATTGTTATTATTATTTTGTTATTTTAATTGTACAAATTTATGGGGTAGTACATGATTATTCAATACATGTATATATTGTATAGTGACCAAATCAGTGTATCACTCTGTAGCATGTCAAAGAATATTTTTATTCATTTATTGTTAGTTTGTCTCCCTAGACTATAACTCCATAGAAGGCAGGGACTTTTATCACTTTCATTCCCTGTTAATCTAGGTGTTCAGAGCAATACCTAACATGCAGAAGAAACAATAAATTCTTGTCAAGTTACTGAAAGTATAATTAGTTTCAATTGATTTTTCCTTTTTTGTCTTTAGTTTTGTATTGATTTCATTTGTTACTGCTTGACACAGAGTTATCTTTTAAACTTAACACCCAAATAATATTCCCTGTTTTGTTTTGTTTTTTTCAGTGCTGAGGCTCTAACCCAGGGCCTTGTACATGATAGGCAAGCACTCTTGCCTATCATGTACAAGCAAGCACCACGGAGCTACCTTCTCAGCCTGCTCCTTCCCCCACCTTTAACACAAGTTTGCTAAATACTACTTTAAAATTTTTCTTCTTTTTTGGTTTATATATCTTGAAAGCAACATGTTAGATTGGAATGGTCTTTGTTTAATGCAAACTGAGGATCTATCAATATGTTGAAGCAACTTGCCTTTCTTTTCATACTTAACATTACTAAAGGTTTTTTTCAGTACAAATCCTTAAGAATTCTTGTTAATGCTTTTTGATAGGACATGGGGTATAAACTCTGTCTTAAACAATTTCTCATGACCTATTTATATCATGGCGTGGACATCCTTAACTCTGTTACCCTGTTCTGTGTTACCTTACAGTGCAGTGTGCTTTGATTCATTCTTTCCTGCTGTAGCGCATTCTGTTTTCCACATCCAAGCTGTACCTTACTTGGCCTTCAAGTTTCAGCTCAAATGTCTTCTCTGGGAAGCCTTTCCTAGCTCTTCAGCAGTCATAGGTGCTTATTCTGTGTATTTTTACGGCACTAAGTGTATATTTATAGTCATTTTCTACTTAATGCACCCTGCTTCTCACACTATCTGGCACACAGTAAGCACAAACTAAATAGTAGCCATCTACTATATCCTCCCTTCCTCCTTAATATGACCCGCCTCCCATGGTAGAGGTCTGACACAGAGCCTTATGCATCTTAGGCAAATTCTTTACCACTGAGCCACTCCCCATCCCACTATTTTCTTTCCTAATATAGAATATTGGAGTTGGGGATGTAGCTCAGTGGTACAGTGCTTGCCTATTGTGTATGAAGTCCTGTATTTGATTCCCAGCACCAAGGGTTGGGGGGAGAGGTTACCCATTTTTGCTGTCTGTATTCCAGACTCACTCTTCTTTATGCTAGTGTAAATGAGTTAATTTTTAATGAATTTTCTTTTTCTTCTTTTTTAAACTAATGGAGGCCTGCTCTTGTTCTAGAAGGTACTCCATTTAGAAATATGAGCAGTCGTTTTCCTCTTATGTGATGTCATCAGTTCTTGTCCTTGGCATTGTCTTTCCTCACCCTCACTCCTTTCTGAGCTCACTGTAACTGTTTATTCTCAAATAAGTCAGTACTTTTTCATACTTTAATCCCTCTGTAATGGTGCCTTTTCGTCTTTCCTTTTCATTCTCTGAATCATGCTCGTTCTCCCCCTAGAAAGACGATGTGGGTTTCACATCATTGGTCTTAACAAGAATTACATGTTGGTGAAAATATGACAAAACAGGCCCTCTTTTGAACCACATTGATGATCCCTTTCTATTTGTCCATATTTCCTTTGTTGGAGGTTCTATTTGGAAATTTTCATTTTTGTCCTATGTTCTTTCATTTCCCTATTCTATTTCTTTCATTCACTTTCTCTCTTCATTCTATTGCTGTTGTCATATCACACAACCTTATCAGTTGGGTCAGAGTATTGTTTGTTTTCTTATTACTTCATTAGGCTTTGGAGATCTAGTCTCAAGGAGATGTTTTTGAAGTAATTTTTCCATACAAGCTCTTATTGCAGATGTCCTGAATCTAGTTTTAGAAAGGGAGTGGTTAGGTCTACCTAGTGATTTTACTGAAGGTTTTTGTCTTCCATTAATTGTATAATCAAAGCTAGTACCCATTTCATTTCAAAAATGCTTTCACTGTATAATCCATCTCCATTTCCGACTAAAGTCATACCATATAATACAGTAATACTGTCTGAGATAAAGTCCTTTCCATTTGCTTTAATGAAAATGGTGGACTGTATGGAGTAGAGAAATTTCATTTGCTAGCTGACAAATCCTTTATTGTTGTACAAGTAAATACCCACATAATGGTAAGATTTACTGCTTTAAATATGCTGGCATGTTTTCATGACTTTCTTACTGAATTTTCATCACTTTTAATAAAAATTGTGCAGTGTATGTAATGTCCTGCATATTACTTCCAAAGTAATTATATTTTTTGGAAAACTACTTTATAGCAAATATTTATGAAGAAAGAAATCCTTTCGCCAACATCAACTTTTCTTTTTCCCATATACCTTTCAGTTTCCCATATATTCTTTTTATCTAACTTTTTTGATTAGTAATTTTTAATGTACAACTTAATGGATCTCATTATGACATTTCCATACTTGCATTTAATTGTACATTGCTCATGTTAATTTCCTCCTCACCCTTTCATGACCTTCCTCCCACTTCCCCTCCATCCCCAACAATGGGTCTCTTTTCTACTTACATGTCTTTTTTGTGAGTATATCTATCCCAACATATATCCCAATTTTGTCATAAGAGCAACATATGTGATATATGTTTTTTCTCCTATTACCCTTTCTCATCTCCTCTCCCTTTTCAGTCCATTATCTTTCCCTACTTAAATCCTGTCTGCTTTCATTAGCTATGTTTTAATGAATATATATTGAAGTCTAGCATCCACATATGAGAGAAAACATGCAATATTTATTTTTCTGGGTCTGGCTTAATTCACTTAAAATGACCATCTCTAGTTCCATCCATTTTCCAGTGAATGCCATAATTTTATCCTTCTTTATGGTTGAATAAAATTCCATGGTGTATATATGCCACAATTTCCTTATCCACTCATCTGTTGATAGATACCTGGGTTGATTCCATATCTTGGCTATGGTGAATAACACCACAATAGACATGAATGAACAGGTATCTCTGTGGTATATTGACTTATATTCCTTCGGATATATACCCAGAAATGGGATCGCCAGGTCACCATATATTCTTTATTTTATTTTATTTTATTTTTCCCCCCAGTACTGGGAGGTGCTCCTAGGGCCTTGCACATGCTAGGTCAGTACTCTGCCACTAAGCCACATTCCCAGCCCCTTTTTTTAGTTTTCATTTTGAGACAGGGTCTTACTAAGTTGCACAGGCTTCCTCTGGCCTTGAGCTCACAGTCTTATTGTCTCTGTCTCTTGAGTCTCTGGGATTACAGGGACCCAGGTCCATATATTTATATATGCATATACATATGCATGTATAAACATATGCTTACAGAATAGAATATATCTATTTTTTAAATTAGTATCTTCAGTTTAGTTAACTACTAGCCAACTCAATAGGCAACAAAAGGAAAATTATTAATTTCTAGAAAAATTAAGTAGATAAGCTGGGCGCAGTGATGCATGTCTGTAATCCCAGCAACTCGGGAGGCAGAGGCAGGAGGATTGCAAGTTTGAGACGAGAGTAGCCTATGTAACTTAGGGAGACCCTGTCTCAAAAAAAAAAAATTTAAAAAATGGGCTGAGGGTACAGCTCAGTGGTACAGCACTTGCAAATCATGTAAGAGCGAGGCCCTGAGTACAAACCCCGGTACTGCCAAAAAAAAAAAAAAAAAAAAAAAAAAAAAAAAAAAAAAAAAAAAAAAAAAAAAAAAAAAAAAAAAAAAAGGAGAATGGAGAATCATTAATATTATCTAAAAAGAATTCAGTAAAATTACTTGATATAAAGTAAAATTTAAAAACCTGTGGCTTTGTAGTACACTGGCAGCATGTCAGATAATGCAATTACATAAACAGTCTCTGTCACAATAATAATATAACATGACTTATAATAAATATAACAACAAGTATGCTTTAGGAAGTTCTTTGTTGTTGTTGTTGTTAGGTGCCGTCGAGTTGGTATCCGACTCATAGCGACCCTCATAGGGTTTTTTTCAGTGGCTGACTATTTTGGGATTGCCTTGGGAGTGGATTGCCAGGCCCTTCTCCCATTTTTGCGGTGCTGGGAATTGAACTCGGGACCTCAGAGACCGTAGCGCAGTGTTCTACCAACTGAGCTAAATCCCAGCCCAAGGAAAATCTTTAAGTCAGTCTAAGAAAATAGGAGACTACAGCCATACCACTGTGGCGTCTGATCCTGTCAGATCTCGGAAGCTAAGCAGAGTCAGACCTGGTTGGTACTTGGATAGGAGACCATCTGGGAAAACCAGGTGCTGTAGGCTTGGGAGAAGGACCTAGCAATCTACTTCCAAAAAAACATCATCCATTGAAAACCCTGTTAATAGCAGAGAAGCACTAACAATAGTGTTTTTCGTCTGTTGTACATAGGGTCACTGTGAGTTGGAAACCTATTTGACAGCACCTAACAACAAGAAAATAGGAGCAATATGTTACTGAATAGGAAGACTTAGTGTTGAAAAGAATTTAAAGTTCCCTAAATTAATTTATAAAATGAATGCAATTTAAAAATAAAACCAAGAGCATTTGCCATGAAACTTGATAGAATTATTCTAAAATTAGTTGAGATGAGGTCAGCAGAATTTATTAAATGCTGTGGTACCTGAATTGGTTTATTGGCACATGGACAGAGAAATGGACCACCATATACATGGGAACCTGTCTGTGACATTATATTTATTACAAGTCATTAATTAAAAAGTGGTGGTGACAATTCAGGAAGTAGTGGTGGGATAGTATAACAAATGAAATTATATTCCTATGAGTTTTGGACGAGTTAATAACATATTTTAAGGGGATACTTTTAAATTTGTAGAAGACAATAAAGGAAAATGTGTTTGATATTGAAAATTAGGAGGACTCTTTGAACAAAACACATAAAGTCCAAACTACATATTTGACCAAGATAAAATTTTCAAATGCAAGTATAAGAAGATATGCCTTAAGTAAAGGTCAAAGACAAGCCATAAACTATCAGATGTAGACATGCATATACAATGAAGGATTAATACTCATTATATATGGAGATACTCTACAAATCATAACAAGACAATGACCTAATGGAAAAATGGATAAACTATAAGTAGGTGAGATCAACAAACAACTTGAAACCATTTAATTATCAGGGAAATGCCGACAACAGCAACAAGACTTTTGTATCTTCATATTGGTAATAATTTAAGGGAAAAGTTATGGCAGTTCGTGAAGTCTGCGACATTAGTGGTGGATTGTAAAAGTGTTAAATCCATTTTTGGAGGGTTATTTGACTTTGTGTGTGTGCCTGTGCTAGGTAGGGATTGAATTCAGGGCATTGTGCATACTAGGTAAGTGCTCTACCACTGGAGTACACCTCCAATCTCTATTTGACCTTTCCTAATGATGTTGGCCTGCAGCTGTAGCCCTGTGGCATCCAATCCCGTCAGATCTCGGAAGCTAAGCGGGGTCAGGCCTGGTTAGTACTTGGATGGGAGACTGCCTGGGAACACCAGATACTGCAGGCTTGGGAGAAGGACCTGGCAACCCACTCCCAAAAATCAATCTGCCATTGAAAACCCTATGAACAGCAGAGAAGCACTGACAGTAGTGTTTCGCCTGTTGTACATAGAGAGAGCCCACTACACAGTAAGCACTTTGTGTTATCCACAGTCTACTTAATTTTATGCCTTTGGCCAGCATTTACATCTCTGAGTTCTTTTTTCCTTAAGTGGAGATAGCTCATAGGGTGCTTATTGGGAGTTAAGGACCGAGCATGTGTCAGAGAATGAAGTGAATGACAGGGTCATCTCTGTTGATAACCAGGCAGAGTTTATGTTTAGAAATAAGGCTACAGCAAAATAGACACATGAACTATCTACAGTCTGTGTGTAAAAAAATGGAAGACAGTGTGGACAACTTAAGAACTTAAGTTCTTAGTCTTTGGGTTTTGTTTGGTTGATTCGGTTTTTTGAGAGAGGGTTTTGCTGTGTAGCCCAGACTGGCCTCAAACTCACATCAGTCCTCCTGTCTCACCCTCTAGAGTGCTGGGATTACAGGTGCGCATCACGACGCCCAACCTTAACAAAGCCATTTGTGATGTTCCTACTTACTGAGCCTTCTGGTTTCTTAAGTTCCCCACTTGAATTAGATGGCAGGGACCTGAGGAGGGAAAGGTGCCCTCTCTGTGGCCAAGGATGATTAGTTCTAACAGCTGGTGTGGGTGGCCTGAAAAGGCCTCTGGTTGCTGGTGATTCGCCACTGTGGTTTTTAGAGTTCATTAAATGTGAATCAATGGCAATTTTCATGGCTTATCCAAGGTTCATACAGTTCAAACCATCTCTTTCTCTTCTGCCCCCAGAGGAGAAAGTCAGTACTGCCACCCTTCCTCCTTGACGTCCACAGGCACTTTTGGTTCCTTGTAGCTCTGTAGTAATGTTCTCCAGAAAGCTGGTCTGTGTGTGAGTCCAGATAGTGACATTCTTCACATTTGGCTTAAAGTTATGCAGGAGGACTAAGAAAAGGACAGAATGTAAATGGGAAAGTAAATGTATCCCAGGAAAGGGGAACCAATTGTGGCAACTGGTGCTTTGTTTAGACAGCCTCACCTGATTTTCCTAGGTCACTACAGCCTTGGGAGGGGAAAAAGTGGAGCCCCTTGGACACTGGGGGGCTCTTATGTCAATATAAATATAAAGAAAGCATCTGTAAATGAGGAAAGATAAGCAACTGTAAATCATCAGAATGAAGTCATTATTCAAATACTATAAATACAGCTAATCTTACTACCTTTAATATCCTACTGCATATAACTCTCTTTTTATTTTATTTTAATTAGGCGATTTAGCTGAAGAACATCTCAGTGGAAGTACCTGACATCTGTTAAATTTTGACTTGTTTGGTGATTTGAATGATGGGAGGTTGAATATAATACAGTATTTTATATAATTATTATTCAAGGATATGTTCATCATGCCACATTCCTACATCATATTTTGTGTTTTTATCAAGAGAATGATTTTTTCTTAAGATTTTTTATTATAAAGGTAACACATTTGTTGTTGTTAGGTGCTGTCAAATCAGTGTCTGACTCATAGTGACCCTACGTACGACAGGTGAAACATTTCTCTGCTATTCATAAAGTTTTCAATGGTGGATTGATTTTTGGGGGGAGTGGGTTGCCAGGTCCTTCTCCCAAGCCTATAGCACCTGATGTTCCCAGGTGGTCTCCCATCCAAGTACTAACCAGGCCTGACCCTGCTTAACTTCTGAGATCTGATGGGATCAGAAGACATAATGCTACAGCTGCAGGCTCATGAAAATAGAAAATATGCACATACAAAAAACCCTCGGAAATTACTTATCCTCCAGCTATCTACAGAGAAATATTATAAATCCTTTTGTGAACTTCTTTTGCCTTTTAATATATCTTTCTAACTTAAAAAACACAGGTAAACTTAAAACGTAGCTATAATTTTGTTTTTATTCTGCATTCTTCTAAAACATAGGCCTGCTTGTTCTTAATTATGCTCAACAGGATGCACTATGTAAAGATGTTTCCTTTTCTCTCCTCCCTCCCTCCATCCTTCCCTTCTTTCCTTCCTTCCTCCTCCCTCCCTCACTCTTCCTTCCCTCCCTCCCTCCCAGAGTCATATTAGTTAAGCAATCTCTTATTTTAATGAAGTTAGTGGTGGTTATGATTTTTTAATCTATAGGATTCATAGAGGATTTAACATACTACCACACGTTATGGTGTCCCAAGAAATGTTACACTTAATGTGTCTCTTCTCTGCCTTATTTAATTATAGAACTTTTTTTCTCCCAGATAAATAGCTTGAAGAATTAGGCATGGTTTGGGATGATTTCATGCTAAGTATTTCCCTCTGTAGTCTTACTCTGATACTTTCTGGATATCCACTTCTAGCTTCCCCCGCCCTGCTTCATTTCTCAAACTCCCTTTTCCCAGATAATCTTCCATAATTATTGTTGTTGTTGTTGTTGTTGTTGTTGTTGTTGTTGTTAGGTGCAGTCAAGTCAGATTGGACTCATAGCAACCTTCCTAAAGTTTTTACTGGCTGATTGTTTCAGGATTGTTTTGGGAGTGGATTGCCACATCCTTCTCCCGTTGATAATAAGTTGTTTAATACTAAATAATATTTGATCATCAGCTGTTCAGTATTAAATCGCAATTTGTAGTGTCGACATGTTTTCTAAAGGTCTTAAGTGAATATTAAAATACAAATGAGTACATTAAAAACATGCATGTGCTTCATTGGTCTGGTCTATAGACCATCTGATGCCAGGCATGGACATTCAGTTAACTTTGGGGAGCTGGTGAGCTCTGGTTTCTTCTCTTGTAAAATATTAACTTATTGCACCTCAAACACTATTTTCCTTTAATAATTCTGATTCACTTTGATCTTTCTGCTTACTGCCTTTTACTCCTACTTTTTGCCTGCCTAGTTTAATTTCCTCAAATGTAACTTTTTAGTATTTATTAACTGCTTATTGTATAAGTTTAGGCATATTTAAGAGGTAGATATTCATGTGTCTTTGTATTCCCCTTTATTTTTCCATCTTTTGCATGATTTTACTAATTAATAATTCCACATGTACCTTGCTCCATACCTTTATTGTCATTTTTTTGCCATCAAGCTTTCTGCTAAATTTTCACCTTCTTTACTTCACCTTCAGCTATGCAAAGTATATACAAGCTTTGAAGGTTTTCACATGTAACCTTCTTCACTGAACTTTCTTATTTCTGGTGAGTGGGAGGCAGATGTGCTACTTCTTTGGATCCATCCTCTAGCCAAATAGGAACAATTTAAATTGCTTTCTTGTCTTTAAATTCAAATCGGATTTTATCTTTTTGTATGTTTTTTAACCTTTACTCTTTCATTCACTTTGTTAATTTCCACACAAATTCTTTGAATCTACTTTGTCTCCATTATATTGTCTTTTTCAGATACTGAATACTTGTAAAGTAGGAAATAAATTTATCAACTATTTTTCCCAATCCATCTTGCTTTTTGTTGAAGGGAGAGAATAGAAAGGAAAGAAGGGAGGAATTCCACCCTAAAAAGTTATGTGCTGATTCATAATTCTTAAATTATCTGTGACGTTGAACTGAGATATTTGTGTGTGTTTTAGGCTTACTTGAAAGAAGGGGAAGACCCGTCGGTCTGAATGTTACTTTTATGGAATGTGAGTGAAATTCAGGAAAGCCCAGAAGGGATGTGAAGGAAAGAATTTGACTTATTGGATTATTTTAGCTAATCTAATATTCAAGCACTTCGAAGTTATATTTGTTCTAAAATAAAGTGTACTGCTGCATTCTAAAGTAAAAAATAGGCAATCTGAATCTATGTACTTAACTTCAAAAACTATTTACCTGGATATTTTCATAAATATGAAAGTTTTTGAAATAATAAATATGGTGTCTATCTCTGGATTCTTAGGGCATTTGAGTAGTTATTCTTAAGTAAAATTCCTTCTGTTACCCTGAAATATTAGAGTTGGTCCTATATTTGAGGCCATGTCAATTAAGAAACCTACAACATCCCACTTTGGCATATGGAAGTATGACATTTGTTGAGGAACACTGCATCTTTTTGTTGAATCCACCATATTACAATTGTGATTATTTCAGGACAGAAACTAAAGTATTCCTCCACCCATTCCCACATTTCTGTAACCCTCAGAAGGTTATAATCATGGCCTTGGCATAAAGAAAGTTTCCTACTTTGATCCTTTCATTCAGTTCCTTGAATTACTTATTGTCCATACTTCCTCACCACTTACTCATTTATTGAAAAAAATGGACATTTTTTGCTTTTCTACTTGGTAGTTAATTCCTTGTAAGAAATAGATAAATAAGGAAGATAGCAAATATGCAGCTGTATGTATTTTATGTAGAGTTTAAGGGAGAGAGTCACGACCAGATATTGGAGGAAACAGCACAGAGATGAAATTTAAAGCTGCAGGTCAGCCATATTATCTGGTCTGATATTGCTGGAGTATTGGTTACCATACAGATATGCCCTTCCCTAGCAGTTTGATTTTTCTGTTTGTTCAGTTACATAAACAACTGTAATCCAACCAAGTGAGCATATGCTTTCCACAGTAATGTTTTTATTCCCATTATACACATGCCTCCCCTCTCAACCTAATACACTCAATGCTTATATGCATCGTAGTAGTACACCCTTGCACCCCCTTCCAAATATATAAAAAGTGGAAAGAACTAAATCAAGGACCACACCCTGGACTCACTATCCTTTAAATGAAGCCTACTAATAGCACTGAAAAGTGGGCAAAAACAGAGAGTCAAGAGCACATTGTTATCATAGAAGTCAAAAGAGAGTTTCAAGGAGAAGGGAGGGGTCAAAGTACAAATACCTTACCCAGCTAAAGGGACAAGGGCTGTTTATAATCTTGAAGTGATCCCTAGAGATTCCACTTTCAGCCCAGCTGGGGACTTGATATTCTGAATGGCTGACCTGCTATGCTACAATTAAGTCCCACCTGGAAATAGCTCTGATTATTAAAAGAGCTTACAATTAGAATGGAAAGTGTACAGGAAGGAGGCTTGACCCATGCATGTCCTTGTTATGACCTTTACCAGCACTTCATCTTTTTACCTGTCTGCCTCTCCTCACTACACCTGAGCTTCCCTTGAAGAAAGGGGCTGTGTTCTCAAATAGTCCTAGCACCAACTATGTGGTCCATGCTCAAAAGAGAATGTAGAAATGCTGGGGATGATTTAGAAGAGAGGAAGAATACTACTTCTGGGAAGAAAAGGGTTGTGGGTTAGGTTGCAGGGACATGGGTGAGGAAAAGATGTTCAACTAGTAGAATTGAACTCACTGAACTGAGTCTCTCTAGATGGGATTAGTATTGTAACTAAAGGGATTCACTGTGGACTTGTATAGAGAACTCCAAGCAATCAGGTTCTAAGGTCTGCTGCTTTAAATGGAGCTTAAGAAACAGAAATTGGTGAAGGAACAATGGATTTATTTACAATTTAGCCAAACCAGTAAGATCAAAACAGTTCTAAAAGTTCTCCTTAGCTTTCCTATGGTAGTTCCCCATGTTTTGTAGGAAAGATGAAACCAAAAGCTGAAATAAAAGGCTGAAACAAAAGCCAGAAAATATATAGATTTAGCTACTAGCTAGTGTTATCTTGAACTGGGAAGGAATCTCCTCCACTGGGTACCAGCATTTTAGGCTCTCATTATGGGATCTGTGTCCATATCAGCATGAGATCTGTTACATTTACTATATTTATATGATAACAAACTGTAAAATTAAACATGCACTAGGGAAATTTTTTATATAGCCTACTCTTTCAACAGATGGAGATGACATGCTGTAAGTTAACATTGCTCTTCTGTTTAATTCCATTCCTTTTTACCATATTTAATGATGTTGAGGTAGGTTTGCAGAGATATAGGAGAATTGCTAATAATGGACAACATATATTTGCTATTTCAGCCAACTCTTAAGGAATAGGTTGTAAGATGTTATTGATCTGCCATTATATGACACACATGGATAAACATCCTAGTTTTCAGCATTTAATAAATGCTAAGCATATATATTTTTGTATTTTCTCGTTAGTGCCCCAAATTTGTTACTTAACTTAGTTGTCCCTCTCAGTCTTCTTTCCCCACCTCTGTGCCCACCTATAATTTGAAATGAAAACACTAAGTTGTTATAATCAGAATGTAATAGGACTCCTGGCATTTCTTTTGAATTGCTAAGAATTTTATATATTTTAAAATAGGATTTTAAAACTCCTTAAAATATAGGAAGCAAATGAGATGGTTAGGAAGAAAAAACACTGATGGTGAAGATTGGGCATTTCCAAGTCAGTTTTACTTACTGTGTTGTACTGCTGGCTTTGAGTTTTCCCCTACAATGGATGTAACTTTACCTATCCTAAGAAATAGAGTTCTGCAGTAAATCATTTACTAAGGGAAATGAAATGTGGTAGAATGAGCTTTTATCATGGTGGGTGGAGTTGGTGTGTTGGCCTTTTATAAAGGGAATGAATGTTCTGGGAATGGAAGATGATTTGTTTGGGTTTCTGTGAGGTTGCAAGATACTGAAAGCATTGGATTTTTATAAGAACATACTTAGAATTCTTAGTACATTATTTCTGCAAAATATGTTTTATTGAAATAATCAATTTTTGAGATGGACTGCTGTTTGCGTTTTGGTCCAGTTAATTGGTTTTCATTCCATTTTTTGAGAGGCACTTCTGAAACCTTAGCTGTGGCCACACTTGCTATCCCTTGGTGCTGCTGCTGCTGTTGCTGCTGCTGGAAGCAACAGTTAGCATGTTATTCCACTTAAAGGCTTGCCTTTGAAAGAACTGTTGTGTAAAGTTCTGAATGTGAAGGAAATCATAACAATCTGGCAGAAGTATCCAGAAAGCTCAAAAGCCAGGTTGACTTAGGTAGCAGGGCAAAATCATTATCCTTTTACAAAAGATAGGAAAGAGGAGCGTGAGTGAAAACAATGGGCATTTATCTGACCAGCTGGCCAGAGCCAGCCTGCAGGAGCCTGCATTCTGCAGGCAGCAAGCATTTTTTGAAACATCCGTAAATGTTCCAGCTTTAAATAGCAGCAAGTCCCCTAAAATGATGCTGCGTGTTGCAGGAGATGAAAGCGGCTGCCTTGGAGGCAGGAAGCCGACTAGCAAGCTGCTTAATTATCGTGGAAGTAAGTGCTTGTTACCGTTGAGTGCAGCATGCAGGGAGCGGGTCCTCCTTGGTGTCAGAGTGTGATTTGTAGACAATGCCACCCTGTCAGCTCAGTGCTGGTTCAGCAGCATCTTTCCAAACATGTATCTGGCAAGAATTTAAAGGCCACCTCTTCTGTATTTGCAGAGTCCTGGAAAAGGATTCTTTGCCTATCTTTTCAGGATGTACGCAACCATGCAGGATTTTGTACTCAGAATCTGTGCCTACTGTCTCCTGTCTGACGTGCTCATGAGGAAGTTCGTCTTCCTGCCCGTCACCTGGAAGAATGATAATAGTTCTCTGTAATCTGTTGGGGGACGGTGGAGAGGGCTGCTCAGAGCAGCATTTTGTTTCTGCCGTCATAAATTAGTGCTGATGGGGTGGAGGACGTTGCACTGCTTAAGAAATAGCAGGCATTTTGTGAATTAGCAAAAGACTTCCAGCTTTAAGAGTATATGGAACTAAGGAGAGCTTGGGAAGAGATGTTGGTGAATGCCGGATTCATTCTGCAATATTCCTTGTCTGGGTAAGTAATAAAGAAGAGGAAAATACAGAAGAGTGCTAGTGGATTTAATAATAGCTCCGAGAAAACACTGTTTATTTCTCTTTGTATTTGCTCTTGCCAACTATGTTAAACCATCTTAAGGAAACAAGTATTGATTTGGAAATACAGAGTTAAAAAATGAGTGTTGTAGCATGTTCAGTAAAATTTTTTACTTTTTAGTTTTGTCAAAAACTGACTTTGTATTGCTCTAATTATCTGCTCCATTTGATTTTGTCTCAAACTTCTGGTCAGTACAATGGTTCATGATGTTCTACATTATTAGAGGTCATAGTCACAAAAGTCCATACTTAACAGTAGGAGCCTTTATGCCCCAGAACAAAATGTTACCCAGTCCAGTTTTATGAAATAGTTCAATTAAGCTGACATATTAATACTCCCTTTTCAATGTAAATGATGGATTTCATTAAATGCTTTTTACTTCTTTCTTTCAAACCTGCTTTACTAAAAATATAGATTATGGAATTGTGAACCACAATCCAGTATTGAGTCTTTTGTTTTTGTATGTCTGATTTTGACAATTGCATATTTCTTTAAAGATGTATTTGTCAAATGCTAATTTAAATTGTCCTTCTCTCTTTTAGAGAAAGCATGGGATTATGGCAATCACAGAGTCCCAGTAATACAAGTTCCATTCAGTTTTTTCTGAAATCAAGCTATCAAAGTGAAGCAAAGGAATTATTGTGGATTACAATGTTTTAAAGATCTGGATTTCCAGTGGTTTGAATATAAAGTGTCATTTAAGCTTTAAATGAAAAAGCTTAAGATCTCATGCAACTGCTGTATTTTCTGGAAGACATTCTCCAAAATGGAAGTGCACATTTAAAATGTAGATATGATGATCTTTTCTGCAGGGATTTAACTCTAATTGCTTTTACATCATGACCAGCTTGAAACGGTCGCAGACAGAAAGGCCTATTGCCACTGACAGGGCCTCCGTTGTTGGCACAGATGGTACCCCCAAAGTCCACACTGATGACTTCTACATGCGACGCTTCCGGTCCCAAAATGGCAGCTTAGGATCTTCAGTCATGGCCCCGGTAGGGCCCCCTCGAAGTGAAGGTTCTCATCATATAACCTCGACTCCCGGAGTCCCAAAGATGGGGGTTAGGGCAAGGATTGCAGATTGGCCTCCAAGAAAGGAAAACATGAAAGAACCCAGCCGTTCAAGCCAGGAAATAGAAACCTCTAGTTGCCTTGAGAGCATGTCCTCCAAAAGCAGTCCTGTGAGTCAGGGAAGTTCTGTTAGCCTCAATTCCAATGACTCAGCCATGCTGAAGAGCATACAGAACACACTGAAAAATAAGACCAGACCGTCGGAGAACATGGACTCCAGATTCCTCATGCCCGAAGCCTATCCCAGCTCTCCAAGGAAAGCCCTTCGGAGAATACGGCAGCGGAGCAACAGTGACATCACCATAAGTGAACTTGACGTGGATAGCTTTGATGAATGTATCTCCCCCACATACAAGACTGGGCCATCACTGCACAGGGAATATGGTAGCACATCTTCAATTGACAAGCAGGGAACATCTGGAGAAAGCTTTTTTGATTTGTTAAAGGGCTACAAAGATGACAAATCTGATCGAGGTCCAACTCCAACCAAGCTCAGTGACTTTCTCATCACTGGTGGGGGAAAGGGGTCCGGTTTCTCTTTGGATGTTATTGATGGGCCCATCTCACAGAGAGAGAACCTCAGGCTTTTTAAGGAAAGGGAAAAACCACTCAAGCGACGTTCCAAGTCTGAAACTGGAGACTCATCCATTTTTCGTAAATTACGCAATGCCAAAGGTGAAGAACTTGGGAAATCATCAGATCTTGAAGACAACCGATCAGAAGACTCTGTCCGGCCCTGGACATGTCCAAAATGCTTTGCCCACTACGATGTCCAGAGCATATTATTTGATTTAAATGAGGCGATTATGAATAGGCACAATGTTATTAAGAGGAGAAACACCACCACAGGAGCTTCAGCAGCTGCTGTGGCATCCTTGGTCTCTGGACCTTTATCCCATTCAGCCAGTTTCAGCTCCCCAATGGGCAGCACAGAGGACCTGAATTCCAAAGGAAGCCTTGGCATGGACCAGGGAGATGATAAAAGCAATGACCTGGTAATGAGCTGTCCGTATTTTCGGAATGAGATAGGTGGAGAAGGTGAAAGGAAAATCAGCTTGTCAAAGTCAAATTCTGGCTCTTTTAGTGGATGTGAAAGTGCCTCCTTTGAGTCTACCCTTACCTCCCATTGCACAAATGCGGGAGTGGCAGTACTTGAAGTACCCAAGGAAAATTTGGTTTTGCACCTAGATAGAGTGAAAAGATACATCGTGGAACATGTGGATCTCGGTGCATACTATTATAGGAAATTTTTCTACCAGAAGGGTGAGTAGAGATAGTTTATTTTTTTCAAATTTTCTTTTGCTGTATTCTCTGAAAAAAAAGTATATTAAATTTTTTTAACAGTGACACATAAGATTTGCATGAATTCCTTATCTTTTTTGACGGTAAAATATTTAAATAGCTCTTTGCTACAATTTTTTTTTTTTTGCTTTTTTTTTTTGAGTTGTTTTCCCCTTTCAGGTATACAAATGTCTTAATAAATTAAGTAGGATTTTTGTTTAAATTAAAACTTTGACTTAATGGATGAAATTACAGTGTTTGTTGTGTTGATTTCCTGTCACCTCTAGGGATAAATGTGTAAAGTTGATATTTTAAGTATAGCCTTTTTTTAAAGATTGCAAAGACAACTTTAATGCTACATTTTATTTCTTGGCACTTTTGTAATTAGTATATTTCTTTGCCATCTCAATGTTCTTATAAGTAAATGAGAATTACAATGTATTCCTATCTATTTCTTAGGAAGTTTGTGAAAATAAATTATTTGATGAAAGTCTTAAAGCCAAGAATTAAGTATATGTCTTTGATTTGAATAAAAAAGGCACCAAAGAGAGATATACCTGTAACATGTTGGAGACTTCCTTTCTAGTCTTTTCTTAGAGGGGCTGGATTAAAAAGTACCTATATACATACACACATAGAGAAGGAGAAGGATAGAGAGAGAAGGTGTTAGTGTTGAGATTCTACTTCATAGTCTGATCTCCTACTTTTAAGAAAGGCGTTGTGATTTGTTGAAAAATAGTGTAAGTGAACTCTTTACAAGCTTTCTAATACTTTTTCTCAATCAGCATTAAAACTGAAGGATGCATTTCAGTCATCCGGTACCCAAACTAGAAACAGCATACTCACTAAGGGAGGACATACACCTGTGGCCCACTGGATGGCTCCTCAATCTCTGCAGGTCACTGAAGAGGCCTATAGTGAGAGACTTCCTGCTGCAAAGTATTCCAGCAGTGCTTTGACTTACTACCTTCTGTTATATGTTTTTAAATGTTAGATTTATTCTTCTGAATGAAGTTTAGTTTGAAATCTAGTACTCATTATAGCTTTATGACCATGTTCACCTTAGAATTTTAACGTCTTAATATTATCACATGATGAAACCTATTGAAGGAGATTTACTGACAGAAAGAACCATATCTCATTACTAAATAATCTGTATCACTTCTTATTCCTAAATATCTGTGACATGGATCCCAGACTCAATGTAATGAAAATCCCAGTTTCATTTTTAAATATATTTTCTAATCATAATTTTTTGGTATTCATGTTTTAGAAATTGTGTCTTCCTGACATTGTCCATTAGGGTATGGAGTTTCTCAAACTGGTTAACTTGGCATTTAGGAGCAGATGGTTCTTTGTTGGGGTGGAGGCTGTCCTGTGCATTGTAGGATATTAGCAGCATCCCCGGCTTCTACACTCCAAATGTCAGTAGGTTCCCTCCCTGTCCCCCAGGTGTAACAGCCTAAAATATAGCTGGCATTGCCAAATTCCCTTAGAAGGTAAAATTACCCTCCAGCTGAGAACTCCTGCTTTACAAAGCCTGGGAAATTTTTTTCAAGCATTTCTGAGTTGCTCAGATGTCTCTGCAGAGCCATCCTGCCTCTGCCTAAAACTGGCACTGATACTGAATCAAATGTAAGAGAGAATGAGCTATTTTTATCTTATTTGTGTAGCAGTTGGTACTTTTTTGCTACTAGGCAATGTAATAATATTAAAAATAAATAATATTGAGCACTTATGTACCAGGTACTATACTAAACCTTTGATATAACACACATTTTTTTCATTTCAACCTCCATACCCACAAGGTAGGTACTGGTGTTAATCCTCTTTTCCAGATGAGAAAACTGGGGATTCAGTGATAAGCTGTCATGGTGCTAGTAAATATTGAAGTCAGGATTCCACCTTTATCTCTGAGCATAGTCATGTTCTTATTACTGTTTTGTGATCTGTATTATGTGAGACAAAAAGGAAGGGGAATCTTCAAGTATTTTGTATTTCAAAACTATAGAATAGCCAGGCGTAGTGGTGCATGCCTGTAATCCCAGTGACTCCCGAAGTGGAGGTAGGAGAATCGCAAGTTCAGGACCAGAAGCAACCTGCATAACAAAACAAGACCCTATCTCAAGACAAAAAATTTTGAAAATGGTCTGGGAGTACAGCCCAATAGTAGAGTGCTTGCAATGTATGTGCGAGGCTCTAGGTTAGGTGCTCTAGTGCCACAAAATAAATAAATAAATATTTTTTTAAGGTATAGAATAAATATTTGAACATCTAGAGTCCAGAGCAAAGTGCTTATTCATAACACCTCAAATTTAAAAGCCACAAATCCAGTAGTTGCTGGTTTGAAGCACGGAAAATACCCTCTCACCCAACATATGTGGAACTGCTTAATTGAAAATATCAGTTATAGCAGAAAATTGTTTTAAAAAATTACACATATCTGAAATATTTTGCTTTCATTAAGATATAAAAATATATTTGCCAAATGCTTATGAGTCCAAGGACTTTTCTGTGACATTGATTCTTCTTTGTGTGTGTGTGTGTATGTGGTGCTTGGGCTTGAACCCAGGGCCTTGCACATGGTAGGCAAGCGTGCTACCACTGAGCTGCACCCTGCCTCCCCTGCCGCACTTCCTTTTTTATTCTATATTCTGAGACAGGATCTTGCTAAGTTACGCAGGCTGCCTCTGGCTTTGAACCTTCTCTGTCTGCCACCCAAGTCACTGGGATCACAGTGACTTTTTTCTCATTTCTTTAGCTGTCTTGCTGACATCTAATGCAATAGCTTTCTTCTTAGTGCCTTGCCTTTAATAAATCTTTCCAAAACCTTCAGCTTAGTTTTCATAGACACTATTTTTTTTTTTTTCTGCTCATATTTAATCAGCTTTTGTTATGGTTTGGACTTAAATTGTCCCCAAAAGGTCATGTTGTTTAGTCCTCAGCTGGTGGCACTTTCCTGATAGATTGTGGAACTTCAGGAGACAGGCTTTTGATGGAAGTAGCTCCCTGATGGCAAGCCTTTGGAGTTTGTCCCTGGACCCACAGCTATGGTTTTTCTCTGTTCCTGGTCCATCATGCCAGGGGATCATCTACTACAGACCCTGCCACCATTATGGATTGATCCTCTAACTGTGAGCTCCCAGTAAACCTTTTCCCCCATAAGTTTGTTTGGTTTTGTTTTTCTGCTATAGCAATAACAGCTGACTAATATAGCTTTCATAATAATGGATTTTTCCTAATTAAAATAACAAGTCAACTGGCATCAGCAGGTTTGGGAAGGTGAAGCTGACTCTGCCCAGCATGAAGTCCAGCTGGTGGGAGCAGAACGTGTGTTCAGCACTAGAGATGGCCAGCATGGTGTCAAAGGATGGTGAGCAGCATTTCATCCACAGAGGCTATTCTGAGAAAAGTCAGTCACAGAGTGCGCTGTTCTGGTACCTCTGCTTGGGCCATCATAGCTTAGAATTTTCTAGTCATTTGTCACAATATGATAATATACCACAGATGATAGCCCTGAATAACATCCCATGAAGCAGAAATTGAATCCATTAGAGCATAATTATACATTAAAAGTCTTAAATGTTAGCATCTATACTTCCCACTCTGCTGTTCAGTGCCTTCCTGACTTCATTGTGGCTTATTAACCTCTGGGAAATTTTTTTTACTTTGCTGAAGTACACTGTACAGCCAACATTCTGTGTAAAATTTAATTATATTCAGCTGATGAAGCTGCCATCACTTAAATATTAAATTGTTTTTTATAAACACATTTAAACTTTAAAGAGTATTTGACTCCAACATACAAGCCAAATCCATTCCTGGAAAGATGTTGGACCAATAAAGGAACTGGATACCCTGACTTACTAAAATAAGCAACACATCATTGGTGCTATTCTGTCCAGTCCTTTCTGCTGTCACTTCTCTTTGCCATTGTGCTAGTGTGTGTGGCTATACTGAGATTCACCTAGGCTGAAATGACAGTAATAATATAGCTAACGTTTTTTGTGTTACTTTTGTTTCTCACCAACTTGCTTGCTTGTTTGCTTTCCTTCCTTTCTTCCCTTTCCTTCCCTTTCTTTCTTTCATTTTTCTTACATCATGGGATGGTTAAATCTAGACAACACCTCCCATGGTCACTATGCTTGTGATGCTAACCTTGAACCTCCTCACCCCGCTAACATTTCTCAAGATCTGTAGACATTTGGGAGCCAGATGCCAGGCACTCACACAGGAGCTAAAGATGAGTAGTAGACAGCACAAAATTCCTGCCTTTTGGGGGGCCTGAAGTTCCTCATCAGCATTTCCAATGACAAAGGACAGAAATGCAACCCAAACTCTTTTAAGGAAGGAGGAAGGAATTTCTAACCAAGAAGTCCAGGGGTAACCTACTCCACATGGTAATAATGGAACTGGATTTAGGGCTCAGCTGGTGTGTTAGTTACTTTTCTCATCACTGCAACAAAAACACCTAAGAGAACAACTTAAAGGAAAGATTTATTTTGGCTTCTTCACTTCATGTCAGACGAGAAGCAGAGAGAAGTATTCACCAGCTGTTTTCTGCCTCCATCTGGATGGCTATTTAGTTGGCATCTCTAACCCATGTGCAAAGGTTTAGATAGAGTTCACCTTTTTTTTTTTTTTTTTTTTTTTTTTTTTTTTTTTTTTTTTTTTTTTTTTGTCTTCATCATTTCTGTCTGTCTGTAAAGGCCACCATTATACAATACCCTTGGGTTTGAAACGTTGACACTTGCCTGGTACCTTCTTCATTGTTTTCAACCTCCAATGATATGGGAAGGCCTCTTGAGTATACCCATGAATTGCAGCTCCATTCCCAGTTCTCTATATAACTTCAGGTCCTTATTGCCTCTTGCCCAATTTCTAGCAATAGGTTTTCTTCATCTGTCAATCGTCATCCCCACCCAAAATCCAGCCTTTGCCAGATAGTCATTTAATCATGTTAACACATGTGTCAGCTGAGTCATCTGATAAGCAGATGGTGACAGCAGCAGCATTGGCCTGTAAGTGATTGGTTGGGGTCTAATGATAATACCTGTGAAGCATAAAAGGGAAAGGAAGCAGAGTTTAGCAGAGAAAGACTTCAGCCTGTCATACAGCTCTGACACCTTAAGAGAAAAAGCAAGGTTGGGCCAGGAGAGCCTTCGACCTGGATATATATTGACAAAAATCTCAGCCATCAGAATGCAGACATGATGAACATTAGAAAAGTCCATTGTTGGGGAGCAATGGCCAGGCTATTACCCCCTACCCCTCTCCCGCATACTCAGTTTCTGACAAAGGGCTGCCCAGGAAGAATGTGGTTCAGCTCCAGAACTGTAGCCAGAGACTTTTAGCTGATTGTATTCTTTGTGGCTGAACCAGTTGCATGTTCTTTCTGGAAGGGAGATCAGTGTTGCACTTCCGTGGCTGTCATCTATGGATGAGTGCTAGGGGGTACCTACACTGGTAAGCAAAAGAGACTACTCCTGTGGACCTTGCATTGTAGGGAGGGAAACAGACAATAAAAACATATCAGACAAAAGCGTAAATAGACTTGTGATAAGAAATAGTACAAAGATATAGGAAAGAAACCCTCCCCTCATTCCGGTAATTTCACTCATATACTTCTTACAGACAGCTTTATTGTCCAATTTTCTATTGACAAGGGTACCCTGAAAATTTTTGCAGTAGTTTTAAAAATTAAAATAACTGTGCATCCCTTTATTCAGTCATTCAATCATTCAAATAATATTTAGTGTCTGTTTTGTGCCAGACACAGTGCCTAGAGGAAAACAAAAGCCAATACACCTCTGCCTTTGTGGTACAGTAGTTAGTGCCATTGATACAAATGAGAGGTTCTTGAACATTATTTTTTTATTATTATTTAAAAAAATAAAAATTTTGGCTGGGTGCTGCGGCAGGAGGTAGAGACATAGCAAGACCCTGTTTCAAAATTAAAAATTAAAAAATGGGGCTAAGGGTGCAGCTCAGTGATAGACCAATTGCCCAGCATGCTCAAGGCCTTAGGTTCAACCCGAAGCACTGCCAAAAAAAAAAAAAGTTTTTAATTTTTTTTTTTTTTTTAAACCTCTGATTTCTTTGCTCCCTCTGCCTGGAACTTCATTTGGAAAGATGTTGGAATCTCTGGATTTATTTGTTTTTTTCCTTTGATAATTTCAGTTTCTTTTAATTTTTGTTCTATACTCATCAATTTTATCTTTTGGACAAGGAGTTCATGTATAGTTCTGTGTGTTCTCTTCACTGGATTTTATTTTGAGCAGTCATTCTTTTGTTATGGTTATATTTCATAATAGCTTTTTCTTAAAATTTCAGTTTCTTTTAATTTTTGTCTGTACTCATCAATTTTATCTTTGGCACAATGAATTTATATAGAGTTCTGTATGTTCTTTACACTGGATTTTACTTTGAGCAATCATTATTTTTGTTTTCTTATAGTTTTCATAATAGCTTTTCTTTATTATATAGACCCTCAGTTTATCCATTGGTGGTAATTTTATCACTTAACAGTTTCGTTTTGTTTTTCTGAACTGCATATTCTACTATTCTGCTTTTCTTACTTTTTTCTTCTTTATGCTGTTGGTTGTCCCTACTTGTCCAGAGGTTTAGTTTCTGTGTGTGTTTGTTTGGAGGTACTTGGGGGTTAAACCCAGGACCTTGCACATACCTTGCAAATGCTCTACCACTGAGCTGCACCCCCAGGCTGTTGTTTATATTTTTTTGAGTCAGGGTCTTGCTAAGTTAAGCCTCTGGTCTCAAACACGTGATCCTCCTGCTTTTGCCTCCTGAGCAGCTGGAATTAAAGGCCTGCAGCCAGTACCACTGTGGCGTCCAATCCCATCAGATCTCGGAAGCTAAGTAGGGTCGGGGGTGGTTACTTCGATGGAAGACTGCCTGGGAACACCAGGTGCTGTAGGGTTGAGAGAAGAACCCAGCAACCCCTGCCCCCCCCCCAAAAAAAAAAAATCAGCCATTCAAAACTCTGTGAACAACAGAAAGGCACTAACAATTATACGGAGGGGGTCGCTATGAGTCAGACACCGACTAGATGGCATCTAACAGCAACTACCACCGTGCCTAGCTTGTCCAGAGGTCTTGATCACATTTGTTAATAAAGGCCAACATGAATTGGTGTAAGTGGCCTGGTTCTCCTGCAGCTCTGTGGGATTCTTTCCCCAGCTGGCCTCTCCTAACACAGGAAGGCTAAGAGCTAGTGCTGGAGAAGGATATGATCTCTCCCCAGGGAGGTGTAATGTGGGAGTAATGAGCAGTGTGCAGATAGAAACACATGTGTTTGTCAGAGTTGAAAGGGCTTCATCATATTGCTCCTTCATGAAACTGCATTTCCTCCCTCACCCCAGTGTGAGCCCTGTTGTTGTTGTTGTTAGGTACTGTCCAGTTGGGTCCTACTTGTAGCGACCCTCATAGAGTTTTCAGTGGCTGATTGTTTCAGGTTTGCTTTGAGAGTGGATTGCCAGGTCCTTCTGTTTTTGCAGGGCTGAGGATCAAACCCAGAGCCTCAGAGACCACAGAGTGGTGCTCTACCAACAGAGCTAAACATCAGCCCCAGTTTGAGCCTCAGAACAGGTTATTCTTCCTTCCTGTCTTACCCAGCCAAAAAGCTCCTGCCTATTCTCCAGAGCTGTGAACCCTTCGAGCCTGCCTCCTTCTCAAAGGAACAGGCACTTTCCCACCACTAGTCCCTGGTCACCCCAGTGCCCCTTGTTCCTGCAGGAGGCCTTTTAGGATGCATCAGGCCACAGCAATCTAAGCACACTTCAAGGTCCATGACCAGCTTTAGAAAGCTCAGTAAATGTTTTACAGATGAATGAATGTTTGTTACTGACATGCAGAATAAGATTTGTTGAGCTGAAGAGCCAGTGATCTTTTGTTTATAGCATCAGGTAAGAGCAGTGAGGGCTTTTTGTGTGTATGGCCCTGTGTTATACTCCAGACACCCAATCATGTGTACAGTTCCTTTTCCTCTCTGTTCAGGCAGTGAGACCACAAACAAGTCTGTGTGTGGTCATGGTGGTTTTGTGGAAATGCACTAAGGCAACCAATTGATCCCCATGGGCATAAACGCCATCACTAAGACTGACTTTTACTGTTGTAAAGCTGAATACACACATTGATGGTATGTTTAAGATTGTGGAGTCCAACATTCTCTTGACTACTTTGACTACACTTTAAAAAATATATATTTGTTATGGGTCAAGAAAGATATCTCTTTGATCACATGTTGTTATGTGCTGTTGAGTCGGGTCCAACTCATAGTGACCCCATGTGTAGCAGAACGAAACACTACCCGACACTGTGCCATGCACATGACTTTTGTGTGTGTGTGCTTGAGCCCATTATTGCAGCCACTGTGTTTGTTCTCATTTTGAGTTGCACAATATCAGCAAAGTCCCAGGGGCCTTACTCCATTCCCATCAAGGTCGACTCTTCTTTGAAGAGATCTCTCTTCTTCAGTCCTCTTCTGAATGCCTTCCAACCTAAGGAGCTCATTTTCCAGCACTATACTTGACAGTGCTTCTCTGCTATTCACAGGGTTTACAGTGGCTAATTGTTTTGGGAGTAGGCTGCGAGACCCTTCTCCCTAGTCTGTCTTAGCATGGAAGCTTAGCTGAAACCTGTTGACCATGGGTGGCCCTGCTCATATCTGAAATACCGGTGGCATAGCCTTCAGCATCACAGCAACACACAAGCCCCCATAGTACAACAAGCTCACAGATATATGGGGGTCTTTGATCACTGGTGAGGTTGAATTTTTTAAGAGACAATTATTGGCATTTGCTATAGGCTGATGGTGGTCAGTAAAACGCTCTTATAATTCTCTTTATTTTCCCTTTATTTAAATAGGGTTTCTTTATAGTTTTGCTTTAACTATTTCAATGCAATTTATTAAGGTTGGCAAGTTAGGAGCCTATCCAGGACTGCTTAGGCAAATATTTTTTTAAACCCCAAGATTCCATGCAGTTTCTGGTCTCATTGTTGTATGAGACAGGATCTCACTAGCCCCTGCTGACCTGGAACTCACTGTACCCTAGGCTGCCTAAGCCCCCAAGTGCTAGGATTATAGGCCTCTGCCCCTACGCCCAGCTTCCATGCAGTTTTGCAAGTAGACCACCCCACTTTCTAAGAGTTACCTATGGAAAGAAAACCAGAACCTCAGAATCCTGAGCCTTTTGTAAGTGTGAGCAATGATTCTTAGGTAACAATAATTATAAGCTTGGTGCCATGCTTTTGGACAGAATTCTGGCACGTGGCCAGTCCTGGGCAAATGTCCCCATCCATTACTCCAGACTGCTTTTGATTATGATGCAAAGTGTTAGTCTATTTATTTCTCATAGAATCACTGCCCTTATAATTAGAATGAACCCTTTGGGAACCAGAGACTGAGAATTTCTGAGTGGTGTGCTTCCAGGAAAAAGAGTCATTCTTTAAATGGTTGGCCTTTCTTACCTCCACCCTGGCAATCCTAGGTTTCATTTAAAATGCAGAATATATCTTTTCTTTTTTATTATTTACTTACTTCTTCTAGGTTCATGTTTTATCCTCTTTCTAATATAGTTAATGCCTGCAGCCATATCACTGTGTCATCTGATCCTGTCAGGTCTCGGAAGCTAAGCAGGGTTGGGCCTGGTTAATACTTGGATGGGATACTGCCTGTGAACACCAGGTGCTATATAGGTTTGGGAGAAGGACGCAGCAACCCACTCCCAAAACACTGTCAACCATTGAAAACCCTATGAATAGCAGAGAAGCACTGACAATAGTGTTTTATCTGTTGTACATAGGGTCACTATGAGTTGGACACCGACTCAACAGCACCTAACAACAACAATATAGTTAATGGCCTGCAGCCATATCACTGTGGCATCAGATTCCATCAGATCTAGGAAGCTAAGCAAGGTTGGGCCTCATTAGTACTTGGATAGGAAACCAGGTGCTGTAGGCTTCAGAAAAGAACCTGGTAACCCACTCCCAAAAAACAATGAGCCATTGAAAACCCTACGAATGGCAGAGAAACATTAACAATACTGTTTTGCCTGTTGTATGTAGGGTCACTATGAATCAAACACCAACTTGACAGCACCTAACAACAACAACAGTGATATAGTTAATAGTCGTAAAAAGATGTAATAAGTGAGCTAGGCACAGTGACACACACCTGTAATGCCAGCAACTCCGGAGGTGGCAGAAGAATCACAAGTTGGGACCAGAGGCAGTCTGAGTAATTCAGGAAGACCTTGTCTCAAAAAGCAAAAATTAAAAAAAAAAGAAAAGGTGGGCTGAGGGTGTAGCTCAGTGGTATAGCACTTGCAAAGCATGCAAGCGTGAGGCCCTGGGTTCAACACCTAGTACCACAAAAAAGGGGGGGGGGCTGTAATAAGTTACATCCACCACAAGAAAAAAAAATCTTAGCAGTTTGAACTCAATAGACAGATAAACAATTTCATAGAGACCCACACTATGGTAAGCGATCTTCCTGGTTTCATCCAAATTGCCTGTTCTGGCAGTGCCATACTTATAACCCACCAAGTAGCCTCTTTTAACAAAAAATAGTTTAAAATGTTAAAAATGGTGAAATAATTTTAACGTAAGCTAGTAAAATTGTCGCTGTTCCATTCTTTGCTCTGCCAATATATAATAAAGCTCAAGTCTTCTGCCTATTACTTGTATCTTTAGCATCCCCTTCCTGAGTGACTGATGTGTTTTCTAGAGAAAATGAAAGGGTTTTTATTTTTCCTCCTGCCTAGTCAATTAGGGTAACTAAAATTAGAATGTGAATATTTTGTGACTTCAACAGATTTTGCCATATTGCTTTCTAAAATGGTTGGTACCAGTTGATAGTGCTATCAGCAGTATATGAAAAATATTATAGCTCTATTTTTATTTTCCCTGTTTAAATTTTCAACAATTATAAGTAAATAGTCTAAGCCATAAAGTGTAAATTTATGAATTCTTTATTTAAAAATTAAGATACATTTTTACTTTTCATAATTAAACTCAGTCTGCAGTATTGCTAATCTCCATAGGGAACTATACAACTGAAATATTCATACATACTCTATAGTCTACAGATATCATGAAAACTAGTATGAACAATCCAGAAATTTTTGACTGAAGCCTGTAGCTCTTGTGACTCTGTTTTCCTTTCTTCCTTTACAATTACAATGCCAGGCCTGATATTTTATTGCCCATGTACAGATATATTCCTTATAAACAAATGATTTGACTGTATCTGACCTAATTGCATGGAGCTTTAAACAATTTACTATTTCCTCTCTTCAAGAATATGAAATTTTTATTATTTATTATTGTGAATGTATAAGCTATAAATACACCTATTAAGTCAGGTGCCATGATGCACACCTTGTAACCAGAGACTCTGGAGGTGGAAGTGGAGGCAGAAGGATCACAAGTTTGGAGCCAGAAGCAGCCTGCATAACTTAGCAAGATCCTGTCTCAAGATAAAAAATACAAAAGGGCCTAGTGGTGCAGCTCGTTGATAGAGCACTTGCAAAGTATGTTCAAGGCCCTGGGTTAAACCCCCAAGTACCGCAAACACAAGCAAACAAAACACCTATTTATATGGAATGTCCTGACAATAGCAGAGCTACTTTTTATACCATCCATGTTAATACTCAAAAAGCAGAACTAATAAAACTTCAGGCTAAACCTATGTTGAAGTATTAAATATGAGCAATGGAAGTGGGATCTACTATTTGGATCTAATGTTACTATTTCCCTTTCAACACAGCAAAACCTTGACTACATAGCACCTAAGTAATAAAGAATTATATGTGATCTGACTAGATAAATAGCCTATCCCTTTAGGCACCAAATTTTATTTAACTATATTCTATTCTTAATAAAAATCTAGAAACTTCTGGGAACATAATGTTATATAAAATTGCTAAGAAAATGAGCTTTGACATCAGTAGTTAAAATAATGTGTTTGAATTCTAGTATTGTATACTGCTTGCAACTTATCCTCTGTAAATTATAGCTGCCACATCTGTAGAAAAGCAGGAAATACCTCTGTTTTCATGGTTGTTGTGCATAGAGTGCTTAGCAAAGTGCTTTGCTTTGCAGCGTTTTATCATTTTAATATAGTGATTGAAGTATTGTTTTTTGGCATTTCAGTGTTTTGGCTCTAAAATATTATTATATTTGGTGGTGTAGTACCTATGTTTCAGTTTATCTTTTGGCAGCTTTCTGCTCCCTGTGTACACCTTCAATTCCACTTCATTTTGGCTTTTCTTCCTCTTACTTTTCTCACCCTCATTCCTTCATCTGATTCTTCCTTGCCTTCAGTTCCCTTTCCCCTCTCATTTTTCCACTTCAAAAGAAAGACACAGCTGACTGCAGATCTGGTTGGAAGAGTCTTCTTGTCTTTCCACTAGCCAAGAATGGAGGTACATGGCTGCTAGGAAAAAAAATAAAATAAAATATGCCGCACCAAGGAGCATGTATGAAGCATTGCCTAGAGGCTAGCGTCCTGAGAGGGAGGGGCTGTATTCCAGTGAAGTTCAAGGACAGGCAGGGCCAAGAGTGGCCAGAAGGATCAGGCTAACCATTGTAAAATCTGACTCATAGGTGAGCTAAACTCTTCTCTCCTGGAAGATTTTGATTTGAATAAACTTGTGTTCATGTAATCCTCAGCAACAGCAGCAACAACAACAGCAAAAACAGTCTACCATAACACAGCTTTTATAATAAGAATAATTGTTACACAAGGTGAAAGACTTTTTGAATAAGAAATCTGATCATGATAATAGTGAGTTTAACCCAGGAAACCAGACCAGAATCTCCATCTACACCAGCAGAACTGACATCGATGAAGGACTGACATCGACTGGAGGAGATGCTGCTTTGGAAATAAGAACTAGAACCCATTTTTTACAATTAAGAAAAATTCATGTCTCTGCACAAATAAGGTCAAAAAGATCTTTATAGTGTTATCAAACCAAAGATTGATTCAGTTGAGGATAGTCTGAAGCATGATTTTGAAGTTCATTTACAATTATTTTATTACCATTCTCCCAAGTCAAAATATACTACTTTACTGTTGTTGTTGTTGTTGTTAGGTGCCGTTGAGTTGGTATCCAACTCATAGCGACCCTATGTACAACAAGCGAAACACTTATTGTCAGTGCTTCTCTGCTGTTCATAGGGTTTTCAGTGGTGGATTGATTTTTGGGAGTGGGTTGCCTGGTCCATCTCCCAAGCCTACAGTACCTGGTGTTCCCAGGCAGTCTCCCATCCAAGTACTAACCAGGCCTGACCCTGCTTAGCTTCCGAGATCTGATGGGATCAGATGCCACAGGGCTATGGCTGCAGGTTACTACTTTAATAGCTGAGAAAAATTGCACAGAATATAGGCAGGTTTTTAGGATGACACCCAAAAAAAAAAAAAAAAAGTTTAAATTATCATTGGTCAAATAGTATTCTTTAGTTTTAGTCTTTAATTTTATTACAGTTTATATAGGGTTTAGTTTATTTTTAAATAGCATTTCTAATTTTATCTGCCAGTTAATACTAAAATGGTTGTGTTTAATACTTACATTTTTACAAAATATTGTTTTATAATATTTCTAAATTTTATATTTGAGATATATGAACTATTTGATTTCACGAATGTATGTTGTCAGTTCTTAGCACTTTAAAAAAGGTATTAGTATTACTATGCAAAGTAAACATGGCCATTTTGCTCCACTTCCTTTCACTTTTAGATGGCTAAGGGGCACTTCAGATAAAACCTATAAGATGAGAGGACGTAGTCAAATGAAGAGGAGTTTTAGGAAGAATGTTCGAGGCAGAGTTTTTTAATTGGGAGAGAGCCTAGTGTATAGTTGGTTCTCAGAGCATGGAAGGATGAGAGAAAGATCTGAGTTGAAGATTATGTGATAGGATGGTAACAGGATTTAGGGATCTTCAAGAAATCATGAAAAGTATCTAAGGCCCATGGGAACCCATGGAAGGATTTTAAACTTGATAGTGGCCAGATTGTCATTTAAGAAGGATCATCTGGCTGCTGTGTGAACAAACAGGATAAAACCAAACCGGTGACTACACATAGGCAGATAATGAGTAAGGTAAGCCACAGACATTGAGATAGAGGAAAAAAAAGTAGAATTGAGAGATATTTAGGAACTAGCATTCACAGGGCATGGCAGTGGATCTGGCCCAAACATCTGGGTGAATGTTAATAGCAGTTGCTGAAATAAGGACTTCAGGGAGATCTACACAGGATCATGTGGGAAGGTTCACATTCACAGATGCCTGTGAAACAGACAGTTCTATCTGGTAGAAATAGAGATGTAGGGCTTGGAGGGTTAGGGTCCTTAACCCTAACCCTGCAGCCATACCACTCTGGCATCTGTTCTCATCAGATCTTAGAAACTAAGTAGAGTGGGGCCTGGTTAGTACTTGGATGGGAGATCACCTGAAAATACCAGATGCTGTAGGCTTGAGAAAAGGACCTGGCAGCCCACTCTCAAAACAATCGGTCATTGAAAACCCTATGAATAGCAAAGAAGCACTGACATAGCACTGGGCATGGCATAGTGTCAGGTAGTGTTTCATTCTGTGATATATAGGATCACTGTGAGTTGGACCTGACTTGACAGCACCATCTGGAATAGACATGTAGACTTTTGAGTGTTGTCAACATTGAAATGGCAATTGAAGTTCTGAGAGGGGGTGGAATATTCAAGATGGAAAGAGGAAAAGAAAACTCAGCAAGAGCAGCCAGAGTAGTAGGAGGAAAATTGGAAAAAGTTGATGTCATGGAAACCAGGAAATGAGAGTGTTTCTTAAAAAAAAGCAAAAAAAGTGATTGTCTGTGCTACATGCTATATAGTGTTTGAGCATGATAAGAAACCAAACTACTGTCTGTTTTAACTTTAAAACACTAAAGTGACCTATACAATGAAAATCAGACTTTAGTGATTCTAAAGTAAAGAATTAAACGGCTCTCTCAAGAGTTTCATGCCTGCAGCCATAACCCTGTGGCATCCAATCCCATCAGATCTCTGAAGCTAAGCAGGGTTGGGCCTGGTTAGTACTTGGATAGTAGACTGCTTGGGAACACCAGGTGCTGTAGGCTTGGGAGACGGACCCAGCAACCCACTCCCAAAAATCAATCTGCCATTGGAAACCATATGAATAGCAGAGAAGCACTGACAGTAGTGTTTCACCTGTTGTGTGTAGGGTTGCTATGAGTTGGGCACCGACTCGATGGCACCTAACAACAACAACTCAGAGTTTCCAAATAGAATAAAGATAGTGGAGGTAATTGTTTAGTTCAGAAGGATGATACAGAGTTGAGTATAAATTGTATATTGAAAGAGAAAATGAGGAGAATGAGCAAGTAGAGAGGAAGAAGTTGAAGATAAAGGGAGAGTAATTGAGGCATCAGCATTCCTGGAAAGACTGAATGAGCAGAGGCCAGGATGTGGGGAGATTAGATTTTGGATAATAGGGAAAAGGAAGCCAGAGTCTAGCTGCAGGTTAATGTATGTGGATGATGGTGGAGGGTGAGGAGGTTTGCTTCCGAAGTGGCTTATTTGGGGATGTAGATAGCATTGTTACTTGCTGAGAATAGGGAGAAGGCATAGGGGGTATACTGAAGAACAGGGAATATTTGAAACATTATTTCTATAGAAGTAGAGAGAGCTGACCAGGGAAGGCTTGAAAAGGAGGAAGAGTGGAGGCTGTTGGTGATGAATTGATAGCAGTCCTGTCTTTCTGAGTTTCTCCAGCAGCTGAGAACAGCAAATCCACCCGCCCTTCCTGGGATATGTGGGGTTTGTTTGAACTAGAATCATGTTTCACCAGATTTTCTAAATGAAGCAAGGAAGGGGATACAGTGACTATGACCCATGCTTCTCTTTGACGCATCCACTCCTGTTCTGTGCTGCAAAGTTAAAATATCCTCCGAGGCTATGGAAGCGTGTTAATTGAACCTCCTCCAATAAATGGCCCCAGATTGCTGTCTTGTTCTCCTTTAAGTTCTTGTTGGCTGTTTTATGCTATTTCTGTCTCCTCCCTTTCTGTTTTCTTCCTTGTTGTCAGTTGTTCTATCACATTGCTGTCTGCATGCAAGTCTCTATCAGCCCTGCACCCTGGACTTTGTCAACATCGGGAGTTATCACACCTCTGAAGTAAGGCTGTGGGCTTGAAGACCAGACAACCAAGCTTGTTAGAATTGTGTGCAAAGTAAGAGTAAATAACCTCTGAGTGTGGTTCTCACGTGCTGTGCTTCGAGGGTGTACATGAGTGTTTGTACATGAATTTGTGACATTGACTGGATGTTTCTCAGTTGTCCATATAGGAAATGTTGGATGCCTATATTCTCATTGTTTTTTCTTATTTTGAATTTCCATGGATTATAAATATTCTTAGAGAGCCCTCAATATTTTTTTTTTTTGCAATTGTGTTTTATTGTAATATTCATATGCATTAACTAAATTTTAAAACCACATGGTTGGACATGTTATGTTATTATTTCTTCTTATTCTCATGGATTTTCAAATACTTACATATTTTGTATGGAAATAACATGTATTTTCGACATTTATGCATTTTCCATGTGAATAACATACCACGTCACAACTTGGTCATTTAGCCATGTCACATGTAAATGAAACAGACCAATGTAAAGAAAGTATTTGGAGGGTTTGAAAAATAAATTTTCTACTCTTGCTTGTCGTATATTTTCATGTTGTATGAATTTCTCATCTGTGAACATCTCATGTACATATCAACAATTTTAATTTTTTAAAGAAGTATATACTTAAATGTCCAGTAAATGCCAGTTTAACATTTTCAAAAAAATAATTTTTTTCTTCAATGCTGGGAATTGAACCCACTGTCTCACACATGCTGGACAAGCACTGTGCCTAGCATCGGCTATCCCCTCATTCCCAGTTAACTTAATTTTGACCTCCATCTTCCTCTAGTCAAAAAGGTAAATAAATCCCAGTCTTCTGGAGATTTTGCCCTACCACCCAAGGCTGTTCGAAGGCTTGGGGCCTTGGGCAGTTGAGACATTCAGAGAACCCTGCCTGTCAGTCACCTGGCCATGCTGGTTGCCTAGGAGACCTGCTGTCCCACCCTATAGTGCCTTCCAGGTTCAGTGGGCTTGCCAGATGCCTTTAGTACTCACTACATGAGGACCACTGGCAAGGCCCAGAGCCCTGGGACCAGGTTCCTGCCCCGCTGTGGCTAAAGCTAAAATGACTTGACACAAACGTTCCCTCAGGCCAGAAGCACACATAATGTAAGCTACTAAAATGGTGGGCCAACTGGGAGCCAAGGTGTGCACCAGTAATCCCAGTGACTTGGGAGTTGAGGCAGGATTGTGTATTCAAGGCCAGAGGCAGCTTGCATAACTTAGAGATACCCTGTTTCAGGATTTTAAAAAGGGGCTGGGAGTGCAGCTCAGTAGTAGAGCTCTTGCCTAGCATGCTCACAGCCTTGGATTCAACTCCCTATACTGCTCCCCAAAAATGAAATGGTGGGAAACAGGAAGAAAACACCACTTTAAAAATTATGGTAGACTAGTAAGTGATAAAGTAGTAAAAACACAACAAGTCATCTCTGGTCAGTGTTATCTCCTTCGGAACAAAACCTATGTACCCCTTGTTTTCATATTGAAGGATATTAGTGTTTGTTAAACATGCTTGTACTTTATTTATATAATTTCTGAGAGATGATCTTAAATGCCAAGCAGAATCTAATATTTTCTAATGTTGGTGAATTTTCTAATTTCACTTTGTCTTATTTTATCTAAGAACACTGGAACTATTTTGGGGCTGATGAGAATCTTGGTCCAGTGGCTGTGAGCATTCGAAGAGAGAAACCAGAAGAAATGAAAGAAAATGGATCTCCATACAACTACCGAATAATTTTTAGAACTAGTGAGGTAAGTTGCAAGTGAGAGGGATTTGGGGCTTAATTGAAGTGGGGGAAAATGGAGCTGAAGCAGTAGCAGAGCTGTTAGATTCAATACCACATGGTCACAGATGTCGTTGGAAAAATGAAGCCTCCTCTCTTAATTCTGTTGTTGATACAAGTGTATAAAATGATTAGATCTGGATCTTGTCTTTAATTCCAGCTCCAGGTAGATGCAGTAAATGAATAGAATTTTTGATTCAGAGAAAGATATGTCTAGGAAGTGTGTCCAAAGGAAATTCGAGTCCTCAGAATCCCCAATGGGTTCTTGCATATCCTACTCTGAACAGCTGGAAAGCACACAGCCATCTTGAGGAGCCAGGGTACTTATGGCTTAGAGCATCACCTAAGACTAATTCAGTCTTCCAAGCTATTACCGAGATCAGTTCTGGAACCAAGACAAGACTTCTTCCACCTTCACTTTGCTGTATCTTGGGTATATTCTCCAAGGCCTAGGACAGAGTATTTGAACCAGAAAGCTACCTAATTATGGGTGAAACAGCTCTTGGATCTATTCAGGAGTCTAAATACACATAATGTATGAGTGTTTCTTTTTAAATGAAACTCAGGTGAAAAAAGAAAAGGAAAAATATTCAACAAAGCATTGTGGGTTTTTTTATTTACTTTGTTTTGTTTTTTTAACTTGTGAAAATGTTTGGGACTATGAGGTTCTTTCTTGTTTTCTTTCTAATGTATAATTGTTGCAGTTATCAATTTATTGCTTCTCAGCTCCTAATTCACTTTAGGATTGTTTCTATGCATTAATGCCTAATACCCCCTTGGAGGAGTCTAGAAAATAATGGTTTGAAGCTGGTTTAAATGGGACATTTGTCTTCATTTCCTCCATTGAATACAAAGCAAGATTCAGAGGTTGGCTTCACTTAGTAATTAATTGTTCCTAGTGTAGAACTCTGGGGAAATTAAAAATAGGATTTTTAAAGGCAAGATTTTAATATCTAATGTGTTGTTTATCGTGGCCAGGGAGAAATGAAAAGCCCACCTGCTCTCCTGTGCTTTTCTTCTGTGTCAGAACATGCTTAAGAGGTGTACATTCTCTGTTGAGCATGAGCATCCTGTGTTGAGAGGTGCACACAGGCTTCTGCCACATTTCCATGAGCTGTTCTTACATGACTTCCAAGTGTTTGTCTTTTCTGTTCTTACATTTTTCCTGGATCAGCACTATTCTAATTTAAGCCCCATCTTGTTCTTCATTTTCTGTGTTGTTTTTATATGTTTACCCTTATCTTCTTGCCACTGTCTTACCCTGTTATTATTTCTTCTTATTCTCATGGATTTTCACGGGAGGATGGGGTTTCCTCAATTGGCTTTTCCTTCTCATATGCTGCCCCAGGCTTCCCGAGCTGTCCCTCCTCAGCTAGCTTACCTTGCTGGCACTCTACTCCCTGCGGTGAGGTTGTGTCCTGCACTCTCTTGTGGTCTGTGAAGCACACTGGCCTGGCCTTACCCTCCCGGTCTTCATTTATTGCTGCGTCCACCCAAAGTGCTCTACTTGTCTCTTCCTCTGCTTCTCTGGTCATAGGTTCAGCCCTTTCCCTGCTGGCCCATTCAAGTGAGTTCTGTCCTTTGCTTGAGGGTTCCGAGTCAGCTGTTGTTAAGAAAACCATTCCCCTTGTTTATGTTCAAATTAATGTTCAGTTCCTGACCACTCTGGGATTCCAGTTGTTTGAGTGAGAAACTGAAGTCACATTTGACACCTCCTTCTCCTTCCTGCCCCAAACCTAGTCTGTGGTCAACCTTTGTCTATCTTGTCTTTGAAATCCTGTATGTCCAGAATTCAACCAACTGCTGCTGCCATGACCCCCAAAGCCAGCCTAGGCCTGGTCTTTGAGAGCTGGTCTCCCTGCCTCTCCCCCGAAGGCATCCATCCTTTATTTTTCATCAATACTTAATGCTTTCTTGCATAGGGGCTGGGATTTAGCTCACTTGATAGAGCACCACTCTGCGGTGAGGTCCCAGGTTTGATTCCTAGCACCACAAAGATGGGAGAAGGAAGTAGCAATCCACTCCCAAGACAATCCCTAAACAATGAGCCATTGAAACCCCTGTGAGGGTCACAATGAGTCAAACAAGACTCGATGGCACCTACTAACAAGAACATCATCTTGGATGTTAAGCTTATTTATTTTGTTTGCTTTCTATTTCTCCCACTAGAATGTAAACCCCCTGGGGATAGAGACTTTTATTTGAGTTGTTCATTACTGCATACCTAATGCCTAAAACTGTACTTTCACAGGGTTAGGGGTGTAGCTTAATGGAAGAATATTTGCCTAGCATGTATGAGGCCCTGGGTTTGATCCCCAACACTGAAGCAAAAAAAGAAAATAATAAAGTCAAATAATACCTTCCCTCCCTCTGCTACTTCCTCCTTCCTTCCCTTTCTTATCTTTCTCCTTCCCTCCCTTTCTTCTTTCCTCGTTCCCTTTCTTTCTCTACTGTTTAATTCTCATTAACTTTTGTGTAATTTTTGTCTTTACAATAAAAATAATTCTTAAATATGGTTTGATTGTGGTATCTTTAAAAGATTTCTTCTAAAAATATATTGACAGAAATATTTTAAAATGTTGTTCCCCATCCGTAACTCCTGGATGTTGTGGGACAGTCACTTCACTTGTTTCATTGAAGTGAATCCACTAGACATATAATGAAATAACACTTATTTTCTATCATGGACTTCTCATTAGTAATGCTCATGCCAATAAATTCATTGAGGAAAAAAAGAAATGTCATTACAGTTAACACCCCCCATAACTGAAATAGAAGCAAATCCCTTGCATCTCATTAGAAGTAATCACTATAAAGTAACAAAAAAGACTTTAGATGCATTTAGTCATCACGGTTTGTTTATGAACAATCTTATGTTTTGTGTTTTTTTTGTTTTGTTTTGTTTTTGCGAAACTAGCAGTTGAACCCAGGGCCTCGCACCTGCATGCTTTGCAAGTGCTGGACCACTGAGCTGCGCCCCCAGCCCATTATTTTTACTTTTTTTCTTGAGACAGGGTCTCGCTAAGTTACGCAGACTACCTCTGATCTCGAACTTGTGATCCTCCCTCCTCCTCCTCCCAAGCCACTGGGATTACAGGCGTGTGCCACCGTTCCCGGCAACAATCTTATGTATTTTTAAGCAAGGGACGGTGGCAGGCCTCTAGTCTCAGCATATTGAAGCCAATTTGGACTACATAGTGAAACTCTGTCTCAAAAAACAAAAAACAGTATAGGGATTCAAGAAGACTCTCTCCTGGTTTCTGGAAGTCATTAACAAAAATATCAGTACATAATGCTAGTGATCTGAATGTAACAATGAGTCCTTCTTTTCTGATCTGACTTGACTTTAAAGTTAGCCTTTGTGTGGCCGGGATGCAGTGATTTGCATTTCTGGTCTTGGCTTCTAAATTGAAAATACTCCCAGTCTTTGTGATCCCCTAAGAGGCAGGCATTATCTCATGAGAGGAAGAATCCAGTTATTCAGCTGTTTCCTGAGATTTAAAAACAAAGCAGAACAAAAATAGATTACATATTAAGTAATATTCTGTTAGATTACATTTTAAGTAATATTAAAAAGATGACTTTATGTGTTATTTTAAAAATTGTCGATGAAATAAATATATCAAATGAAGAGACTGCAAATACTTCTAGTCCCTTTTTCTTATATTGAGAGTAAGATGTTAAGAAATTTTGCTTTTTCTCCCCATCCCCCAACTCTCTTAACTTCATCAGTTGGTAAATGTAATAGATTTGACTTCTTTGGCAATTCTTCCCATAGTTTTCATTTTTGTTGCTAATTCTATGTCATGCCTCCTTTGCCCAAAGAACTTTATTTTCTGCCTCCAGTTTCTTCCACTTGCATTTTGTCTTATTTGCCAACTTAATTTCTAAAAGTGTGCACCATTGCTCCCATCTGAACCCCTTCTCAGAGGTGGAGCCAGTGAGGTACCTACTCCTACTTAGCTACAGGGCCTTTTGCTTGGGGTCCACTGCTCTCCTCAGCTCACAGCTCCATCATCACTCCTCCCTGTCCTGTTTTCTTCTTCTTGTTAGGTGTTGTTAAGTCAGATCCAACTCATGGCGACCCTATGTATATACAACAGAATGAAACACTCCTCAGCAATCCACCATGTCAGTGCTTCTCTGCTATTCATCCGGTTGTCAATGGCTGATTATTTTGGGAGTGGGCTGCCAGGTCCTTCTCCCAAGCCTAGAGCACCTGGTGCTCCCAGACAGTCTCCCATCCAAGTATTAATCAGGCCCGACCCTGCTTAGCTTCTGGGACCAGACAGAATCAGATGAGATCGGAAGCGAGGGTGGTACAGCTGTAGGTTGTCCTGTCTTAGGTTCAGCTATAGCAGTTGCTCTTGCCCAGTGAAACTCTGATTTTGCCTATCACCATGCCTTTGCTCACGTTTTCACTGGTATTCTCTTTTTTTGTGGAAATTGCTCTTTATTCTACAGCCTGTTTCTGATTTCACCCCTTTTTGGTAAGGCCTTTCCTTATGCCCTGATGCTCTCTGCTTTTGGACTGTCTTGGGACCTACCGTCCTTGTACTTTTCTTAGTAAATATGTCTGTCCCAAATTGCTCTTGTATATTTCTCATCTCAACCTCTGACAGGGCACATACATCCCACAACATGTACTCCTCTATTTGCTTCTGTAGCTTTCCTATTGCAGTAGAACACGTTACAACCTGTGTATTTCATGGACATTTGTTCAGTTTGATGTGTTTTTATGTTACCTCACTAAACTGTTTAAATTATGTTACCAATTTTGCCACATGAAAATTTTTGGAAATCAAGACTAGTTTAGGCTTCATTCCTTGTTAACTTTTTTCCCATCAAATCATCATAATATAGAAAAATGTCTTTGCTTTAGCTTCTATTTCATAACAGAGGAAAGTATTTTAAGAAGTGAGGTAAAGTGTAATTTCCAGTGCTCTTGGCTGTGCTGTTGTATGACAATCACAGTCCTATTATGGCAGCACGCGGGGGTATGAACAGCTTAGGCTTGTCAGCCACTACCTTTTACAATTCAAAAAGTTACCACATCCACATTCTGAGGGTTTTTGTTTGTTTGCTTTTTGGTTTCAGTATAGTATGGGAAGGTTAAACCTAGGGCTTCATGCATGCTAGACAAGCCCTTCACTCAGCTACATCTCAGCCCTTTTTTTATTTTTTATCTTCAGACAAGGTCTCACTAAGGTCTGCAGGATGGCTCTGATCTCAAACTCATGATCCCCCTGCCTTGCACTGGGGTTATAGGTATTCACTTCTGCACTATATTTGTTCTTTAGCTGTCTCTCTGGGATACATCTTTCTTACTTTCTTACTTTCCTGGTTAATGTGCTTAGTGGCATTATTTAGGCATAAGACCTTGATCTTACTGATCTCTTTAAGGGAATGTTACATGTGGCTCTTGAGTAAATATCCTTGGAATACTGTATTATGAGTTCCTTTGAACTTGCCTGGGTGTTCTTAAAAGTATGTCAAATATGTGTGCGTGCGTGTGTGTGTGTGTGTGTGTGTGTGTGTATACATATATACACATACATACACACACATATATACATATATATATATACACAAACATTTACATGTATATATATTATGTACATGTACATGTATATGGTATCACTTCTCTTATTCTTTCTCTCTGACCAGCCTAGCCAACCACAAGTCATTCCCTAGCTCTGCATGGAGCTGCTGTCTAGGCTTTCAGCACATGTGACACATCAACAATCTCAGTGCCCCTGAGAGGTCTCACCATGGCACCTGTCTCTCTTGCAGCTCATGACACTCAGAGGGTCTGTCCTAGAAGATGCCATTCCCTCCACGGCAAAGCACTCAACAGCTAGAGGGCTGCCTCTCAAAGAGGTGCTGGAGCATGTGATCCCGGAGCTCAATATCCAGTGCCTGCGGCTGGCCTTCAACACTCCCAAAGTCACAGAGCAGCTCATGAAACTGGATGAGCAAGGGGTGAGTATGGCTTTCAGAGGAGCACATTCTTGCTGCTCAGGTTTCCTGCTAGGCTTCTAGAACGCAGACCTTAATGTTTCCTTTTAGACTGGGGAAAACTGATACCATTTATTGTAAATGTTATTCTCTTTGTGATTACTCATTTTCTTTTTTCTTAACTCTTGTCTGATGAATTCTATATGTCAGAACTGATAGATAGAGTACTTAAACTATGTCCAGCTCTTTTGTAATCTTCATACATGTAGTGAATTTTTCAAGTATGTGGGAATAAATTATAGCGGCAGTAACAGCAGTAATAAGTATAATATTACTGCATTAGTAATATAGTGTAATAATGGCTGGCACTAGGAGTATATTCACTAGGTTCTGTTCTAAGTGTCATAAATATGTTACCCCATTTAATTTCCCAACCCTAAGAAAATGGTCCTATTATTATCCACATTTTAGAAATAAAGGATCTGAGGGCCCAGAAAGATTACACAGTAAGTGCACTGTCACACTTTAATAAGTTGTGGAACTAGGTTTCAAACATAGTCGTCTGCCTTAAACTCTCTGCTCTTAGCCACTGCATCACACCATTCTTAAAAGCTTAGATTTACAACATCTCTTAGTATCTTTAAAGATTCACTTTACCCAAGATTTTTAAGTATAAAATTTTAAAATTTGGGTCTGAACCAGTAACAAAATTAAAATGCTCAAGACTCACTGCCTGTACCTATTCTACCCCTAAATGCGGGGGTCCATTGGTCAAGATGGAAACAATTGATAGGATTATCACTATAGAGGTTACAAAAGAGAAGAGAAGAAATTATGATGTGAAACTGTCTGTCACCAGGAAGTGTTAACCATATTCTGCTTGGAGTAATTTGAACATATGGGCTAATGTTGTAGGTACTGCACTTACATAATCTTACTTTAACTCCTCCTTTTAGCATTTCAGCCATATTGCACTCTAGCATTAGGTAAAAGTGCTTTTAACATTGCATTTTAAAAATTCCTGAAAAGGTAAAATTGGTCCAGGTATTGAATGTCATTTTGTGAACAAATTTTGATGGCGTTGCCGTAATGAAAAATTCCAATTTTATTAAGATAAAATTGAAGGAACAATAAAAATCAGTTTCAAAGTATTTTTTTCTTTTAATTCAACCAACAAAAATATAAAACAAGCCAGTAGGTGGATGTAACTTTTCTAATCCTTGCTTTTTCTATCCATTTTGCTCTTCATAATGCACAGTTAGTGTCTGTTCCATATATATATTTAAAGAATGCTGTGAGTATCTATGTTTGTAACATATACATTTGAACCACTTTGGGTTTTTGTGTGTAGTACTGGGTTGTTGAACCCAGGATCTCAGGCATGCTTTGCAAGTGCTCTACCATTGAGCTGCACCCTCAGCCCAGTTTTTAAATTTCTATTTTGAGACTGAATCTTGCTAAATTATGAAGGCTGCCTCAGGCCTTAAACTTGCAATCCTCTTGCCTCTGCTCCTTGAGTAGCAGGAATTATGCGCAACTATGCCCTACCAAGGACCTATGTTCAATCTCCAGCACCACAAAAATGGGAGCAGGATGTGTCAGTCCACTTCTGAAACAATCAGCCATTAAAAACCCTATGAGTGTTACTATGAGTCAGACACAACTCCATGGCACCTAACAACAACATGCCTGGCTTATTTGAAGGGCTTTGAATGCTTAAAAAGGCAACTGATGCATAAACTTAACTATTTTGAGGACTATTTTCCAGTAAATATTCTGGACATTTTATTCTAATGAGGAAGGGCTAGAGAAATGATAGCTAAGCTCAACTTTATTAATTCAGTCTCTTCAATTACTACACTTATCAAGGAACATAACCCCATATTGTTGTTGTTAGGTGCCGTCCAGTCAGTGTCCAACTCATAGCGACCCTACTTAACAACAGACGAAACACTATTGTTGTGCTTCTCTGGTATTCATAAGGTTTTCAAGGGCTGATTGTTTTTTGGGAGTGGGTTACTAGATCCCTCTCCCAAGCCACAGCACCTAGTGTTCTGAGGCGGTCTCCCATCCAAATACTAACCACACCTGACCCTGCTTAGCTTCCGAGATCTGATGGCATTGGACACCACAGTGGGAGGGCTGCAGGCTAACCCCATATGTTGTTGTTGTTGTTGTTAGGTGCCGTCGAGTCGGTCTCTGACTCATAGCGACCCTCTGTACAACAGGGGAAACACTATTGTCAGTGCTTCTCTGCTGTTCATAGGGTTTTCAATGGCAGATTGATTTTTGGGAGGGGGTTGCCAGGTCCTTCTCCCAGCCTACAGCTTCTGGTATTCCCAGGTGGTCTCCCATCCAGGTACTAACCAGGCCCGACCCTGCTTAGCTTCTGAGATCTGGCGGGATTGGATGCCACAGGGCTATACTGCAGGCTCAACCCCGTATAGGCATTGATAATATAGTCATACACTTAGCATTCTAAATTTATATTAGAATTATTTTATATAAAGAAGGTATTATCATTTTCTTTTGTCTAAAAGCATATATAATAAAAGATGGATACTCCAATTGTAGGTATTTTGTGGGATTTCTGGCATATTTTTGTCCTCTGTTAGTGATTGCAAAATGTTGGGCCACAGATGGTGCTCATCTGTGATGAACACTTTATGGTCTCTTCAGTGCAGGAACACAATAATGAGTTTAACTCAAATTTATTTAATTTACAAAATTGGCCATTCTGTAAATGGCCTTTCTATTCTTGGAGATATTAAAATATCCCTTCATAAATTACTAATAATAATATATGGTAGTTCTTGTTTTTAATTAAGCATTAAAATTTGGCAATCAGTGAGTCTCTCCAGCTTTATTTTGGGAAGATGTGCCTTAAAAATGTTATCCCATGAAGTAGGATTTTACTGTTGGCACTAATTTTTACCAGATAATAGAAACTAGAAGTTTGAAGCATGCTGTTCTGTATGAACAGCTTTCTATCTGGGATTAAGTGTTCCCCTACTTGGCCTCTGTCCTGTCTTTTCTATCTCCTTACATAGCACGCAAAGCCAGGATTGTACTGGTACGCAACAGATGACATGCGTACTTTAGCACGGAAGTCATTTTTTTGTCAGGAAATCTTACCAGTGCCTTGGAACTATTTTGAGAAACTGATTATTTTGGTGCCTTTAGAAATACATATTTTACAAAGCAGTGCGTGTAAATGCAGTAGATTACACATGTACCATTGCAAAGCATTTTTTTTTTAATTAATTCTTTTTATGTGTGTGTATGTGGTATTTGGAAGTTGAACCTAGGGCCTCACACATAATTTGCAAGTGCCTTAACACCCTGAGCCCTCCCCCACTTTTTTCCAGTGAGGATCTTGCTAAGTTATGCAGGCTGCCTTGGGCCTCAAATTCAAGATCCTCTTGCCTTGCCTCCTGGGTTGCTGGGATCACAGGTATGCATCACCATCCCTGGTGTGCAAAGCATTTTTGTTTTCCATCTGCTTTGTCATTTTTTAAAGATGTCAACCTGCTTATGTCCTTGGATTTAGAGAGATTCCTAGTGTGATATCAAGAAACTACACTCACTAGAAGGAACTTTTGAGCCCGCCTTTAAAGTTTTAAAAATGAATCTTGTAATATCTTTTCTGATCTTATTAAATGGCTTACATAATTATGTTTGGGAAGAGAGAATATGATTTGTTCACTATATTATGGTATTTTGCCTTTCAGATCCTCAGTGCTTTATTTTCTCATTTTGCCACCCTCAAAAGCTAAAATGAACAGAAGAAAAAAGTAAAATTTTATCTGAAAAATATATAAGAAAGCATTGCTCAAAGGTCAAATAATTGGTTTTTCATTTGATACAAAAATGATATGTATGTGGGAGTACAAGGAAACATTTTAATTCCTGAAGAAATTTATCTTAAGGAATGAATATACTCTTTGTGGCTTATCTAAGCTTTCATATTCACCTTCCTGAGAACTTTCTGGGTCTTTCAGTTTGTGTTGATGTCCATTTCCATTGCTACATAAAATGACAAGAAGATAAAACTCCTTGGTAGTGTTTACACTGGCTGGAATGTAAAACACTTTGGGCCTCTGAAACTTTGGACCACCTCTGGATTTAGCAATGTCATCTTCTTAAGCCTTCATTCATTAGATAATTGAGAGCGTCTCTAGGGTAAAAACAAATTAGATAAGTACTTGTTGTATTATTACTGCGTTTTAATTCCTTAGCTGCCATCATCTGACTTAATCCTCACAGAATCCCTGATCAGTGTGTTCCAGTTACTGGCCTGTTTCACAGTCGAGGGGATTGAGGCTTATAGAAACTTCTCAGGTCGTTTTTCTTCCCCCTCATCCCTTAGTGATCCTGCACATTCGACAAAAATCACCTCCTTTCTTTTTTAAGGTTTGCAAATTTTCTTTTTCTTTTTGATATCTTGAATTATTTTGATTCTTGAAACTGTACTGTGACGTACTGGCTAGTCAAGTGAACTTCTTAATTATATGGCTAATTCAGTTACTTTTAAATTTGCCATATCAGAGCCATTTTCTATAACAGTTATTTAAAAAACACCTATATCTTATTTGCTCTGTACAAAGGGAATAAAAGTTTGCCATGCCAAATGCTGTTTTAAGGAGCTCACACTTGTATAACAATACAATGCCAAGAACATGGTAAACATTCCAGGAATATTGGCTGTTGGTAATTATAAAACAATAACTTGTTAGTCACCCATTATATGCATTATGTCATTTAATCTTCATAAACATACTATGAGAGAGCTCCTCTTACAGGTCACATATTATGCGTTTACAAGTAAGCACAACCATTTCAAATCCAATAAGTGCTTTTTGAGTCTCACTCCTTACAGATTGTTAAGTACCACAGAGAATAAATAGGTTGGTAAGACACAGTCCTTACCCATGAAGGAGACGAGGTCATAAATTACTGTAATGGATGTCAGGCTTAATATGATGAGCATAATAAGATACTTAAAGAGCAAAGGAGGTACAAACCAATGAGGACAGGTCATGACTGGCTCACAGCCTCAGAATGAGATGAACTTTAAAGGAGAGGAGGATTCCATCAAGCCAGAGAGTAAACAGCAGGATGGTCCAAACTCAGAACTGTAAGAACAAAGAATAGCAGAGTGCAGTGGCCCACACCTGTAATCCCAGTGACTCAGGAGGGGAGACAGAAGATCAGAGGCAGCCTGAATAACTTCGCAAGATCCTGGCTCAAGATAAAAAATAAAAAATGGGCTAAGGGTGCAGCTCAGTGGAGGAGCACTTACAAAGTATGTGTAAGGCCCTCAGTTCAGCCCCTAAGTACTGGGGAAAAAAAAAAGGGACAAAAGCACAGTGTTCATGGAGGAGCAAGCAATCTAACTGAGCATCAGCAGCGTGAGAAATATGTAAGAGAGTGATAAAAACAGATGATTTTAGGAATGAGGGGTACAGCTCAGTGGTGGAGTGCTTGCCTAGCATATGCAAGCCCCTGGGTTCCATCCCTAGCTCCACAAAATAGATAAATACATACATACATACATACATACATACAGAAATAATAAATAAATGCAGAAATGAATGAATTAATTAATCAGATCAGTGACTAAGCCAGGTACTATATGAAACAACTTAAATGAATTATTATAATTAATCCTCAGGATCCTTTAGGTACTATTGTTCCTGTTTTACAGAGATAGGTGTATTGAGGCACAAAGAGATTGGTGACAGTTAGGATCTGTGGAGGCTGGTCTTGAATCCAGGCACACAAAGCTCCAAAACCCACTTTCTTAACAAATGTGCGCCCTTTCCTCCTTTTCCGCCCCAAAAGTGGGGAAAAAATGGAACAATGACTCCAAATCTTACTGCTGCACACTTCAGTGCCCAATATTAAGTGTAACATGTTAAGCCCAAATAAAATTGGAGTAGCGCTGTCTTATAAATATTTAAAACACAATTGCCAGTGTATAGCAGAGAAAATTGGTGGTTCTGTTTCCATTAGGAAATGACAGATTTCATGTACACAGTAGTGATTTTTGCCTAAATTAATATCTTCATTTTATTTTTTTAGATGTATGTTAAAAATGCATCAAGATGAAATTTTTTTTGGCTTCTCAAGTTTTAAAAAAGTTACCCTTAAAGTTATTGAAATTAGTATAAGAGAAAAAGTAATCATATTTAGTTTAGGTCTGCAATATATATTAAGAATGTAAGGAAAAAAGCAACATTTATTTGATAATGAAGAGTACTGATCCTTTGATTAAGGACATGAATGAAATTCTCTGCTGACCTAACCTATTCATTGCCATGTTGCATTATTTTATGGTAAAGGTAAATGAGCTTGGCCAGCCATTTTCTTCTTTGATTCAGGTAGCTTATTTTGAAAAGTGAGCCATAGGGGAAACTTTCTTTCCAAAACCAATTTTCTGTGAATGACACTTTGGCAGAACAATGTCATTCCTATAATTTAAATCTTCTTTAGGTTATGACAGTAGCTGATGCATGTTTAAAGTTCAGTGGTTCGCCGGGCATGGTGGTGCATGCCCGTAATCCTAGTGGCTCGGGAGGCAGAGGCAGGAGAATGGCAAGTTCGAGACCAGATGCAGTCTGTGTAACTAGTGAGAAGACCCTGTGATTAGCATGACTTCATAGTTTTGGCTTTGGGAGACATTGGCTATGTTAAGATTGCACTTTGCAGTGACAGAGCACAGCAAGACTAAGTGGCCCATGTCGTGAGGATTCTTTGGTTCACAGTCCTAAGAGAGTGACTGATGGCAGACCACTCAGTCTCCATGTTTTTAAATTATGGATTGTATCCTAAATTCAGCTTTAAACTAAAAGGTTAACTAGTTTCTTTCCTAAAGAGTTTACATAGGTAATATCTTCAAGTAATTAAAAAATCAAAGTAATCTGATCATTTATATTGAGGAACTTCATTTCTACCCTCTTCCGTTTACCTTCTTCTTCACTCACTCGGTTATCAGTTTTATTGGTTTCTTATGTATAGTAATCCTGTGTTTCTTCACCCAGATACTACCAAATATGTCTTTGCAGTTTTATTTCCTCATTTTCTTTTTTTCTTATCTTTCTTTTCTTTTTTTCTTTTTTTCTTTGCAGTACTTAGGGACTGAATTCAAGGCCCCACACTTGCTTTCCAAGTGCTCTCCACTGACCTGTACTCCCAGCCCTTTTTTACTTTTTATTCTGAGACATGGTCTTGCTAAGGTACACAAGCTGCCACTGGCTTTGACCTTGAGATCCTCCTCCCTCTACCTCCTGAGCATGGGCCACTGCACTCCCCACATTATTGTGCAGAATATAGTATGCTGTAGACAGTTCCTTTTTTTACTTAGTAATATATTGTAAAGCTTTTCCTGTGTCAGTACATAGAAAGGTTTCCCATTATCTTTATTGCTGCATAATATTCTATTCTGTTGCTGTACCATCATGATCTCATTAGTTTCTATATTGATGGATATTTGGTTTGATTCCAGTCTTCTGGAATGCTGCAGTGAAGATCTTTTTCTATGTAATTGAAATTCATCTCAATGTCAAATCAAGTAGGTTTAGTATGAACTTAATACCTCAGGTGAAGCCTTTTATTTTCATGAGAAATTTTTCACAGCACATCATTAGATAAGAATATTATGTGTGTAGAATATTTTCTTTACATTATGTCAAGGATAAAAATAGACTGGAATATATCTATGCAAGCATATACATAAATAATTTTGAAAATATCTGTCAAAATTAAAAAAAAAAAAAACTTCCCTACCCAGCATCCATATGTTGTTTTTTAAAGCAGTTGAATTTTAGTTAGTAATTCCAATGAGGATAAAATTTCAAACTAGCATTTTTTTGCTCTCAACACTTTTTTTCCAGTCTCTTTGTCATTCTTTTTGGAGGATAATAAAGAGAGTTATGACATTAAGAAAGTTATGTTTATAAGGGCCAAACCAAAGTGCATGTGGCCATTGTGAATCATAAGATTTTAAAAAACAAATGACCAAAGTCTCTTCCTCTAGTAGTGGCAGAGGAGATTGTTGCAGACCAGCTACCAACTGAGAATAATCAGGAAAAGTGGACAAAATATCTTTTAAACTAACCTGAGACTGGCTTCTAGAAAGATAGAATAGATGTGTTTTTTTCCTCTATTTTTCTTACTAAGTACAGCCAACAGACCTAAAAATTATATATGAAGAAAACATAAAAAGAGTCAGTAAGATAAAATAAAGCAAACTAGCTAGGGGCCTTAGGAGGAACAGCACAGTGGTAAGGTTCTTGGGTTTTCCTTTTTTGTTAGCATATCCCAGTCCTGATATCTGAAGAAGCCAACAACCTTGAAATCTCAGTAAGCACAATCAATCTCCCACCACCACCACCACCAGGAGCCTGTTCTCTTTAGCTAAAGGATCAAAATAAGGGATAGACATAGAAAGACAGAAAACTTTTCAATGATAAACTCTCACTGAATAACACAAAAACAAATCATGAACTCTTTCACTCTTGCCGGGGCACTGTTGGAGAAGGCAAAGTGGGGAGCTGAAAGTTTCATCTCTGTGGAGTGGTAACAAAGACCCTTTCCTGCTGCCCACTGGGATAGCGTCAGAGGGGACTTTGTGGAGAGTCAGAACTTTTCAGTCCACCTAACAATTGTGAGGCACCTCCAAGACCTCATTGTAGTGTTTGTGAAAGCAACATGGAAGACAGAGGCAATGCACCCTTGCCTAGCAGTAAACACACAACCCTTTCCCTCAGGTGTCAGTGGAGTCCAAGAGGGGATCCTGACTTTTAGCCCACCCAGTTGGGTTTCCTTCCCCTATCAAAGTGATAATAAAGGAGGCGTGCTAAAACAGAAGATGTAGGTAAGATCTAAGTCTCATAATAACCAAAATGTCCAGATTTGAACTGAAAATAAGTAGTTAACACCTACAGTAAGGAAAATGTCAAATGGAAAGAGAAAAGACATTGCATGCTAATACTGAGACAACACAGATGTTAGAATTATCTATCAATGATTCAAAACAGCCATCATAAAAATGCTTCAATGAGCAATCATAAGCATGATTTTAAGAAATGAAAGAAAATATAACACCTTAGCCAAGAAATAGAAGATATCAGTAATAAGTAAGTGAGCCAGGTGCCATGGCGCATGTCTATAATCCCAGCAACTCAGGAAGCTGAGGTAAAGAAGATCGTGAGTTTGAGGCCACAGGCAATATGTGGAACTTAGTGAGACCCAGTCCCAAAATCAAAAAAATTTAGAAAGGGTTGGGGGATATGTGGCTCAAAGGAGGAGCACCTTGGATTGAATCCCCCAGTACCACAAAAAAAGGAAAACAAAAAGGAAGGAAGAAAATATTAGAATTTTTGAAAAGTACAATAAAAAAGGAAAAGAAAGAAATAGAAACGTTAGAACTGAAAAATACAATAACAAAATGAAAATGGAAATGTTAGAACTGAAAAATGCAATAACTAAAAAAGAAGAAAAGAAAAAAAGAAATGAAAATGTTAGGACTAACAAATACAACAACAAAAAAATGGGCTCAACAGCAAAATGGGGAGGACAGAGAAAAGAATCAATGAACTTAAAGATATCACAATAGAAATTGCCAAAGTTGAGCAACAAAAAGACTGAAAATAAAAATGGAGCCTTAGGATTTAGGGGACTGTATAACAATATAGTTATCAATTGTGTCATTGGAGTCTTGGAAGAAGAGAAGGAAAGCAGGCTTTGAAAAAGTATTCAAAGAATTAATAACTAAAATTTTCCCAAGTTTGGTAAAAGACATATATCCACAGATTCAAGAAGTTGAACTAACATCAAACAGGATAAATCCAAAAAGTCTACAAGAGAAATCATAGTCAAATTTCTCAATACTAACGACCAAGTTTTGAAGCAAGGAGAAAGAAACACCTTACCTTATAAGAGAAAAAAATTTGAAAGATTTTTTTTTAACTGGAAACCAAGACGACAGAAGGAAATAGCATGACATTTTTAAAATGCTGACAGAAAAGAACTGTCAGCCCAGAATTCTATATTCAGGGAAAATATCCTTCAGGAATGAAGGGCAAATGAAAATGATGTCAGTGAAGGAAAACTAAGAGAATTTGTCACCAGCAGACATATCCTAAAAATGTGGTTAAATGAAATTCTCTAAATGGGAAGGAAATGGGAAAAGGAGGGATCTCAGAGCTGCAGGAAGAATAATAATAGAAAGGAAAAATGTAGTAAGTATGAAATGTTTCCTGTATTTTGGCAGTTAAAGCAAAATTATAACACTGGGGTGTTTACCAGTGTATTTACAGAAATTAAGAAAATTTTATAAATGGAAAAAGGTAAAGAGAATAAACGGAGGTGGAGTCTCTAAACTTCACTCCAACTGGTAAATGTTGATCAGATATATGGATGTAGATAGTAATACCTAGAACAACCACTAAAAACACTAAGTGATATATTCAAAAGCACTGTTTTGTTGTCAGGTGCCGTCAAGTCGCTGTCTGACTCATAATGACCCTATGTACCACAGGTGAAACATTATTGTTAATACTTCTCTGCAGTTCATGAGGTTTTCAGTGGCACAGAAGCACTGTAGAAAAATCAAAATAGAATTCTAGAAAGTGTTCAATAAGCCAAATGCCATGGGACACCACTGTAACCTGAGTCTCGGGAGGCTAAGGCAGGAGAATCTCGAGTTCAAGGCCAGAGGCAGCCTGCTCAACTTAGACTTTGTCTCAAAATACAAAATTTAAAAGAAGGACTCAGGCTCGATGATAGATCGCTTGCTCACCATGCATGAAGCCCTGTGTTCAGTCCCCCAGTACTGAAAAAACAAAACAAGAAAACCCCAGTCATCAGAAAGACAAGATAAAGAAAATAAATGAAAAACATAAAAAAATAAGATGGCAGGCTTAAGCTCTATTTCTTTAAATGTAAGTGGTCTAAGTATACTAATAAAGGACAGAGATTGGAAGAGTAGTTTTAAAAACCGTTATCCAACTATGTGAACTATACGCTATTTTAGGAAACTCCAAACATAAAAGTGAAAGATTGAAAAAGATATACTGTGCCATGCAAATCAAAAGAAAGCTTTAGTGGCTATAATATCAGATAAAGTTGAAATCAGAACAAAGAAAATTATCAGGGAAAATAAAGGGAAATTATGTAATGGTAAAAGGTCAGTCTACCAAGGAAGCATAGCAATCCCTAAATGTTTCTGAGCCAAACAGAGCTATAAAATATATGGAGTAGCTGAGCACCATGGTACATGCATGTAATCCCAGGGACTAAGGCAGTGGGTGCAAGAGGATTGCAAGTGCTGAGGCCAGAGGCAGCCTTCATAACTTAGCAAGACCCTGACCCCAAAATAAAAAATGGTCTAGAGGTGCAGCCTAGTCACAGAGCACTTGGAAAGCATGTGTAAAGCCCTGTGTTCAACCCCAAGTACCGCCAAAAAAAAAAAAAAAAAAGTTTGTGTAATAAAAACTGATAAAACTAAAAGGAGAAATAGACAAATCCAGATAAATTAGATTATTTCAACACCCCTCTGAGCACTTAATAGAACTAGACAGAAAAATCAGTAAGGATGTAGAACTCCATAACACTATCAAGTAATAGAATCCAGTTGGTATAAAATACTGGACTCACAACAGCAGAACATACATTCTTTTCAAGCACACATGGAACAAATGACAAGGTAGATCATATCTTGGGCCATAAAACAGATGTTGGCAAATTTTTTAAAAGTAAATGTGTGATCTCTTACCGAAGTGGATTCAAACTAAAAGCAGAACTAGAAATTCAAACTAATAGAAACATAATAGAAAATTCTCCAGAAAAATCCTTCAAGAGAATTTAAATTTTTATATTAAACTAAATGAAAATGAAAATATATTGTATCAAAATTTAGGGGATGGAGCTAAAAGCAGGCTAAGAAGAGAAATTTATAGAACGAAATGCTTCATGAGAAACATTTCAAAATATCTAAGCTGGGCGTGGTGGTGCATGCCCGTAATCCCAGTGGCGTGGGAGGTGGAGCCAGGAGGATCACAAGTTCAAGACGAGAGGAAGTCTGAGTAACTTAGCGAGACCCTGTCTCAAAAAGTAAAGGAAAAAAAAGAGGGGGGCTGGGGGTGCAGCTCAGTGGTCCAGCACTTGCATAGCATGCAAGCACT
>VMDO01001501.1:53316-204712 GCA_007922755.1 Pedetes capensis
AAAAAAAAAAAAAAAAAAAAAAAAAAAAAAAAAAAAAAAAAAAAAAAAAAAAAAAAAAAAAAAAAAAAAAAAAAAAAAAAAAAAAAAAAAAAAAAAAAAAAAAAAAAAAAAAAAAAAAAAAAAAAAAAAAAAAAAAAAAAAAAAAAAAAAAAAAAAAAAAAAAAAAAAAAAAAAAAAAAAAAAAAAAAAAAAAAAGAATGAAATATCTTAAATTAGCCTAAGGTCACACCTTATATAACTAGGAAAAGAAAAGCAAAATAAGTCTAAGGAAGACAGAAGAAGCAAGTTATGAAGATAGAAGGAGGAAATTATAAAGATAGAAAGCAGTGAAAGTGAAAACAAAAACTTGTTTCCTTATAAAATCAATAAAGTTGAAAATCTATTAAGACTGACAAAGAAAAATTGATCTTGTATAGGTCTTGCCAGTGTCAGGAAGGAAATGAGCTATTTTTACCAATGTTGCTAACACCAGCAGTGTAATAAAAAAAGGTACTGTGTATAACTGTGTGCATATGATTTTGACAACTTAGATTAAATGGACCAACTCCTCCAAAACACTATCATGACTCACTTAATAGAATAGTTCTGTATTTTTGAGGGGGCCAGAGTTTAGTTTTAGCTCAGTTGGTAGAGTGCTGCTCTGCACTCTCTCAGGCCCTGGGTTCGATACCCAGCACTGCAAAAACAGGAGAAGGATGTGGCAATCCACTCCCAAAGCAATCCCAAAACAATCATTGAAAACCCTACATAGGGTTGCTGTGAGTCAGACCTGACTCAACAGCACCTAACAAACAACAACAACAACAACATAACTTTTGAAGAAATTAAATAGGATATTTTGAATCTCCAGAAATGAAATCTACAGAGCCAGGATGTTTCATTGGAGAATTCTACCTAACATTGAAAGATCATTGGCTGGGCATAGTGGCACACACCTGTAATTCCAGCAACTCGGGAGGTGGAGGCAGGAGGATTGCAAGTTTGAGGCCAGAGGCAGCCTGGGTAACTTAGCAAGACCCTGTCTCAGTGGTAGAGCACTTGCAGAGTTACACAAGGCCATGGGTTTCATGCCCTGATAGCAATTTCAGACAAATTAAGAAAAAGAAAACTACAAAGCATATCCCCCCATGAATGTACATGCAAAATTCTTGACAAAATATTAACAAATATAACTCAGTGTTCTGTATGTGAATTACAAACCATGACCTACTTGGGTTTATTCCAGAGATGCAAGGCTGGTTCAGTATTCAAAAGTCAGCTTACGTGGTGCACCATATTAATATGTGACCTCACCATACTAATAGGCTAAAGAAGGAAAATCACACATCTGGCAGCATTCAGACCCATTTGTGATTTAAAAAGTAGGAGAAGGAGAAGGAAAAGAAGAAAGAACATCTTGGTAAAGAACATCTTTAAAACAGTCTTCAGTTTATATAATATTGAAAGACTAAATAATAACAAGGGGAGGATATATTCTGTCAGCACGGTTACTCAGCATAGTACTGGAAATTCTAGCCTTGCAATAAAGAAAGAAAAGGAAATAAAAGGCATGTAGGTAGCAGAAAGGAAAAAAATAAAACTGGGTCTATTTCAGATAACATACCTATACAAAACCTAAAGAATCTGTAAAAACTTTTTTTTTTTTTTTTTTTTTTGGCGGTACTCGGGGTTGAACCCAGGGCCTCCCACTTGCAATGGTTTGCAAGTGCTGTACCACTGAGCTGCACCCTCAGCCCATTTTTTTACTTTTTGAGACAGGGTCTCTCTAAACTACAAAGACTGCCTCTGATCTTGAGCTTGCGATCCTCCTGCCTCTGCCTCCCAAGTATCTGGGATGTAAAAACAGTGTAAAGTATGTTCAGCTTCAATATCAGCTTATAAAAATTCTGTCTCTTTCTATGAATATGTGGAAATTAATGTAAAAATCCAGCCTGCAGCCATGCCACTGTGCCGTCAGATCCCAGTAGCTAAGCAGGGTCGGCCTGGTTAGTACTTAGATGGGAGACCACCTGAGAACACCAGGTGCTGTGAGCTTGGGAGAAGGACCTGGTATCCTACTCCCCACCACAAAATAACCCAAATAATCAGCCATTGAAGTCTCTATAAATAGCAGAGAAGCACTACCAATACTGTTTTGCCTATTGTACGTAGGGTCACTATGAGTCAGACACTGACTTGATGGCACCTAACGATTACAACAAATGTTAAAATCCAGTATCATTCATAATCTCTTAAAAGGGGGAATTCTTGGGCATTTAGCTAACTAAATCTGTGTAGGGCTTACATGCAGAAAACAATGCAACACTGATGAAAGAAACCAAAGACAACCTAAGTAAATGGAAGAGCATACTATATTCATGTATTTAAAGAGTCAACATGTCAATGACATCAATTCTTCCCAAATACATACAGAGTTTAACACAATTCCTATCAAAATCCCAGGAAGAGTGCTTGTAGTTATAGGAAGATTATTCCAGAACTTATATATAAAGGCAAAGAGGCAAAGAAACTGGAGTAGCTAAAACAATTTTGAAAAAAAAAGTAGGAGAAATCATTCTATCTGATTTCAAGACATATTATTTAGCTACAGTAATCAAGATTCTGTGGAAATGTTGAAAGATAAACACATGGGTCAATAGCACAGAATAGAAAAAGCAGAAATAGCCCCATACAAATATATCCAGCTGATTTCTGGCAAAGGAATAAAAGCAAAGGAGAAAGGATAAACTTTTCAAATCAGCAGTACTGGCACAATTGGACATCCGTAAACAAAATAATAAGGCTGGCCGTGGCATAATAATAAACCATATCAAAATTAATTCAAATGGATCATAGATTGTAGTGTTTAAAAACTTTAGAGAAAATTTTTGTGATCTTGGGCTTGGGAAGAATTCAGGGAAATGACACCAAAAGTCTGACCAAGAAAAGAAATAATTGAGGATTTGGAGTTCTTCAAAATTTCAAATATACTGCATGGCTTTTTCTCTTGGCTACATAAGAAGCTTGGGGCATAAGTATAGCGTAAAACAGCAGATAAAAAGTCAGCAGAATTTTCAAATGCTCTCTTAGGGCTACAAAGATGAAAATGGAATTCAAGACTTACTAGAGAACTCAAATCTATAAAAGTCAAGTTGAAATTGTAGAACTAAAAAAAACCCAAAAAGTAAAAAGTTAAACTTATCAAAGAGTAGAATGAATTCTTACTTATCTAAAAGTTGATGGATTTAAGTGTATGTTGTACATAGAAAATTGATAAAGATAAGTTATCAGAAAAATTTTAACTGAAGAATGGAAATAAGAAAACATGGAAAATCTGGAAAGGTGTCTAAAAGGCATATGAGCCACAATGAAATACTTATATGTAATTAGATTTTCAGGAGAGGAGACATTTATTATTCCCTATTACTAGGAAATAGAGGCCTTGCAGCTGTAGCACTGTGGTGTCTGATCCCATCAGATCTCGCAAGCTAAGCAGGGTCAGGCCTGGTTAGTACTTGGATGGGAGACCTCCTCGGAACACCAGATACTGTAGGCTTGTGAGAAGGACCCAGCAACCCACTCCCCCAAAAAGTCAACCTGCCATTGAAAACCCTATGAAGAACTGAGAAACACTGACAATACTGTTTCACCTGTTGTAGGTAGGGTTGCTATGAGTCGGACACCGACTCAATGGCACCTAACAACAACAAGAACAACAGGGAATCGAAACAATATTTGAAGAAATACTTGTGTGGAAATTTCCAAAACTGATGAAAGACATGCATTAAGACACAATCAGTATGTTCTGTCCATAAAAAGCAGTGAAATTAAAAGATAGGCCCATGAGAATAAAAATTGCTGAAAATAGAAAAAGAAAAATCTTCAAATTAGCCAGATATAAAAATACCTTCAAAGAAGAACAAACAGATAATTGACTGCCAAAATTAACAATTTGCTAGGCTGTAGAGCATAAATAAAAGATATGTTAGTCGACCAAGTAATACTGGGTGCTGTGGGCTTGGGAGAAAGACCTGGTAACCCACTCCCAAAACAGCCATCTAAAACCCTGTGAATAGCAGAGAAGCACTGATATATTGCCAGACATCGCACAGTATCAGGTAGTGTTTCAGTCTGTTGTATGTAGGGTCTCTGTGAGTCCCGACTGGAGGGCACCTAATAAAAACAAAGAGAAAATAAAGCTCAATAAATGTTACCCAATAGAAATATTCTCCAGAACTGTAGGCAAAAGTAATTTGTAGTGAAAAAAATAGCATGCTGATTGTCCAAGGCTGGGAGATGATGGCAGGGATAGATTAGAAAGGAAAACCAGGAAATGGGGGTGATGAGAATATTCTGTAGTTTGATTGGGGTATGGTTTGTCAGAACTCATTATGTTGTATACCTGAAACATATGCGTTTTGCTCTTCAGAAATTGTATATCACAGCCAGGCATGGTGATACACACCTGTAATCCTAACACTTGAAAGACTGAGGCAGGAGGATCAACTTGAGTTTGAGGCCAGTTTGGGCTATATCCTGATGTCCTGTCTTGAAAACAAAAAAGAAAGGAAAAAAGAAATTGTAGATCAATAAAGTTGTTTTAAAAACTGAGGCGAGAGTTCTGCTTCTGGCCAAGATTAAGTCAGAGGGAGTAGATTTACTCTCTTATCTGAACCAATTTTAAAAACTAGACAAATGAAGCAATGTTTTTTTAATGGCATTGTACAATTGGATGGTGACGTCTGCAAGTTAGGGAACAACTAAGGGTAACCCTAAGATTTCTCCAGCTTTCTGCCTGAAGAATTTCAAGTACAGCTTGCGGAACAGCACCCAGTTGAAGCCCAGGGACCTCCCTTAGTTGGGAGTGAGATAGGAGTCACAGGGCTAGAGTTCACAGAGCAGAGTAGAGAGGAGAAAGCTCCAGGCAACCTCCCTCAAGTGGGAGTAGTTTCAGTTCCAAGCAGACTAGAAAACCTTACAATTGCCATGACATTGAGTAGTCTCAGAATGCTTTTGCCGGTAGTGGGGCAGAATCATCTGTATTAAGCTGTGCCCAAGTATATCTGAGTAGAATTTAAAACCAAGAACTTGGGTGACACATGGGGAGACATGGCCCCCCTCCCCCCCCCCCTGGACCCTGCAGCCTCCTCAGCAGATGTGGGTGCTGCAGCGCCAGAGGGGCAGCAGGGCGAGCAGCAGAGAAGCATGTCTGTCCTGTCCAGAAGAGACCCAGCCATGAGGCCTGGCTCACCTGGACTTAACAGCCATTGTGTTTAACTCAGAGAGAAGCATTGCAGGCTGTCGCCTCACTCCTCCAGACAGCCTTTAGAGGATGTTAATCTGGCTGAGAAATAAAGCCCTGGCTCCCTGCGCCCACCTGTTTGCTAGGATATTTCTCAGGAACGCCCCTCTGGTGGTAGCGCTCCAGTCCAGAACAGAGGCCTTCAGCCTGCCCAGAAGCTGCCGCTTCCCTGGCAGCTTCTCAGAGTCTAAAAAGGACTCCTCTATGGCTTCTGTGAGTGCCAGAGTGCAGATGATCATCAGCACGCTTCAGTGCCACAAGGCTGCCCTGGGCATGAATGATGAGCACACCACGCTGAGAGGCCCACAAGGTACCCCGACACCAGGCTGGCCGCCAGCCCTGCCTTGCCCAAAGAGCAGCCTATATTCACTGCCTGTGCTGTCACTGCAGATGGCCACCACTGGGAAGAAAAGCTGCTGTGTACCCTGGCCCCTTGGGGCAGGATTCAGATAGTGATGACTCTGTGGAACAGGACATCGAGGATGCCATCCACGAGTACCTAAGGGCAAAGAGTAGGGCCTCATAGCCCGAGTCCCGAGAGGCCCAGCCCTCCCCCCAAAAGCCTTTCCACAGCAGCACCCCCTGCCTGTCCTGTGTCCCCTGAAGCTTACCCCTGGGTCAAGTGGTAGTCCTGGAAGCTTAGGGGTAGCCAGTGAGGACTCCTGAAGACAGAACATTGGGTGGAAATAGAGCAGTTTCTGAATGAGAAAAGACAACATGAAAACCCAAAATGTGATGAGCCTGTAGACAAAATCACCAGACCCAACTGAAATTTCAGCCCAATTTAAATCCAACAGAGCCCTTCACCAAGGGCAGCACTTCTACCAGACCCGGTGGGAGCGTGTAGGAGTTTGTCTTCCACGGACCTTCCAGGGTAGCAAAGATGAGTCCACAGCCCCAAACGCTCCGTCCTAAAGTCACCACAGAGCTGGGGAAGGAGGGCAACAGGACACCAGCCACCCCCAAGATGGAGGTAGCACAGAATAAGGGCAGAGGGAGGAGGACCGAGGGCGTCAGCCTCAGGAGCAAGCGCATCAGTAGTGCAACACTGGCCCAAGAGGCCATCCAGCTTTGCCAGCTGGAGAGAACCAGGAAGGACGCCTGCGGGGACCTGCTACAGAGGACCTCGCTCAGCCCTCCCGTCAGCAGCACATGCGGTGCTGCCCATAGCACCTAGCACAAAGCCCATAAGAGAGCCCCAAGCAAGAAGAAGCCAGGGGCCCCAAAGCACTGGGATCCCACCCCAGGGGACCTCAACCCTGACCATGTCTCCAGGCCGCTGAAGGACACCAAAGCTTCTGTACTTCCAGAACACACAACTGCCAGCATTGAGTCTGCGAACCAGGCCTTGTGCTGGGCAGACACGTCTGCCGAGCTGATGTGTGTAGAAGCAATCTTGGAAATTTCCAAGACCATCCTGCCAGCCCAGGAGGAGGGCAGTGGCAGGCCTCATCCACGAGCTCGCTCTTCCACTCCCCAGCTGTGCCTTCCTGCTCTGTCAGCAACAGCAGCTCTATGGACGGTGATGGCAGCATAGAGCAGGAGATCCAGAGGTTTCCGGCTCTGAAGGCGCAGACAGGGAGTCCCCAGCCTGCCCAGGGCCCACTGTCACCACCCGACCCCAACAGCCAGACTAGCGTCCCAAAGGCCCCTCTCTGTAAGACACAGGACCTGCCGCTGAGCTGCAAAAGGAAATGGAGAGGTGGAGGCGGCCACACTGTGAGGCCATCCACTTGTCTCTAGGCCACAATGGCCACAGGAATGCAGAAGGCGGGAGGAGTGTTGGTGAGAAAGAGAGCTCTGAGGACAAGAGCAGCTCACTGGACAGCGATGAGGACCTTGACACCACCATCAAGGGTTTGCTGAGATCCAGGCAGAAGATAAAGAAGAGAGGCAGGGACCCCCGGGCTGTGTGCAAGAAGAAGGTCAGGTTCAGCACCACTGTGAAGTGGCTTATCGACAGGCTAGGTGGCCTCTCGAGGGCCTGGGAGGACCACAGCCCACCAGTACCGAGGAGCTGTCTGTCCAAGTCCAGAAGTCTGGGGAGAGGACCACTAAGCGTCTTAGCATTGTGACACAGAGAGTGCAGCTGGGGGCTCCAGGAGTGAGGATGCAGGCCCAGAAAGCCATGCAAGTATGGGGAAGCCTTGGTCCCAAGTGCTTTCCAGTTGAGTAGATCTGCAGAAGGGGCTGTGTTCTCCAAGGACACCAGAGCCTGCACCCTTCCGTCCTCTGCCCCCAGCCTCCACTCCCTGTCTGAGGACATCTTGGTGGACAGCAACAACAGCATTGAACTAGAGATCAGGAAGCTTGGGCAGAAAAAGCCAAGGAATATATAAGCAGTTCAGAAATTCAAGGAGGGGGCTCCCCCACTGTAGGCCCAACCAAGCCAGAAGTGCTGAGCAGGAAAAAGCCAGCCCCTATACCATAGCCTGGTGTGTGCACATGGAGCCAGAAGGCAAGGGGGGACCCTCAGCCATTCGAAGGAGGAAGGGGCACAGCCTGCCCCTTCGTTGACAACATAAAGGGCATCCCTGCCTGCCTTGTGCTCACCCATTACGCTGTCTGCCTGTCTGCTGCTCTGGCCAGAAGTGAGCCAGCGCTGCCCAGGAACGCCAGCGGGATCATCTCTGCCAAAGGGTCCCTGGTGAGCAGGAGAAGTGCTTATGTTCACAAAGACCACAGCTTCTGCAAGGCCGAGCCAACTGCTGCAGAAGGGGATTTTGGTCAGCTGCCTGGCTGCACCAAAGTAGGTGCTGAGGCCAAAGTCACCACAGGGACCTTTCATGGGAAGTGTGACAGCCAAAACTTACTGACTCCCACCTGGAAGCTCAGACCCATGTCACCTGGCCCTTGAGTGACTTTGCCCAGCAGAGCAGACTGCCTAGCCCATGGGTAGTGACCACAGAAGGCCGAGGTTTGTCATGGACAGGAGGCCTCAGGGACACAAGAGAGAAGGGGCCTGAGGGACAAGCCAGGCGCCCATCCAGCCTCACTGCAGACCCCGGAAAGACCCTACTTTTTCCAGGCTTCTCTCTCCTGCTCTGCTCCCAGCTATTTCTCTTTGGAAAGGCATCCCGTGGGGGAGCAAACAGGTCAACCTCTTCAGTCCCCACGTAGGCCTGCCTCTGCAGGACCCAGTCCTCTGAGCCTTCAAGGAGGCCCAGGCCAGCCACAGCCCTATGTTTGGAAGCCTGTGCTCACCAAGAAGGACAGTGGGCACAGGCCAAACAGGAAGGCTTGGGGCAGAGGGCAGGATGTCTTGTCATGCATGACAGGAACACAGGCCCCCAAGAAAACATCCTAGACCTGGGGTACCGATGCAGGACTGTGGACAGGGATGACCAGGACCAGGAGGCCTTGGGCAGTGATACCAGTGAATTCAGCAACACCTCCATGGAGGACAGCAGCAGCACGGTGGCGAAGGCAGCATCCTCCACTTGTGACCAGTGTCCTGGTTTGCGTCTGTGGGGAGGCAGTATATGTGCACACCTGTACGTGTGCATAATGACGCTGGTGGTTAGAGAGCAAAACCCGGAATTCCTTCTATATAGTCCTGTGTATATGTACACTACGATGAAATAATATTTTTATTTAACAGATGTGTCCTGGCAAATATGGTTTTTGTAGCTTTTTGTAAATTATTTAAAGTGCTGTAAAAATATTTTTGGAAAAAAATTGTCATTGGGTTTTGTACAGAGTTCCTAACTGTGATCTCTGTGGTCTGTACAGAAGTAGTAGATTAGCAGGTGTTTGGTTTTTTTTCCATCCCAGCTAGTGTCAAAGATTGAGGCCGGTACTCTCTGGCTGCTTGCTGCGGCAGATGTTGAGGCCTGGGGATGGCAGCAGCTGCCCTCCTCAAAACGCTAAAATGCCCAAGGTATGATAGGAAGCTGCAAGGAGAGCACATTTTATAAAGGACCCCTGGTCTCTGGGGCCAAAGCATATCTTCTGAAAACTCTAGTCATGGCCTGCAATTGGAAAAGCATTTTAAAGCACAAGGGCCAGTGAACAAGCTGTCCCGTGTGGAAGTCCAGCTGAAGTTGCAGCTACTCACTCTGCAGCTCAGCCCTGAGCCTGAATTGTTTAGTGTCCAAACTTGTCCAGTTACTAGGGGATTCTGATTTCTAGAAAAACTTCTTTTTATTTGAGAGCTCCTGATGTTCATTTTTAATCATGGCTCTAAAGATAACACCACATGGGTGTTTCAACCGTTGTGGATTCGAGAGTGTAAGTGAATAGTGCAGCCCTGAGTTAGTTTGGTCCCCAAAGCCCTTGCCTACCTGTGATAGTGAAGCCCAGCACTTGGGACCAAGGCTTCCCCACACCTGCCCTGCAGGGCCTGGAGTGCAGTGTGGTGGGACCAAACAGTGAAGCCAGCACTTTGCATGGCTTTCTGCCGCCTGCCTCCCTGGAGAGGAAGGAAAAGGGCCCTGGCTGGCCCTAAGCCTTGGTGGCAGGCAGTGGTTTCTGGGCCTCCAGAGTTAGGCCAAGTGATGCTGCCTTGCCACCAAGTTGCTGCCCATGGCTACTGTGGGGACAGGAGCTGTGCTGGGCACGTACAACTGCAGTGTATGTGTCATGGTTTTCTGCCAGTCACCCCAAGTTTTGCAACTCTGTCTTGTTTTAATTGTGACATGGTCTACTTTATAGCTGAATTTCCTTGGTATCCTACTGTGGAAGTGAATTTCCTGTAGCTGTGCACTTGGTCTTAATCATAATTCACTCTGTGCCCAAATGCAGATGTGTACCCACCACCCACCTATGTCTGCTGGAGGAGCTGTGAGGGGCGGGCCTGGTGGCCCCTGGTATTGTCCTGAGCTATCTTGGGGTGCATATGACAACTCCAGTGTGGCATATTTGTTCAGTTAACTGCTGCTGGGAGAAACAGCACCATGTGACCCATGCTCCAACTTTAATTTTTTTAAAGACTACTTTCAACCCTTGAAAACAAAAACCATCTTGTTTCGTATGTAAGAACTGGGGTTTTTTAAACAAATAAATCAAGCCTAACCTCCTCCCCCAAAAAGCAAGAACTTAAAGAATCAGTCTATTTCCACGTAATTTAACTATGTTCAAGAACAAAACCCAAAAATACATATAGGAAGGGAATTATGTCTGAAATGCCAGCCTCTCAATACTTATAGGAACAAAACTGTGTCCAGCACCCAAAAGGATAATATTCATACTCTCTGACAGTTGATCAATCAATGAAAAATTACAAGCAGGAAGGTATGACCCATGGTAAAGTAGTACAGACATAAAACCAGCCACAAAAATGACACAGGCATCTTTACCTATGTTCAGGAATTTGGAGGAAAGATTGAACACATTAAGGAGAGATCTAGAAGATGTTTTTAAAAGTTCCAAATCTAAATTGTAGATATGAAATCTATAGCCAGGCACAGTGGCCCACACCTGTAATCCCAGCTATTTGGCAGGCTGAGGCAGGAGGATGACAGGTTTGAGACCAGAGGCAGCCTGCACAACTTAGCAAGTCCCTGGGTTTAACTCCTGGAACTGTTAATAAAAGGGGGGGAGGGAGAGAAAAAGAGGTTGTTAATAGTTTTCCCTGAAGTAACAGACTCCTGTTTTTATTTTCAAGAAAGTATCTGCAAAATGTTGTTGTTGCTGCTGCTCCTGCTGCTGCTGCTGCTGTTGTTAGGTGGCTTAAAGTCAGGTCCGACTCATAGCAACCCTGTGTACAACAGAACAAAACACTCCCCCCCCACACACACTGTGCCTTGCCCTGCACTATTGTCAGTGCTTCTCTGCTATTCATAGAGTTTTCAATGGCTGATTGTTTCAGGATTGTATTGGGAGTGGGCTGCCAGGTCCTTCTCCCATTTTTGCACTGCCGGGGATTGAACCTGGAGCCTCAGAGCATGCAGAGCAAACACTATCCCAACTGAGCTAAAATATCCCAGCCCATCTGCCAAATACACAATACCGTAGTTTATTGGTAGCTCTTTCAAATAAAAAGTGCTTTAATCAGTTTTTTTATCGCTACTGGAAAAGATTACTCCAACTCCATGCTCTAGAGGTGGATCTGTATCTTTCCTTTATTCCAGCTTCTAGAGGCTGCCCGTAGTTCTTTGTGGTTGGCACCTGCCTCTGTCTTCAAAGCAAGCAACCATTGTATCTCTCTTTCCCTGCCTCCATTGTCACATCTCTTTGGCTACCAATCATCCGTCATCTTCTGCCTCCTTGTTCCACTTTTAGGGACCTTTTTGTCATTGAACGTGGCTGGATAGTCCAGATTAAGCTCCCTATCTGCTGTTAAGCAATCTTAATTACATCCATAAACTTAAATTCTCCTTTGTCACATAACATTACATATTCACAGGATCTGGGAGGATTCAGGTGTAAATATTTTGAGGGGAGCAGGGAATCATACTGCCTACCACAGGCTTATGAATAAAGCAACCAGTTTAGCTTGTAACCTATTCAACAAGTGCTTCTCCTTGAGGTTTCTGTTGTACTTGACTACTCAACAAATACTTTATGCATACTTTGCATTTCATCACAGAGTATTAAAAAGTGTATGTTCACATGTCTGGATTTAATAAAAACCAACATTTTATTGATTCATCAAGGACGTTCTTAACTGGAGGTTTTTGGAGAGCGAAACAGTTAAGTGTAGCAGTGGAAAAGAGTGCAGTGAGTGTGGGTAGAGTCTGATGCCAAAAGTGTGATTCCTGTTGGGCTGCCAGCAGTTTGATTTAGCATCAGTGCAAAGGTCGGGGAAAAGGCAAACAGCCTCTTGGTGTTCCTGTGAAGATAATTTTGACATCATGAGCCTCCCCCTAAAACAGTCTCAGAGACCCTAAAGAGTTCATGTTCCACACTCTGTCAACTATTGCACAATGAAAGATCTCTACTATTTCACGTGATAAGTTTATAGATTAATAAATACTAAGATTTTCTTTTTTAAAAAAATAGGTTGTCCTTGTGTTCTGAGTCATCCTAGTGTCCTTCTTGTGGCTGTTACATTGGAAAAGATTAAGCCGTCTCTGAGAACTCAGTTATTCAAATCTGTCTCTATGGGTAAAGGCCTGAGACTTTATTGGCTATCTTTCCAGGAACTTCGTACTGTGTAAGTCAGGTTGTAATGTGGGTTCACTGTTCCTTAACCAGAATGCTTGGGATCAGAAGTGATTCAGATTTCCACGTGTTTCAAATTTTGGAATATTTGCATAAACTTTACTGGTTAACATTTTTCATCCCAAAACTCAAAATTTAGCAATGTTCAACCTGTTTCATTTATTCTGTGTTGAAGTACCTATTATTGGTTCCCAACCATAGGAGTCCACATCACCTTTGTTGTTGTTGTTAGGTGCCGTCAAGTCGTGTCTGACTCATAGCGACCCTCATAGGGTTTTCAATGGCAGATTGTTTCAGGATTATCTTAGGAGTCGTTGCCACGTCCTTCTCCCATTTTTGTGGTGCTGGAAATCGAACTTGGGACCTCAGAGACTGCAGAGTGGCGCTCTACCAACTGAGCTAAATCCCAGCCCCTTACATCACCTTTGACAGGTGTAGAAATATACTTTGCTGAAATTCAAGACCTTTATCTCAGATATAGCCCTTGCATTGTTGGACAGTTTTTATAATTACAACATTTATTGAGTGCCCAAACACTTCTATCAGTCCTCCATGGGAACCATTTATCTGCAAGCGTGGAAGTATTATTAAATGACCCAGAGGTTATCCAAAGGAAAATCTTCCACTGGATAAATCTAACCTGTTCACAGGATGGTTCTGGTGTCATCAATACTCTGTTTTGAGCATTATATTTAAGGGCTGTATGTTCATATACATAAACCCACACAGTATGTTTGTGTGTTTCTCAAAAAGAAAAAAGTACTGTTTTATATAATCTCATAACAACCCAGAATCACCAGGATGTTAACATCAATGTCCGTTGACATTTGTTCCTTTTCTTGGAATGTGTCTTGTTACATTTGCAGTAAACTCCTCCTTTATAGTTTCTCCTCTTCTGGCAGAGAACATGGTTACTAAGGATTCAAGGAACCTGAATTCAGAGTTTGCCATCTACATGGAGTAGAAATCAAAGATTCAGTCACATTGTCATCTTGGGAGGATAGAGCAGGCAACATTTGGCACTGTTTCAGCTGGAGGAAACGTTACATTCTAGTGTATTTCCTAATCCTTTTATAAGAGTATTACTTTCATACCAACAAAACCAGTTCTCCTGTCTACAGGTGGAACTCACCAGGGTATTATGAGAAGTCAGTGAAAAGAAGGAGCAAATTGTGTCACTGCCCTTGGAGTCCGTTTGCCCAATGCTTTGGGGAAGGTTTCCTTGCTTATCTTCTTTCCACACTGAACTCTTTAATAGAAAAAGGAATCCTTTTGAATGTTGCACAGTGAAATTTTAGTCCTTTATCTAACAAGTTTTTCAAAAGGCTTCCACAAATCCGGAGTACTCTAATGCTTTCCATTGAGCATGATAACTTTTGTTTTACACTGTTGCACATGAAGGCTGATCTTGGAGGCACAGCCAGCCAGCCTGTAACTTAAACTCCCTCCCTTTCCAGATTACCTTATCTCTTTGATAGTTCTCCCTGCAGGGAGTCAGATGACACTCAATCCTGGGATCCAGCTGTATGAAGCACTTCTTTTGTATTAGACAGAGGCTATCACCCCCTCTTTATTTGTAAAAACCTAGTGGGGTACTCAGCTCAGTTCTAAAGCCAAGTGAAACCTTTCTCTGTGAGAATTCCCATTCTAGCATTAGCCACATTCAGACATCAGAAGCAGGCCAGCTGAGAAAGGGGTTAAATGTTGTGGTGTGCAATGGATTTTACTTAGGTTTTTTTGTTTTGTTTTTTTCTAAGTGTGGTATACAAAAAAGTCCTAAATGTGTTCCTGTTAATAATTAAAGTGAAGTAGCAATACTTTCAATTTGTGTGCTATTTTTAAAATAGGCCAAGATCAGTATATCCAGCTACAAAATTACAGACCTAGAACTTTATTTTCTGTCCGTAAGAATAGTTAAAGGGAAGCAAAGTCAAGTTCTATGCAGTTTTGAAACTTGCAGGGAGATATGATTATTGGCTGTGTGACGGCTATTGACCCTTGTCAGCTAGGGTGTAATGGAGGGAGAGAAAGCAAGCAAAGGTTGTCACCAATGGCATTTTCCGTTTTAGTACTGTTCTGACTCATTTGATGTAGAAAGTTGAAAAAGATATGCACGTCCACAGTCCCTCTGTGTAAAATGGCAGGGGCTGGATATGTTTCAGAATTTAGAAACCTTCAAATTTTAAAAAGATAATAAAATGCATCAGCATACATTATTCACTGTGAAATCTGGGACAACAACCCACAAACATATTAATAGTTTTGCAAGAGAATACAAATATTCACACAAAGACAAATAAAAGTGCTAATGTCAGCCCTATATAAAATTTTGCTACCAAGTGCATTTGCTTAATTTTGACTTTTAGCTTTGAACTTGACGATTGTAAATAAGGGGTTTTGGACCTATGTATACAATGATAGAAACAGCAAGCCAAGGCTTATTGAGTCCTAGTGATACTTAATGGAGACAAATGGAGCCATATCACAAGTTGTGGTCTTTTGTCCCTCCCTCCTGAGCTACTTTCTTTTACGTTCTCTGATTTTTCCTTTGCCTCTCTGTCAAATGAGTAAGATCTATCTCATGGACTATTGTGAGAATAAGAAAATAGTGTATGTTACACACTGTACTTCATGTTTGCCATATCACAGGTATTCATTGTTTTTGTTAGGTGCCGTCGAGTGTGTATCTGACTCATAGCGACCCTACATACAACAGGCAAAACACTATTGTCAGTGTTTCTCTGCTATTCATAAGGCTTTCAATGGCTGATTGTTTTTTGGGAGTGGGTTGCCAGGTCCTTTTCCCAAGCCTACAGTATTTGGTGTTCCCCAGCAGTCTCCCATCAAGTACTAACCAGGCCCAACCCTGCTTAGCTTCCGAGATCTGACAGATCGGAGGCTTATGGCTGCAGGCCATAGGTATTCAATAAATATTAATTATCAAAGTTTCACCTCACCAGGTGCATTGGCTTGCACCTGTAGTCACAGCTATTCTGGAGACCAAAGCAGGAGGATCCCTTGAGCCCAGCATTTTGGGGTCAGGGTGAGCAGCATAGCAAGATCCCATCTCTTTAAAAATAAATAAATAAATTTTAAATTCCACCTGTTCCTTTCTCCCACTTTTATTTTTTCAGCATTGGAGATTTGAACCCAGGACCCCAAGAATGCTAGCCAAGCGCTGTATCCCTGAGCTACAGCCTCAGTCCCTGCTTTCTATTAGATAAAAATTTAATGATGCTATGGCTGCAGTATCAGGAGACGTCCTGATGCCGTGGAAGGTTTTATTTGTTTTATTATTATTATTCATTTTTTTCCACTACTGGAGGTTGAATCCATGGCCTCGCACATGCCAGGCAAGCGCTGCACTGTTGGGCTGCACTCTCAGCCGCTTTTTATTTTTTATTTTGAGTCAGAGTCTCACTAAGTTGCATAGACTGTCTCTGGCCTCCAACTTGTGATCCTCCTGCTTCCAATTCCCAAGTCTCTGGATTACAGGTATGAGCCACTGCACCTGGATCCATGGGTGTTTTGTTGTTGTCATTAGGTGCCATCTGGTTGGGTCTGACTTATGGTGACCATGAACAATAGAATGAAACTCCCCAATTCTGTGCCAGGCACACAATCTTTTTTATGTTTAATCCCATTGTTGCAGAGACTGTGTCAATCCATCTAGTGGAGGTTTTTCCTTTTGTTTATTGATGTGCCACTCTCCCAAACATGATGTCCTTCTCCAGGGATTGGTCCCTCCTGACAATATATCCAAAATACGTAAGATGCAGTCTAGCCATCCTTGCTTTTAGGGAGCACTCTGGTTGCATTTCCTTTAGGACTAATCTGTTGGTTCTTTTGGCAGTCCATGGTATATTCATTATTTGTCTCCAGCACTATAATTCAATAGTATCAATTCTTCTGTCTCCGTTGTTCAATGTCCAGCTTTCACAGTTTTAAGTCTTAATTTTTATGTTGAAAATTTATTTCTTGTTCAGTGGCCAGTATCTCCTTAAAATTTGTTTACAGAATGACTGGACTTTTCAATGATGAATACTTGTTGTAACTAACATTATATCATTGTTAAATCTCATGAGTGCTTCATTTTAACTGTAGTTAAATAAGGAATATTTTGCCACCAGCTGATTTGCCATTATGAAGCTCCTTTTAAAGTTTCTTTCCAGACACTTGCCCTTGAAAAAATGTTTGGAAGTTTTTCTAAGTACGTTGTTGATGATGCTTGTGGTCTGACAAATATATAACCAAGGTTTGTAATTTAACATGTTGGAAAAATGGTCTTGAATGACAAGTCTTCTTTAATTTTACCAAAAAAGGGGGGGGGGTATTAGTGGACTTTTCAGTGCAAACCAATTTATTTTAAAGTCTGTTTTGTAAAGAGGACCTCTGCTATTAAATTTGTAAAGTCCTCACCTTTTAACAAGGGGAAACCATTAAAAAATAATTACCTTTTCTGTCAGACCATTTCTTAGAGCCTCATTTTGTACTTTGTAACTCATGAAAAGAAATTTCCTAAAATAGCAACCCTAAATGATCTATGATCATGACATACAAGAAATTTTAATTTATTTTTCTGGCCTTTTTTCTTAATTCATGAGAATTACAGATATTTGCTCCAGTATAGTTTTTGGAGCAAAGATGGAAGAATTAAAATAGATTTCAAGAAAAGAAGGATATTACTATTTGCTGGGCATGTGCTCTACAGGACTTACTAGAATTGCAGTGGGACAAAGTATATCTGCTGATACTTACATACATTGTATTACCTGCCTCCACAGCTGAACTATCAGCAGAAAGTAGGCATCATGTACTGCAAAGCTGGCCAGAGCACAGAAGAAGAGATGTATAATAATGAGGCAGCGGGCCCAGCCTTTGAGGAATTCCTTCAGCTGTTGGGAGAACGAGTTCGGCTAAAAGGATTTGAGAAGTATCGTGCACAGCTTGACACCAAAAGTAAGAAATACTTAGACCCTGCTACTTATGCTTGTTTTCTCTTCCTGTACTGATGTTCATCTGGTAAGTCATCCATAAAATGACACTGCCATTTATTGCAGAAGACTGCTGGCAATGAAGGAGAAAAAGCCAGAGATATATCACTAGAACCATTTGAAAACTTAATCAAAGTAGCTACTATTGGACTCTTAAGAAAATAATGTCATCAGAGGCCTGGATGGATTAGGGCAATGGACATTAGGGCAGAATTGCTCCAGGATAGCATTGCATAAATTTTGTTATACTAAGCTGAATGTTCTTATTGTTAGGTGCTGTGGAGTCGGGTCTGATACACAGCCACCCTGTGTACAACAGAACACTACCCAACACTGTGCCATGCACATGACCTTTTTATGTTTGAGCCCATTGTTGCAGCCCGCTTTGTTTCTTCTCATTTTGAGTCATGCCACATCAGCAAAAGGAGATCCCAAGGGCTTTATGCCATTCTTGTCATTAAGGTTGACCCTACTTTGAGGAGGCAACTCTTCCCCAATTGTTTCCTAAATGCCTTCCAGCTTGGGGGGCAGGGGAGGAAGGGGGGGCTTGTTTACCAGCATTATATCTGACAATATTTCTCTGCTATTCACAGGGTTTTTAATAGATAATTGTTTCAGGAGTGGGCTGCTGGGTCCTTCTCCCTGGTCTGTCTTAATCTGGAAGCTCAGCTAAAACCTGCTCACTGTGGGTGGCCCTGCTAGTATCTAAAATGCAGGTGGCATAGCTTGCAGCATCACAGCAACATGCAAACACCCAAAGCATGACAAGCTGACAGATACGTGGAAAAGCTGAATGTTAGGGTGATTAAAAATTTACAATTTGTTTATAAGTCCTAGAATTTCTTTTACTAATTCATTTTATAATTCTCATACTTATTTGTATAGTTAGCCTTTGTGTGGCTGTCTTGTTTATTTTTATATTTCTTTAATTCCTAGGAAGTTGTTTTGTTATTTATTTCTATTATTATTGTCCATAGTCTGTCTTAATCTCTAAGAAAATAGGCTGTTTAATTTTTTAGCTTTGGTATTAGTTTGGTACATAAAATGTATTGAATAAAGGCACAGGAACAAAGCAAGCTATTTAACTATGATACGTAAACCTACAAAGTTGTCTACTTCCATTCCCCAGGTTGTCAATAAAACAGTAAGTTCTCAGATACTTATTTTAGTTGGAGTATGTTGACTTCTGTTGTATGTCTATGTGGAGACAGTTTTAAATTTTATCTCAAAATCTATCCATAGATACCTGTGACCTGTTTTTCTTTGAGAAGGTCTTGGATTACTACATCTGTATTGCAGTCTATAGTAATCTTTCATTTTCTGTACAGGAAATTAAATAAGAAGTTGAGTCATGAAAACAGAAAAGCATTCATAAACTCCACTGCAGGGAAGAATTTCCTGTTGCCATGGTTTTGCTGTTGCCAACTTGGAAACGACATGCAAGAGAGACTATTAAAACCCATAAATAGCCTAGCCTCTTAAATATTATTTTAACACTCTATAATCTGCTTGCAACTACAAAAGATGGTAAATCTCTAGGTCCCCTTAAGTTCTTTTTGTCTGAATATTCTAATATTCATTCTGTACAATTCATTCATGTTGTCCTTTTTGTCTTATAAATCACCATTACCACCAAGTACTATTGAAATGATCTGAAAAGAAAATGTTTAATAAGTGCCCTGATTCTGTAAATGAATGGTCAGATTGGAAGTTGCTAAGGTCATGTATCATTTCTGTGTATATACATTTTCATCCCCCTTAGCATGATGAAGGGTAATATGACAAATATATAGTTCAGGTATAGCTAGTCGGTGTACCATATAGGAAGACAGTGGAATAAACAAAATAAACATGTTGCACATAGTTTGCCCCAATGTCCCAACAACTTTGAACGCTAGAGAGAGATGAACCTGGATTGGCGAACTGCCTCTGACTGCACAGTTTTAGAATTATATAATATATTCAGCAAAGAAGCTTTCTTTTTCACTGAACTACTCTCTCTAAAAGTACTTCAGCCTTTCAAAGCATATTTCCTAAAGAGCATTCAGTTACCTCTGCTGCCCTTTCAGAGTACCTTAGTCCATTTTCCTTTGCTATAACAAAATGCCCAAGGCTGCATAATTTGTAAAGAAAAGAGATTTATTTAGCTCATAGTTCTGGCAGTCCAGGAGCATCATGCTGGCTTCTCCTCAGCTCTGATGAAGACCTTAGGGTAGATGGCACCACAATAATGAAAATGCATGTAGATGAGGTCACATGATGAGACATAGAGCCAGTGAGATGCGCAGAGCCAGGCTTACACAACCCATTCCGGTGGGAACTCTTGCTGTTCAAGACCAGCCCTGTTACTTTCTGAGGAAGATGTCCCCATACCTCTGAATATGCAGTTTTCATTGTACCCCAAGACTCAAGGAAACTTTGTTCAGATTTCTGAGCGTCTTTCACTCTGAGGTTTTCTCCTGTTGGATATTCTGCCTAGCAAATATCAGCACTTCAGACTTCCTGAACTCCTCGGTTGTGGCTTTCCTCTTCAAAGTCCTGCTCTGTGCCATTGTCCCAAAAGTGCCTCTAGGTAAAAAAGTAGGAGCATTGTAGGAGTCACCTTCTTTCCTTGTTTCCCCTACCCCCCCAGGCACCTCTTGTCCAATGTGTGAAAACTGTTGGCTCAGAGGTTTTGTCAGTTTTTCTAATTTATGGTGGGAGGCTGAGTCCTGCCAAGAATCGTGTTATAGCTGGAAACAGAAATCACAGATTTTACTTGTGTGTGTGTATGTATAAAAGAGACACAAATATATGTAAAGTATATATGTAGGAATATATATATATTTCATCTCATTTAATCCCTACAAACTCCTAGAGACCAGGTAACCTCATTTTACAGAAATTGGCTTCATTATATTACATGATTAGATAGCTAGTAAGCCTTAGGGAAATAGAACAGATCCTATTGGTATGGTAAATGAAGTGTTCAGAGAAAGCATAACAGTGAATCCCCACACCTGGCCTTCTGGCTCTCTTTCCCTTTCTCAAGGCCTTGGACCAACAGTACCAAAACTGTCCCATGAGACCACTCCAGTCATCATGTGTTATGATTATAATCAGATTTTAGACTGCTATGAACCAGTAGGAGGCTCAAGAAGGGAAGGATTCTTCTTTTTCATAATTATCTATACAAAGTCCATTTCTTCATCTCAGAAATAAAGACTTACAGCAAACAAGCTACAAGTAAATATGTAATAAGCTGGAATACTTCTGTGAAGAAATTTTCAATAGTGGGTTTTTTTTGTTTTGTTTTGTTTTTTTAAACCTCCTTTTTTTTGTTCCTGTTTCCTTATTTGGATGACCTAACCTCTAGATAATTATCATTCCATCACACTACAATAAGTAGAAAAATAAACTTCCCACCAAGCAGTTTATTATTTGAAAGCTGATGACCACCCTCATTTTAAGCTGTGCACATGGATTATTATTTGTAAAAGTATTTCCTGACTGAGTCCTGGTTGTTAAATCAGCACACAGGAGACTTGGAAGCCCTTTGTAAAGCCTTCCTTCAAAGCCCTGCCCTAAGTAAGTTAGTGAATGTTGTTGCTTCCTCCATTTTTTAGCAATATTGCAAAGGCAATTGAGATTCAGGGTCTTAGGAGAGACTTAGAATTTCCATAAAGAAAATAAATTCTTCTTTATTAGGAACACTTAAACCGTAGTTTGACAGGGAAAAGGATAAAACTAGCATTCCTTAAATGCTTTGCACGTGCAAAGGATTATTCAGAGTTCTAGAGACTCTGATGAAGAATCTCTAGATGAATGAAGAAAGGATTCCTTTTAAGGAAACCACAATTTTTTACTTTAACTGAACAAAATTTTAAATTCTGACCAGCATATTTATTGATCATCTTTTATGGGCTTGCACTTTCATATAGTCTTTATTTCACTTAATCCTCACAACAGTGACACTATTGAAGAGCAGAGAAGTGAAGTGACTTGTTGGTAGTCATTTAGCAAATGATACTTTTGGCATTCCAGTTCAGATCATCTTACTTCCAAGCTGGGAATCCATGTAGTTTCAGGTATCTTGAAACATAAGCCATGCGTGGAAACAATACTAGTAGTGTCTGACTCTTTAGTACCAGCCCCACACTCTCTGTCCTTGTCTCTCAATGTTACAGTTTTGAGAAGCCAGGAGCCCCATGTACATTCTTTGAATTAACTAACACATGCAGTATGAATTTGCCAGTCATAGCAAAGGGAAATATTACAAACTCTCCTTGATCCCAATTTCATTGAAGTAAAGTAACCTATGTCCTATCTAAGGCTAGAAATACATTTTAAAATATTAATAAAGTAGATGCCAGAGCAGGTGGAATTCTTGACCTCCCCAACTATTTCATTTATGAGTAAAATTGTACCCTAGGATGTGAAATGTGCCTTATCTCAAATATGTACCAGTGTTCCAGTCCATACCTGGATCATGCTGTGCTTCTGAGCAATGACTTCTGTACTCCCAGGTCCTAAGGCAAAGTGGCATACAGGTGTGAAGGGTCCCCAACAGCCAGCTAACTATTTTAAAATTTCAAACTATGGGTAAGAATCAGACCCACAACATATTTTTCATCTTGTCTTCCATTTGACATATTACTTTTCCCCTTGTAATTATAAGTGCTTATTTATTGTTACTGAGGATCAAACCCAGTGCCTCATACATGCTAGGCTAAGTACTCTTCCCCTGAACTACAGCTCCAGCCTCCATAGACATTTAAAGCAGGAACTTTCCAAAAATCAAGTAGGCTTGTGTATCCTCTAGTCTTTCTTAAGCATATCCCTTAGTGTCCAAAAAAAAAGTTATTTGAAAGTATGATTACTTTTTTCTGATTCAGATTTATGTACATATACTTTATCATTCAAGCTTTTGACTACTTAAAAGTGAAAGGGTTGAGGTACAAGAGAAGTCAAGGATGACTATGATATTGGCTGTACCTTGAAACTGCTTCTATAAACTTATTAACTTGTTCACATCATCTTCAACTAGAAATGCTTAACATAGGGTATTATCACTTGTCTATACCTTTTCAAAGCAGCCAAGAAGAATATTCTTATCATTCCTCCATCAGTGATTTGGTGTCTTCTTATCATGTAGCTTTAGTATTAGACTTTTTTTTTTTTTTTTTTTTTTTTTTTTTGAGACAAGGTCTTGCTATGTAGCCCAGGCTGCTCTTGAACTAACAGTCCTCCTGCTTCAGTCTCCCAAATGCTGGCATTACAAGTGTGTACCACCATATCTAACTAGAAGCTTTACTTTTGTGACTTAACTACAGAGTACAGACTGTGTTAGTGGTTACATGCCACTCACTGGCTGTGTGAGTTGGAGGCAGGTCATGTGACTATCAAGATGACCTATATGATGCCTAAATTTACTGTATAAATATTAAATCTCCACACAAATACAAAGTTGCACTGTCTTTCCATCCCTTTTCACAAGCACATTTCCCCTCTAGAGGTTGCTTATTATATATTCTCTTCAACAAGATAAAAAAGCATTTTTTGTTTTCCTGATTGTCATCCTATTAAGATTTTCATGGTTTTGGGGTTTTAGGATCACTAAAAATGTAAGAATAAGATGACTGAGTGCTTTATTTTTAGGAATATAGCAAACATTCTTTTCTGGTAAAGTTCTCCCTGGTAAAGTTTAACACTCTATTATAAGCACCTGACAACAATAACATAATTGTGTGTGTGTGTGTGTGTGTGTGTAGTAATTTCATGAGTTTAGAATTTCCTTCTTCTCAGAAAGGAATTTTTCATTGTTTAGACCCTGGACTGATCTTTAAAACTTTTGAAATCATTTCCAAAATGTTGAAAATATTAGCAAAACTCTGGAATTTCTAAAGATTCTGACAGAAAGGCTGGTCAGGTAGCATACACTGTATTAAGTGAGGCACGCAGAGGAAAGAGAGAAAGGGCTAGAAGTGGAAAAACAAATTATCTTCAGGGTTGTCTTCCATATCAATTTTCCTCTCTGGCAGTAATCCTTTTAGCATTAGACAGACTTATAAAGCAAAATGTAATAAGTGAATAGTGGTAACAGTCTTTTTTTTCTAATCCATTAATTTTGCTTCAAATTGACATGAAATACATATACGTACATGTCAGAACTGATACATTCACCTTAAAGTTTTAAAATGTACTAATCAGTTCTGCAGGTATTTATAGCAGGCATCCTTAACAATAGATAAGTTCTTCATAGTCAAGACTGATTTTACAACAGTTCAGTTGGACACTTTATTGTAATAATATACAGTCTTTTGTGGTGGTGGTCATTAACATTCATAAGATATTTTTCTTAGGAGTTATATGTTGCTACATATTTTTCTAATTTTTGAAAAGTCACCTTTACTTTGTTCTAATTTTAGCTTAGTTTTAATAGAAAAAACTTTGCATTTTACCTCAGCTTCAAAGTGAAGATCTTCGAATAATCTCAAGCTTGAAAGACAGAGCTCTAGAACATCTTTCTAAAACTGTCTGCAAGTCACTACTGTAGCCTGTGCTTGGATGAGTACCTAAAGGCAGTGGAACTACTGCATTAGAGTTACCTGGAATATTTATTAAATATAGATTCCTAGGTTGGCCATGGTGGCACACACCTGTAATCCCAGCAGTTCTGGGGCAGAGCAGGAGAATCACAAGTTGGAGACCAGAGGCAACCTGTGTAACTTAGTGAGACCATGTCTCCAGATAAAAAATAAAAAATGGGGCTGGGGGTGCAGTTCAGTGGGAGTGCATGTGCAAAAAGTATGCACAAGGCCATGAATTCAGCCCCTGCATACCTCAAAAGAAAATAGATTCCTCTTTTGAGGCCCCATAACCACTGTGCAGTATTTCTGGGGGTTGGGCCCAGGATTTTACCTTTCAAACTAGCTCCCCAGTGGATGTTACACATACTGAATTTTGAGAACTACTATCTTTTGGTATATGCCTAAAGCTTTGTTTTATAGTGTCATTCTCTAAAGTGCAATAAAGTATTGTTATTAGATGCCATCGAGTCAGTGCCTGACTCATAGTGACCCTACTTACAACAGGCAAAACACTATTGTCAGTGCTTCCCTGCTATTTGTAGGGTTTGCAGTGGCTGATTGTTTTGAGGGAGTGGGTTGCTGAGTCCTTTTCCTGAGCCTGCAGCACCTGGTGTTCCCAGGCAGTCTCCCATCCAAGTACTAACCAGGCCTGACCCTGCTTAGCTTCCGAGATCTGACGAGATCAGATGCCACAGTGGTACAGCTGCAGGGTGAATCAAGTGTTGTAGTCCTCAGAAATATGGTTGATGGTGGCTTACCTTTACCCACAATGAATGTACTTATTTTGCTTTTGCAACTTGTAAGTCCATTTTCTCTGAATTTAAAACAGGTAGTCAATAATAACTTTCTTCTCTGGTTCCAGGTATTTTGTGGACATATCAGTTCTGAAGTTTCTTTTTGGAGGGGAGCATTACTATAATACCTATGTTCTTCAGTAATACAGCCCTATTAAATTACCATCTATTTGTGATGGGGCGTTGTTTTGTTTTCTGGGTTTTTTTTTTTTTTTTTTTTAACTGTACTAGGGGTTTGAATCCAGGGCCTGTGCATACTTTGCAAGTACTCTACCACTGAAGATGCACTCTTAACCTTTTTTTCACTTGTTATGTTGAAACAGGGTCTCACTAGGTTACACAGGCTGCCTCTGACCTCAAATTTGGGATCCTCCTGCCTCCACCTCTTGAGTTGCTGGAATTACAGGGGTGTGCCACTGTGCTTGGCTGCCATCTATTTGTTAAGAGCAAAAACAGTTCCCTTGCTTGAATTGAAAGTATTTAAAATGAGGTGTTGGGAGTGCAGCTCAGTGGTAGAGAGCTTGCCTTTAAAGCATGCTTGAAGCCGTGGATTCAACCCCAGAGTACTGCCAAAAAAAGAGGTTCTTAACTTGGAGTCTGTGAACTTGTGTGGGAAATAAATTAGTCTTTATTTTCAATGACCTTGGATTGAAATTCATTGTTTCCTTCAATCATGAATGTAGACAACAAACCCAGCAGTATGAGCTCTACCTGGGATTTTATTGCCAAAAGAAAAGCAGGTGTTTTCATATCATACTATTTATTGTTGCAAACATCTCAAAATATTGCTTGTGTTCACCACTCCTTCAAAACTATCATAGATAGTTAGATCAGTTGCTAAATCTCATTCTATAAATCTTGTACATAGCATGCTTTTAAATTATTTGATAATTGTATCTCCCAATTCAGTTGATTTCCTTTGAAATTTTATATATATTTTTAATGTATTCACAAATATTATCCTGAGAAGAAAACAAATCCACAGGCTTCATTAGACTTCCAAAAAGGATCAGGTACTTAAAAATGGGTAAAAACACTTATAGTAGGTTTTTTCTAGGATATTTTCTTTCTAAATCATTTTTTGAGGTCTCTAAATAAATTACTTTTCCTGCTCTTGTAATCATCTCACCATTATTTTTTTTAACTGTAGCTGACTCCACTGGAACCCATTCTCTGTATACAACATACAAAGACTATGAAATTATGTTCCATGTTTCTACCATGTTGCCATACACACCTAACAACAAGCAACAGGTAAGAGATCCTTGTGTTATCTGTGCTTGCTCTCTCATTTCATTTCCCCCAGAAGCCTAAGTAGCAAGTGTGTAAAATCTGAAACTAGAATTTAGTGTTGCACCTGTCGCAGCAGCAGGCAGCTTTGTGCTTTGTGAAAGTAAGGAATAGCAAATGAGCTGAACACAAATGAAGAGACAAACATTCTAGGTTAACAGCCAGTTGGATGGCTTTGTGAATCAATCACTTGCTTTTCACCCACGGGGATTGAGGTTTTCATGAAATCTGAAGAGAACAAGTTGAAATCATGGTGATTAGATGACTCTGTAGGGTTGCAAAGAACATACATGAGTGGGTGAAGATTTGTCTCCAGAGGCCAGTACACAAAGCAGGAGAGAACTGATGTTTCATTTAGATTTCAAAGAAAATTTAGTGTACCAGCTTAGAGAAAAGTCAGAATAATTGTCAGTGGAATCTCAGAATAATGTTCTTTCTTATCTTGTTCATCAGGACATAGCAAGGAACTTAAATAGCAATTGCAGATGTGTCCATCATATCTAGAGTCTGTCTGAAAAAGATCTAAAAGCACAGTGCCCAATTATTAAAATGTAAGTGAGATAGTAAAGTGAAGAAACTAAGAAATGACAGACTATTTTCGAGCAAAATGGAAACTGGCAGTATTGTTTTAGAGACTATATTGTAGTTGTTTTAAAAAATTTTTTTCAAAGTAAATTATTTTAAAGTGAAATTTGGAGGAACCAGAGAGCTAACAGGCTCTCCTTTTGATAGCTATTACAAACATGAACAGTCCAGTTTTACTTCTGACCTTGAAATGGATATAGATTTTTATTATTGTCAGTTGTTGTGCTAATAGAATGCAGGCCAGGTGCAGAATGAATCACATCCTCTTTTACAGAGTTTAACCAAACACTAATCTGATCTAATACTTCATCACTTTATCTTTGATGAAATCACAAATCTATGTAGCAAAAATTTGCCTTTCCTGATTACCAAGGCAAAAATGTTATCATTATAAATCAGAATGAGAAAGAAATTGGCACTGCTACATATTAAAAAATTTTGTGCCAGATGCCATAGCACATGCCTGTAATCCCAATGACTCAGGAGGCTGAAACAGGAGGTTCCCATGTTTGAGGCCAGAGGAAGCCTAGCAACTTAGGGGGACTGTCTCAAAATTTTAAGAAATGAGGGATGGAGTGCAGCTCTGTGGTAGAGTACTTGCTAGCATGCTCGAGGCCCTGGGTTCAAACCCCAAGTCCAGAAAGAAAGAGGAGGGAGGAAGGAGAAAATGTAATTCTCTAGTTAATAAATTATTTTTCATGTAGATAACTTTATACTCGGAAAACTGTATCTTTTAAAATCTTTTTTACATGCATTTTTAGTAAATATAATCTTTCTTTTATATATCATAATATGAATAAATGGCTTTTTAGTTGAGTCCTTCATTAAGACATTAATTTCACATGTCAAGTATGTCAAAGAAAGAATGACATTGTGTGCAAAAGATGATTGATGTCATCTATACAGGAATGGTATACGGTACATGGATAAGTAGTATTTTTTTTTTATATCCAAGGTTCTGTGTACCTTAATAGTCTTTAATTATTGGTATATTCTGTATAGCAACCAATTCAGATCAACTTTTATTTCCATAATATCTGATTATATATTATGTTAATAAATGAAGTAAACTGCTTCATTGGAAGATAATTTGGGGTGCCTTCAAGTTCCAGATGTTAAAAGTACATTTCCCAGACATTCTAACTCCCAATTCCCAATCCTGATTTAAAATATTATTTATCCCAACTGGTGGCCAATACTAGATCAGATTTTACTGGTATATAATTTGTGTGCCTTAATGTCACTGGAGAATTTCTAATAAATAAGTTTTATAAGTGCAAGCTTATATCTAATGGTTAGTTTCTAAATGTCACATTTGTATTTTTCTTTTAAGAGCTTCCATAAATTAAGTGAAAAATACAAATTTCATTCTGTTTTTCTTTCCACTATTGCATTATACTGTCTCCTGAAAAAGTACTGGCTTGGAATGACATGAGGTGTCTGAATTTGAAAACCACCTATACAAAATGCAATTTACCATGAAACCGAAGGTGGTCATAAGGAGCTCTCACTGTAATTGAAGAAGCTGTTTAAACCTGAAATTTAACCTGCCTTTAAATCATGACCACATTGTGGAACATTTTTATTTTCTGCATTCCTAGCTTGTGACACAAAAAGTCCATCAGAAAACTCCTTAGCCACATTTTCTTTAAACAAAGCCAAGTAAGCCAGAACATAAATTGCATTGTAATTACTTCAGCCATTCTCATCTCTCAAAATCTTCTCCCATGGCAAGTTTCTTTTTTATATGAAAATGGAACAAAACTGTTGTTATAGAAACTGAGGATTTGGAAATGCTAGGACTTGGCATAACGTGCCAGATATTCTTTAGATCTATTTGAATGGTTATATCTTTTATGCAAATTTTAGAATATTCATTTCCATATTCTTCCTTGGAAGGAATGATAAAACAGGCTAAAATACTGATAGTAACTGTTGATTACCTACCCTTGGTGTTTACTAATGAGTAATGAATGTTTTAAATATAGTTATATAAGGGAATCAGGGAGGGAATATTAGAGCATTGTCATTTATGTTGGTTGCTTGTTTTTCCTTACAGCTCCTACGGAAGCGGCACATTGGAAATGACATTGTAACAATTGTTTTCCAAGAACCTGGAGCACAACCATTTAGCCCAAAAAACATCCGATCCCACTTTCAGCATGTTTTTGTCATCGTCAGGGCTCACAACCCCTGCACTGACAATGTCTGCTACAGGTGTGTATTGGTGCTTTAGTAGTAGATGTCAGCTGGTTGTGTCTTATAGGCCCCATCCAGCTGTGCTTTCAGAAGTGACAATGCACAGTCTATTACTACACATTTTTGTCTTTATATTGCATATGCAGTTGGCTGAGTTCACACAATGATATAACCTGGTGGTGTTGGCATTCCCCAGACTTGTTGGTTAGACACCTGCCATTTCCATTTGCACCTCCTCCTTAGGTGGTGTCCTTCAGCCATACCATCTGGTTGCAAACTAGCTAATTACTCATACTGCTAATAATATATAATTTTTGGCATGACAAGAGCAGAGAACAATGTCCCAAATAATAGGAGAGAAAAGTCATTTTAAAAAAATTATTGCTATTAAAAAAGCCCAAACTCTTGCGTAGGACTTCCTTAATTCACTCAGACATTTCTAAGTATAATCTTAGAGGCATTTCTATGCTTTATTAGGCATTTGTTGAAATTATTCCAAATACCCTGAGCATTTGAAACATACTCTCTACTGGATTCATGCAAAGGATTTCATCCTGCACTAGGAAGTTTGGGGAATAGATAACTATACAATTTCTTTCTTTCCCTCTGGTCCCCAAACCCCTTTTGTATTTTTTATTTTGAGATAGGGTCTTGCTAAGTTGCATAGGCTTCCTCTGGCCTCAAACTTATAATTCTCTTGCCTCAGCCTCCTGAGTAACTGGGATTACACACATGCTCAATGATGCCCATCTCCACAGTTTCTTTTAAAGAACGATTCCTTTTGTCAAGACTGTCTAACTCAGTACTGTCCAGTAGAAATACAATTCAAGCTATACACTAATTTTACATTTTCTAATAGCCAACTTTTAAAAAGTAATAAATAGGCAAAATTAGTTTTAACATGGTGTTTTTTGATCCATTATTATATTTTATTTAGTAAATATATCAAAATATTTCAAAATCAATTAACATGGAATTTTTAAATTTTAAAAATTATTTTGACAATTATGTTTTTTGCAGTATGGGTTGCCAAGGTTTACAGTGCATCTCAGGATGCTAAATTATCATTGGACAAACTTGATCTGTATTAGGATTTCATAAAATTTACAATAGAAAAAAGTAGTTACGGACACAGATCATCCCAAGTACACCTTATAAAAGCTTTTGACTGAGTTGAATATCACTTTTAAAAATTTATATTCAAGCCGGGTGCGGTGGGGCACGCCTGTAATCCCAGCAGCTTGGGAGGCAGAGGCAGGAGGATCGCAAGTTCGAGACCAGAGGCAGTCTGTGTAACTCAGCGAGACCCTGTCTCAAAAAGTAAAAAACTGGGCTGGAGATGCAGCTCAGTGGTCCAGCACTTGCAAAGCATGCAGGCACAAGGCCCTGGGTTCAACCCTCAGTACCACAAAAAAAAAAAAAAAAAAAAAAATTTATATTCACATTTAATATAACTTCATAATCCTTGGTCACACCAGCCACGTTTTAAATGCTCAGTAGCTGCTTGTGGCCAGTGACTCCCAGAGTGGACAGCATAAGTCTAAACATATTGCTCAGGAGTCTTGGCCTTCTTTTAAGGACTCTTTGTCCTTTTATTCTTATCTCACACGTGCACGTGCACACACACACACACACACACACACACACACACACACACCCAGAAAATCATGATTTTTCCTTTCTCTCTGTTATTTTGAATCTGTGTCCTGGAGAGCCCATCTTTTTAACCCCACTGTGTGACACTGAACACCCCTGCTCATGACACACAGGCATATCTGGAATTCTCTAGTTGCCAAGCTCATCTGAAGGCCCAACATAAGCAGTGCTTATCAGCAGTGTTTTTTAGCCATTTGTAAATCCAAGAGACCATATCCATTTATAGCATCACTGAAAGAGATCACAAGAAAGTATAAAGTAGTGACCTTTTCCTACTGTAAACATAAGATAACAGATTTTTCTCTAATCTTCCCAAATCATTGTGGGCATGTTTCCTGGGGTATGTGTGATGTCAGGAGGTATCTGGAGGCCCACAACAAATTAGGTGTCTCTCTTTCAACCTTTAATGTTGGGGGAGGGGAGGAGCTTATTTTCTCATAAAAATAAATGTATTGTGAAGTAGAATGGAAAGTTTGTATTGATTTTAAAATCATATGTGGTTCTTCAGAGAATTGAGTTTTCCCCATACCTCAACCATTTCCCAGACTGTAAAGGAGATGAATTTGTAAGCCTCTTGCATTATAGGTTTGGGTGGAAAAGTTTAGAGATACACTGATTTATTCTAATTTTATTTAAATTTAATTATAACATTACCCATAAGTGATATACCTAGAGTAATTAAAATGCTTTCTATCATTTAAAACCTCTTGGTTTCCACTAGCAACCTCATCCATTTTTTTTTTTCATTGATGCCTACTTGTTACCTGGCATGTGGAACATGGAAACAGCATTTTTCCCAGGGAAGCATCTTGCTATATTAATGTAGAGAAGCAGGGACAATATAGGCTGAAATTACAAAGATGTTTAAGAAAAGGGAAGTCAGCATGTGTGTTTTAAAGCACAGATGAATAGAATTCAATGCGAACAAGAAGAATCAGTCTAGGAATGCTCAGTGTTATGTGCAGAAGCATAGAGACAAGAAGAAGGCTGGAAGGCACAGCCAGGAGGCCGCTAACCTAGGGAAGAGAACTAGGCAGAAGAGGCCGGTGACATGCTGGCTCCGCAGAGTCACCATGCAAAGTAATCTATTTACACAGAAAGATAAATTTGGAGGTTGTTATCTATTTATATTTCACTGGTTCTTTTGCCCAGAACTTACCATATATGTGCTAGGCACTATTCTAGACCTTTAGATATAATGAGAGGACAAAGAAAAACTCCTACAGTGGATCCAGAGATAAGGTTCTGAAATAATGTGGTGGTGGTAAACCTCAGTAGGGACTGGAAGTTTACATATGAAAAACTGACTAAATTTTATGAAGCCAGTTAACCTTGAGTAGTCATGACATAGCCAACTCAGAAATCAGTCATTAAGTCTGTATACTAACACTTACCCATAATTGATCAGAGAGCCCTTCAGTTTCTGTTATTTTGTGTGTGTGTGTCATTACAGTTAGCTTAATTGCCTGGTCCCAGCTGATAGAATATATTAGAAGCAACAAATCAAAAAGATGAAGGAGCTTTTAAGGGTATAAATATTCTGAAACCATCAATGTGTGATTATCATTAGAGGAAACGCAAAAAAATTTATTCACATCAAAGATACAAATTCAATAGGAATAGCAGTCTGGGGTCATTTGATTTGAGCAAACAAATATAATTCACTCACTTCTGAGGGCTTGCTTCACTTTGTGAAAAATATAGTATAGAATATCACCATTTTTCAACAACTAATGAATTAATGGATCTAGCATTGATCATTAAAAGCTGCAGACATCACAAAAAGAAACAAACGTGTGACTCGTAATGGAAAAATAGTACCTCACCTATGAATTAGTCTTGTTCCCTCTCTCCCTAAATTAAATCTGGATCTGATCAAATGTCTAGTCCAACCAATTTATAGGAAATGCAAAAGAGAACATATTTGTAGCCTACAAAATTCAGACTCTGAGCAACTCCAGACAACAAACAGCCCAATTTCTTCAACAGATAAATTGTAAGAAATAAAAGAGTAAGAGAAATAGAGAGGAATATATGGAATAAAAAAGATTAGTTGCAGGGATGGAGATGTAGGTCAGCAGTAGAGAACTTGTCTAGTATGCATGAGGCACTGGGTTTGATCCCCAAGACCTCCAAAGATAATAATTAATTAATTAATTGCTATGTGCAGAGCTTATTTGGATCATAATTTAGACACAAAGACTATAAAGGAAATGTTAAGGCATTTTGAATTATTGGAAATTGAATCATCAATTCCCTATTGTAATTAAGGAATTATTAATTTTCACATGATTGTAATGTTGTTAGGTGCCATCGAGTCAGTGTCTGACTCATAGCAACCCTATGTACAACAGACAAAGCAGCATTGTCATGCTTCTGTGCTATTCATAAGGTTATCAATGGCTGATTGTTTTTTGGGAATGAGTTGCCAGGTCCTTCTCCTAAGCCTGATGTTCCCAGGCAGTCTCCCATCCAAGTACTAACTAGATCCAACCCTGCTTAGCTTCCAAGATCTGACAGAATGGGATGCCACAGTGGTACAGCTTCAAGCTAAGATTGTAATAAGTAGTTATAAAAATGACCCTGAGTCTTTTTCTAATTGTGGTCAATAGCTTCATTTAGGAAGGTAGAAATATGCATTACTTCTCTCAGAAAGGTTTCCATTTTCAGTGGTTGAAATGTAATAAATATTGAAGAGTCTGTTTGGTGTAATGCAAAAGGTGCTTGGAAGTTGAGCAGATCATGAAGCCTTTCAGATCTTCAGTTTCCTTTCCTGTGCAATGGAAGGTTCTTGTGACATCTATTTAAAATCCAGTAAGTGTTGAGTATAGGCAAGGGAGTGTGGTTTGTACACATTAAATGACCTGCCTGTCCTCTTTTCTTAAATACATGCATACATACATGCATGCATGCATGCATGCATTTGAGGAGGTTCATCTAAGAAGAAAAAAAATACCAAACTGGGACAAGTAGTTGGAAATGTTTTTCAGCAGATCAAGCCATAATTAATTAGCATCCTTGTTGTCCAGCGTAGCCAACCTTTCTCAGACAAAAATCTGAATATACTACTCACTGTGCTTAAAACTACGTAAGGAAAAGATCAGACTCCCTCACATAGCCTGCTATATGGGGCTCTTTCCTGTCTCAACCACTCCTGGCTCATTTACCAACCCCTCTTCCCACCACTACCTCACTTTTGTGGAGCTACTTTATCTCCCCAAAACATACGTGCTGTGCCCCATCTCTCTGCACCTCCCTCTCTGGGCCAGATGTCTCTCCTTCATCTGATGAATTCCTGCTTTGCTTTCCTCTGAGACTCCTTTGACCTCCTAGATCTGCCATGCCTTGACTGAGGGTTGCCACTAGCACCCTACACTTCCCCAGCAGAGAGCTCAAGCTGTTGGAGAGAATCTCTACCAGGCTTTGACTTTTACCCTTGGTCCTTACCAGTAACCCAGAGCCTGCTGTGTAGGAGGAGCTCGATTTGTACTTGTGGTGAGTGAATGCTGTTAGAAATCCAAGGCTTCCCAGAGAGAAGGAGCAGTACTTAAGTGTTCCACTGTGATCTTTCCTGTCTTTTGCCCAGGTTTGCTTTCTTGGAATGCTCCATAAGCTGCAGTCTGACCCATGTTCCAAGAAGGTAGCCTCTCTTTACCATTTGGATGTTTTCTGTGTCACCTTCCTTTTAAAATTGGGTTACAAATTGTTTGTTGCTGTTTGCATTGTGCTTCCAAAGTTCAAGAATCTTACTCTCATTTTTCCATTAAGACTTCTATTCAGATGTCTCTGGAGCATTCCTGTATATTAACTTGAAGTTGGCTTTGGGTACCAAGACCCATTATTTCATCTGAGATCTTTGATTCCAGCAAATGTTACATGACCCAAATCAACAGCCTAGTAGTAGTGTCTTGGGCCATGCATTTAATGTGAATGGTTCCTTTTAGCAAGCACTTCAGAGTGAGCAGGGGAAGTTTGAAAACCTTTCCTCAGACAGAATAGTGTGGTCTTTCCCTACAGCTCTCTGTGGGCTGCTGAGGGCTTAACTTTGGTCCTGGCACTCTCAACTCTGTGCAAATCATCTCTTTTTCTGCATCTGTTTCCTGGAGAAGTGAAGAATATGTACCTGCCGTTCACATGTAGATAAACACAGGTCACCTTCCAGGTCCCTCCGTCACTCTCAAAGATTTAGAGAACATAATCTTAAGTTAAAATGAGCACAAGTATTCCTTAGTAAAATGTAAAATTGAGGTAAATTTTAAGATGAAGCTCAAGATTTTATTGGAAGAGAGGACCAGTGACTTTTCCAGGTTTCCTTCCAGTGCAGATTTACTTCTTCAGCCTCTGTGCTGTCTGTCTGTCCTCCAGCTAACCCTTCTTGGTCAGAACATCCTACTCTTCAATACTGCAAGGCTTAGACATGGCTATAACTGTAAAGAATATATTATTTCTAAGATACAGTATTGCAAATGAGGCTATCACAAGTGTAGCCAAGCAGAGGCCCTTAGGAATCTACTTTTAAAAATAGCAAAAATAATTTATAATTAATACATCTTAAGTATCTATATATAGCAAATGGCAACTCTAAACACGGGTTTTATTGAGGTGAAATATTATATTTAGCTTCAGCTAGACTTTATTATCGAGTTCAGCATTTGCATTGTCTAAATTAATGAGCTTTTAACCTTGTAGAAACCTTGAAAGTTAGATTTATCCAAAACAAAACTCCATTTGAAAAGAGCATTCGAGGGTATCATCTTCCTCATCTTCTGTAAGGATTCTGTTTCTAGTAGCACAAACCTGATTTTAGTGTCTGTATCATTTACCTCCCTACCATGGTGAATCATTGGTAATTACATGTTAAAGATTCAGTTCTCTCCTTCACAGTTCATTCTAGAGGCTTCTAATTATTGGTGGGATTTCAGTATATATTTGTCTAAAGTTCTGTCATTTAATAAATAGATCTATAGAAAGCTAGTGGATTTTGGGAGCAGGTAGATGGATGGTACACATAATCACATCCCCTGCTAAGCATGTTCCTCTTGTTATTTAAAATAAAATCACAGCTGTTTCCTGAGAAAGAATAATTATCTGAGTGAAATTTGCAAGAGAAAAAATTGCCAAATTTAAAATGAAAGATATTAAGTATTTCTGGATCCTTACAGGATTCCTCTTAGAGTATCTGGCAAATCTGGATTTTTAGCATCTTTTGCTTGACTTCAGAAGAAAAAAATTAAATGATCAAATTAAAATTATACAGCTGTAGGCATTCAAGCCAGACATTCACAATAGACAAGAAAAATTGCCTTTCTAATACATGCACACAGGGGTCTCTGAATTCTCTTCTCTAGGTAGAAAGTGGAGCATTGCTTAACATTTTTCTTTGTCACAACATGAACCTAGTAGTAGTCTTTTTTTAAGTAAACTTGTGAAAACCAACAAGTAGGTAGATCTGACAGTGTAGCTTTTCCATTTCACAAAAATATAATGTATACCCTAACATTGTTGATTTTTATTTACTTACCGTATTTTCATAAGATATAATGATTTTTTAAAAGTAAAGCTGAATATCTTTAAGCAGACTCTTCTTAAAATAAAGGGTATATGAAATAGAACTCTTCAATTTAATTAGAAAGGTGCATACTTGCTGATTATATCCTTTCTATTTTGGGAATTTAAATGAAACAGATTTTTATATTGCTTCCCTAATACTTAATAAAATTGCATAGTTTCTTCCATAATAGTATAACTGCATAGTTGACTTGCTTTTAAATAATTTGAAAAGATGGATGTTTGATCTGTTATAATCATCATTTCCAGCCATCTCAAACTTGGCTGAGGACATCGCATGTAATCTTGGAACTTAATATAGAACATCCAATCCCTTTATTTCCATTTTTCTTCTCGTTGTTTTAGGAGAAATTTAATATTTTTCCTTTTGAGATTAAAATTAATAGATCATTACAGATGTTCATATAGGCTTTGGGCCCATTTTTAGCAATATATATGGAGAAGAAATGAGAACAGACTTTCTCATGTCAACTTGCTTAAAGAAGTGGAGAAAGGAAAATATACTTCTCGCAATTGTCAGAACCACATACCAAAAGTAGATATTCTGGACCCAATAATAGCTGAATATAAAAATATGGCTTAACATATCTCACTTCCTCTACTTCCAGAACTCTGGTTCTAGTCACCATGCTCTTTCATTAGAATTTGGCTATTGCCATGTTTCACTAACATAATTTAAGGAGTGAAGTGCAAAATGAAAATGTGGGGCCTGTTGTTCAAATGGCAAGAAAGGGGGGTAATAAAAGATATATTTTTCTTATGTGACCTCAAAAAATATATGTTGTTGTTGTTGGTAGGTGCTGTTGAGTCGGTATCCAACTCATAGCGACCCTCATTGGGTTTTCAATGGCTGACTGTTTCAGGATTGCCTGGGGAGTGGATTGCCAGCTCCTTCTTCCATTTTTGTGGTGCTGGGAATTGAACTCGGGACCTCAGAGCAAAAAATATATATATATGATTTAAAGCACTACTACTATTACCTGAAGATCATAATCATTCTATTACTGAACATTTTATTTTAAATTTACACTTTTAGTCTAGTTGCATAATCCCTCACACATAGGCCAACAAATAGCATTTATTTAACTATTAGAAATTTAATTCATTTCTTACATTTCATGTCTTCTGATATTTCCATTATAAACTATCTGCTTGTAAGCATCGTACCAAAAATGGAAGACACATTTGTGTTCCTGTAGAATCTGCTTGTTCTGAAAGGTTGTGTGATTATAGTGACCACCTGTAGAAACAATCTGTGTTCAAAATAAGTTTTATTCTTTTGTGCAAAAAATATTAAAGTTTTTTTTCATGGAGTTATGGTTAGTCTTTTGTTAAAGAAGTACAAGGTTTAACTTTAGACTTTAAGGGGTTTTGTGGGGCTGTTTTTTGTTTGTTTCTTTGTTTTCTGGCCTAGCAAACAAATATGTTTCTCTAAAGCCTAAATGCAAATGCATAAAAATGTATGCTCACGTTAGGCAGAAATGTGTGTTATTTTTTGGAAAAATAAGCAGTTATTTTGTTTTTGAGGTATGTCATTGTCTTTGTTTTTTTCTCCTGGGGCTGGAGATGAACACAGGGCCTCGCACATGCTAGGTAAGCTCTCTACCACTCAGCTATACCACCAGCCCCATCTTTATGAAAATATATTTTTTTCTTATGTTGTAAGACTGAGAAATATTGACACACCTATTTCTCTCCGATCTGCTTTGTCTCTCAGTGTGGCCGTCACCAGGTCCAGAGATGTGCCTTCCTTTGGACCTCCTATTCCTAAAGGAGTCACTTTCCCCAAGTCAAATGTGTTTAGGGACTTCCTTTTGGCCAAAGTCATTAATGCAGAAAATGCTGCTCACAAATCAGAGAAGTTCCGGGCCATGGCAACTCGGACCCGACAGGAATACCTGAAAGACCTGGCAGAAAAGAATGTCACCAACACACCAATCGACCCTTCTGGCAAGTTTCCGTTCATCTCTCTGGCTTCCAAGAAGAAGGAAAAGTCTAAGCCATATCCAGGAGCTGAGCTCAGTAGCATGGGGGCCATTGTGTGGGCAGTGCGGGCTAAAGACTACAACAAGGCTATGGAAATAGACTGCCTTCTAGGGATCTCCAATGAGTTCATCGTCCTCATTGAGCAGGAAACAAAGAGTGTGGTCTTTAATTGTTCCTGCAGAGATGTGATAGGGTGGACTTCCACTGACGCTAACCTCAAAATCTTCTACGAGCGAGGAGAGTGTGTTTCAGTGGAGAGTTTCATTAGCAATGAGGATATCAAAGAGATTGTCAAAAGACTGCAGGTGAGTCTCTTCCTTGTCCTCACGTGCAAGTCCTCTTTCATAAAGTTTTTAATACTGACTACAGCCAAGTTACTGAAGCTTGCATTGTGTTAGTAGCTACTCTATAAACTCCCTTGGTGATGTGAAGCAACAGTGTTTATCTCAAGCTGGTGTTTTCCATCATTTATTAAGAAAAGTAGCAGGACAAGTGGGAGAGGATACACTCACTGTGCATTTGTGTTGAAAGCTCATTTGCATGTGACTGATCCCACAGATTTGGTGATTGATGTTGCAGCCCAGCCAGTCTGGTGTAGTTATTGAAAAGAGCTGTTTGATTGAGTATCTGCTGCCTTGGATTTTTTAAGGGCGAGTTGAGTAGCAGAATACACTTCTCTTTATTGCCAGCCTCCTGTATGTCTCTCTTAGAGGCTTCCCTGTAACTTCAGGGAAGCCATTGAGCTCTTTGGATCAAAAGGAACAAATATGTTCCTTTTGGCTTAATGAAAAGACTAGTGAAGAGGAAATAATTAGCCTGCCCTTCATCTGGCAGTAGGGTATTCAGAAATAACGCTGCTTGCAGGGTTTTTCCAGTTCCATGCCCACCACTTGATACCTTATGGCATTAAACCTCAGTACCTTTCATTTCCCTGTCTAGTTTGTTTCAAAAGGTTGCGAATCAGTTGAAATGACTCTGCGAAGAAATGGGCTAGGACAGCTTGGCTTCCATGTGAACTATGAGGGCATCGTGGCGGACGTGGAGCCCTATGGCTATGCCTGGCAGGCAGGGCTGAGGCAGGGCAGCCGGCTGGTGGAGATCTGCAAGGTGGCAGTGGCTACCCTGAGCCATGAGCAGATGATCGATCTCCTGAGAACATCCGTTACAGTGAAAGTTGTCATCATTCCCCCCCATGATGACTGCACCCCACGGAGGTAGGTCTGAGCTTCAGGCAGCTGAGCCTGAGACTTGAGGGCAGGGTTTGTGTATTGTGTAGAGCATCTCCTAACAGGTAGGAAAGTGGGGCAGGGGGCAGGTTGTGAAGAGTAATCGATTCTATGCAGCGCTGCAAGTTCTTCCCATGGAAAGTCTGACTCAGGACACAGCTCCCTTTTCACATGTGGCAATAGCAGCTAGAAAGAATGACTAACCAGGACCAGTCCAGGATTTACATTTCTGGATTCATAAAGTTGCTGCTCCAGTTAGAGACATCTGGTAACATCCACCGTAAGCCTTTTGCACCAGTAGCCAAGAAGCATTGGATACTTAACATTAAAAGATACTCAGCATCTCAAACTGTCGCTTTTTTCTTTTAAGTTCCATGATGTGCATAATCTCCTTGCTCTCCCATTTGTACCCAGTTGCTATCTAAAACTCAAAATGTTTTGAGCTCTACTGTCTGAGCCTGGACAGCTGACTGTAACTTCCAGGCCTTTCCTGACCGCATGCGCCAGGGCCAGGATTGGCTTCAGATGAGCTGGAACTGCTTGTGATACTTTGGCAGTTTAGCTTCCAGCTCTCACCCAAAAGGAATGCCCAGGAGCTCCTGCCTGCCCAGCTCCGGCCAAGCCAGCAGCACTGTCAAAAATTTAATTTCTCTGCCTTTGAGGAGGTTTCCTGATGGAACAAATTTAATCAGCTGTTTCTTATCCCCTTTGGGCATGAAAGTGCTATTCTTGCTGGTTTTAAAAAATATGCTATTTATTTTTAGCTATTATTTTCTAAGAATCTCACTTAAGCTTTAGCAATTAATTCTTACTCCTTCTAAAGCTAAGTCAAAGTTTATTATTCTATTTTTTCCCCAAATTATCAGTCCAATGCCTGAACACTCATGGATTTATGATTATCTGTTGGTAAAATATAAACAGTTATAGTGGACTGTGTCTTTTAAAGATAAAACAACAATGACAACCTAAATATACCTAAGTTACAACCAAACTCGGCTTGGAATAGTATTTCCTAGTACTGTTTCTCTCATAGATGGCCCAGGGATTATGTGCCTATGCCAAAATATAGGGAAATCCTTTAATCTGAAAGTTTTAAGAAGTACTCTCTTTTGGATGACTGGCTTTCCCAAGAAACCAAAATATATGTGTATAATTTTTTATTTCAGCTATTTTGGGAGTGGAGGGATATTCTAAAATTATCCCACATACATACCCTGCCTTGGTTAACCAGGTCTGATGAACCCTGTTAGCCTTTCTGGTTTCCATGAGTATATCATCATTAAGTATTTTATTGAACTGGAATTCAAAACATGACTCACATAGATCAGAGGGGCAGTTGAGTTCACCTAGCACACGCTTCAAGTGCCCTACACTTCTTCCCTCATTGCCTGTCTGCTGTCCCTTGGGCTCTATAAACAGTGATAAGCTGAAGAAAATAACCAAACCTTGTGCATTATTGACCTTAATTACACACAATTAAAAGTTATAGACACTAGTCTAAGGATTATCTCCTCAAAAACAAAGCCCATAGACTTTGTGATCCAGACTTGTCTACTCAGAGGTCTTTCCTTTATTTCTAGGTTTCCTGGTATGTGTATGGGGGAGCAGACAGGGTGGACATAATGGGGCAACCTTGCTGACGCTGAAATCATGACTAGTTGTTACTAGAAAGATGGGTTAGACAGCCAAACCTGAATAGTTAAAACCATGATAAGAGGCGTTTTATTGACAGCAATGCACTGGATTTATCATCTTTGATGTGTTGATGGCAATAACATTTGGTAAGTATTTTTACTTTAATGTGCCAGATCATAGGAAAAGCACTGTCGTGTGGATTTATACATTTACTCCTTAAAACAATTCTATGAGGTAATTGTTGTTGTTAGGTACCATTGAGTCAAAGCCTACTCATAGCAACCCTGTGTACAAGAGAGCAAAACACTACCCAATGCTGTGCTATACACACAGTCTTTTTACGTTTGAGCCCATTGTTGCAGCCTGCTATGTTTGTTTTCATTTTGAGTCATGCTACATCAGCAAAAGGAGACCTCAGGGGCTTTACTCCATTCCTGTCATTAAGGTCGACTCTACTTTGAGGAAGCAACTCTTCCCCAGTCGTTTCTTAAATGCCTTCCACACTAGGGGGCTCATTTTCCAGCACTATATTTGACAGTGCTTGTCTGCTATTCATAGGGTTTTTAATGACTAAATTGTTTTGGGGGTGGGCTGCGAGACCCTTCTCCCTAGTCTGTCTTATTCTAGAAGTTCAGTTGAAACCTGTCCACCATGGGTGGCCCTGCTGGTGTCTGAAATACCAGTAGCATAACTTTCAATATCACAGCAACATGTAAGCCCCCACAGCCTGACAAGCTGACAAACATATGGAGGATGAGGTAATAGTATTATTATTGTTCTTGTTTTAAAGGAAACCATGACCCAGAAGGTTAGTAACTTCCCAAGCTCTTCTGGCAAAGTTTGGTCTAACCTCAGAGGCCAAACCTGTAACTGCTACCCTGTATGCTGACATAGACTCTCACCTTGGGCACTAGATAGGCAGTGTAGATACACTGGCACACTGGCTTTCTCTTGAGGAGAAAACCCTTGACTTGTACTATTGCTGACTCCTGTGCCATCAGTACTCCTACTGGCTGATTTTAAGCTACCACCATGACATTTCTGAAGACAGGGTTGGGACAGATGGAACAACGCAGTCCTGCCAGTGAGAGTAGGTGGATCCCACACCACTGAGCGAGTGAGCTGCATTTGTCTTCCTCTCCTAGCACCACTCACTTGGGAACCCTTGTGCCATCCTCTCCTGTCCCAGCCATCACCAGTACATGTCACCACGTGTTGGATGGGGAGGCTAGGCGAAAGGTCAGCACTCTGCCTGGCTCATGGGCTGCAGCCCTCCCCTACCCCTTCTGGGTAGGTGGGAAATGGTGCAGGGAGGCCTCTGGAGGCTGAAAGCACACTCTCGCTTCTCTTAGAAATGACTTGGAAGCGAACAGTTGAAACATAACACCTTGTTAACAGTTGTCAGCAAAACAGGATAATGCTCTTCTGTCATTTTTTTCATCTCTGTACTTCACACTCCCACTGCTGTTTTCTTAGCAACTAATGACTCTCTTCTCTGACTCGGCACTCTCCTCCTCTTTGCCAGCCGTTCCTTTAGGCTGCTCCAGTGTGAGGCAGAGCAGGACTCCTTGCAGCTGGCAACCCACGGCCGCTCAGTTCTCTGTGCTACCAGGAGCCTGAGGGGTCAAAGGCAGAGACACGATGACTGTATGTCATACAAACCCCTGTCTGTATGTTTACGTGGGAAAGTCATTTATTTTGAAAAAGCAGCATTTTAAAAAAATTACAGAAGTTAGTATAACAGCAACAAAAAAGTGGTGCTTAAATAATAAATGTACAATAGAGCTCTTTTCTCTTCTTGGAAAATAAACAGATCTCTATGAATTGCTTCTAAACTGCAGTTTTAATTTTTAAGAAAAGAGATAGGAAGAAAGGCCAAATTTCTGAGCCCCTACTATGTACTAGGCTTCCCCAACCACTCCCCCAATCCTCATAGCAGCTTAATTTCCATTAAGATGTTGAGGAGGATGAGGTTTGGACGGTGCAGTAGCTGCTCAAAAAGTGAACACGACCAGCTGGAAGGACAGCATGATGAAAGCAGTCCTTGGTAGACTCCACCCACGAGAAGCTTGTCTGTCTGTCGTGTGTGCCCCACCCCCAATAAGATAAGAAGGCCCCTCATCGTCCTCTGTCACAGCCTCCAGGGTCTGTGACCATCAGTGCCTGTGATCTCTGATCGAAGTCATCTCTTGACTAAAGGAAAAGTACCTGGCTAATAGATTGCAGACTGAATGGCATGGGGTGGCCAGCTTTTATTCCATGAGAGACACTAGCCTGCAGTTTCAAAGACAGCAATCAAGGGCCATTTAAGAGCTAAAAGCAAGCAGTTACATGAAAAGGCCAAATTACCTTTTTTTTCCTCTGTGGGGATTTGGGAATCAAATTGCCTCCTAAATAAGAATAGTTCACAAAATGTTTTCTTCCTTTGAAAGTGGGAAGACACACTGCTTTAGAGCTAGCAGGGCTCTTAGGACTCATCTGGTTCACATCTCATTTTTCAGATGAAGAACTTCCGTTGAAAGAAGTTCGTATGTTTTCTCAGAGCCAGAGTCACATGGCTTCTAGGGACCGAGCTGTTCTCAAACATAAGGCTTTTCTGACTCAGAATTGCAGTGTTGAGATGTCCTGTTCAACATACTGTGCAGTCATTTCTCTGTAGTAAGTAGTAGCTAAGGAAAAAGGAGTGATTAATGAGAAATAAGGAATAAAAAGACTGAAAAATAAAGAAATCGAATGGCTTTCCAGTTAAGGTTTCAGGAAGCCACCATTTGTCACTTTGAGCACTGACATTATGATTCCTACTGACCACATCTCTTCAGTTGGGTTACTAAAAGTTCTTGAGTTTTCCCTTTTGTCATAGACTGTACCTCAGATGACATGTGATGGTCAAGGTGGGTAAAGGATTCTGGGGAACTGGAGTAAGACTAATCTGAAGGTAGAATCATTCTGTGGATTTATACCCTGGCCCTGCCACCCCTTGGCTGTGTTAACCTCTCCAGGCCTCCATTTCCTCATCTATAAAGTGGGCATAAGGACAGTTTTTCCTTCCTAGAGTTGCTGTAATATGTCTAGATTAGTGCCCAGCCCCTTGAAGTTATCTGTTTATTACAGTTACCATTCTTCATCACTAAATTTTACTTTGAATGATAAAATGAAAATCCTTTCATGAACATTTATGCATGGCTTTAAAGCTGACTTTAAGCCAGGTGCAGTGGTGTACGCTTGCAATCCTAGTGATTCGGGAGGTGGAGTCAGGAGGATCATGACGAGCCTTGGCCAGAAGTGGCCTGCATAATTTAGTGAGTCCCTGACTAAAATTAAAAAACAAAAGTGGACTGGAGCCCACAACCCAGTGGTAGGGTATTTGCAAAAGTATGTGCAAGGCCCTGGGTTCAACCTCTAAGTACTGCAAAACACAAACAAAAAACAGCTTTTGTCTTTGTTCTTCAGTGTACTGTCTACTTCTTGATTACATATATCATTCTTATATTTTGCAAATATATGTAAAAGACCAGGAAGCCAATGAGTGGTTCCCTTGCCATGAAAGGCAATAAGAAATGGCAGGTAGCTGGGGTTTAGCTCAGTGTGAAATGGATCAAATTTAGAAGAATATAATACATCTCAGTAATTTTGTGATACTGATTACATGTTAAAATGATAACATTTTGGATATATTAAGTTAAACAAAATGTGTTAAATTAACTTCCATCGATGTTGTTTTACTTTCTAATGTGGCTACTAGAAATTTTAAAATTACATTTGTAGGCCAGGTGTGGTGGCACATGCCTATAATTCCAGCTACTCAACCTGGAGGCAGGAGGATCATGAAGGCGAGGGCAGAGGCAGCCTGTATGACTTGCATGACTTAGCAAGACCTTGATTCAAAAATAAAAAATGGGCTTGGGGTGCAGCCCAGTGGTAGAGTACTTGTGAAGTATGCGTGAGGTCTTGGGTCCAACTCCCAAGTACCACAAAAATTCATGAATTAATTTTAAAAATTGCATTTGAGGCTCACAGTACACTTGTCTTGGATGACAGCATCTTAGACTCACCCTACATCACCTCTAAAGTGCCTCACGGAGGGCTGTTACACAATGGCTCTGTCAGCACCTCCTTTCCAAATCTTCCCACGTTTCCCATTCCTTGAATTCCTTTAAGAAAGGAAATCAATTTTCTATTTAGTGAAGAAATTCAGATGCACAGTTTGAGTTAATACTTAAGTGGGAATAGAATTTATTTATACAGCTAATAACTGATAGGCCTTCCCTTTGTTTGAGTATGAAAAATGGAAGGTATGTTCCAGCTTTTCTGGTGGTTGAGATTTCAGACGGTGGCAAAAATGGAGCTTAAGTAACAAGATGTGTGTTGCCTGCCATTAATTTTACCCTGGCTGCTGCATGAAGACACCCCTGCTCTGGGAGAATCCTTTCCTTGAAAGTCTGATTTCAGATTATGTTTTGTTCACTAGGGATTTCATAATTGCAATATTTCTCTAGTTGGGTTTTTCCCCCTCTCCTAAGCTAAAGTTGGCTCTCAGTTTGAATTTCAAGATTTCACCCAATTTAACTTCTTTACCCTTGGGATCCAAACAGATTTGAAACTCTGCCCTCTTTTTTTAGATCCCCAGTGGTAGTACTTAGTGAAGCGTATACAAAGCCAGTTTGTTTCCTCCGAAGCAACTATGCTCAGGGGTTCTCTGTCCAGTTGTTCTTCCTTCCTCTAGTCTCCTACGTCTCATCCCCCCTCCCATGTGACTGTGGGTCCTATGATTTTTTAGTTATTGTTAAGTGCCTTCAAGTCAGCTTTGACTCATAAGGACCCTGTGTATAACAGAACAAAACACTACCTGACACAATGCTATGCACACGATCATTTTTATGTTTGAGCCCATTGTTGCAGACCCTATGTTTGTTCTCATTTTGAGTCAAGCCATATCAGCAAATGGAGGTCCCAGGGGCTTTACTCCATTCCTGTCATTAAGGTCAACTCTACTTTGAGGAGGCAGCTCTTCCCCAGTCATCTTTTGAGTGCCATCCAGCACCATATTTGACAATGTTTCTCTGCTATTCATAGAGTTTTCAATGGCTAATTGTTTTGGGAATGGGCTGCCAGGTCCTTCCCCCTAGTTTGTCTTAGATGGATGCTCAGCTGAAATCTGTCCACCATGGGTGGCCCTGCTGGAATCTACAATACTTTTGGCACAGCTTTTCAGCATCAGAGCAACATGCCTACCCCCACAGCATGAAAAGCTGACAGACACATGATGTGTGGTGTTTTAGAGACTCCATATTTCATAGACACAATAGTTGGGATTGAGTAAGGGAAAGCACTAGTATAATACTTCCTGGGCTTCTGGTTTTTGGAAATTAAAACAAGTACAGGGCCTAAAGGCTGAAGGATTATAAACATAGGATGAAGTTTTGGATTTAAGTGTTAGTGAGAATCAGTGTCGTTCCACTACCTACAGAAAGCAGTGTTAATTGTTTTGTTCCCTGTTCCTTCCCCAAACAGGAGTTGCTCAGAAACCTACCACATGCCAGTGATGGAATACAAAATGAATGAAGGCATTTCATATGAGTTCAAGTTTCCCTTCCGAAATAATAACAAATGGCAACGGAATGCCAATAAGGGGCCTCATTCACCTCAAGTCCCATCCCAGGTGCAGAGTCCCATGACCTCACGGCTGAATGCTGGGAAAGGAGATGGGAAGATGCCTCCTGCAGAAAGAACTGCCAACATCCCTCGAAGCATCTCCAGTGATGGGCGCCCACTAGAGAGACGGTGAGTGTGCCTTCAAAGGTTTGCTCTTAAATAACACCTGACTCGTAGGGCTAGCTTTAGGCCTTTCCATATTTTACTAGAAATCAAGAATTAAAGCTGAGATGCACACATGGATGGCTTTTAAAGGATGGGCGCATTCCAGAGCCATAACAGTAAGCAAAGACGTATTCCAGCAGAGTGTTTAGCCTTGAACAGTAGTATTTATTTGTGCTTACCGTTTTTGTATGATTATCAACAGAAATCATCACTGTACGCTTAGTGGCCATTTGGATCAGAACTTAGCAGACTCTTTGAGGTGACAGTGACCATATTATCATCTTTGACAGTCTTCGTTGTTTTGGAGCTAGTGATAAGAAAGGAGCAACAGAACGCAGGTTTTTGGTTGAATATCTATGTTTCTGTCATTTTATTATACAAAGAATTCTGAGAAATGAAGACTGGAACTGCATATTTTCCACTGCTCTAAAAGTGGGAAGAAAATAGTGTGGAATACCTGTCATACAGGGACAGGTTAAAACACTCAACCCTGAGTTACATAAGCAAAAGGGAGAGGGATAAAGGGATCCTGGAATGTAAGGAACCAAGGTTGGCAGTTAAATTGAAAGTCATGTTATATTCCCTCATGAAAGGAGGGTAACTGGTGCCTTTACAACCGTGCCCTAACACTTTTGTTTGGAATTAATTATAAGATGCAGCACCTTAAACTAGAGTCCAGTCCTAAAGTTAAACTAGACTAAGTACTTGTAAAATGTGAATACCAATTGGATATAAAATTTTAAATAATTTCTCTGTAAATTTAGTTACCTCAAATTAAGGATACTAATGAAGGAGACAGTTTAATTGAACAATCTGCTAGTCACCTAGAAGAAGCCAGCTTCTTCTTTCTATCTATCTACTATCCTTTCCCTCTCACTGCTCACTGCTTATCTTGATCACATCTCAGGATATTTTTGTGGAGACCCTTAGAGCTGGGGAGAAGTCTGTGTTCCAAGAACTAAGTTGAATAGAAGAGAGTCCCTGTGGAAGCCAAAACATGGTCTTTACTCATTTGAGCAGCAGAACTAGGTTCAGCAAGAACAGGGTGCCAAGGAAAATGTCCCCAGGTGTGTATTAGTAGTCCTTGGTCTACTTTGGGAGCAGAGAGCTGGAAGTGGAGAAACCACACTATGAAGTCTTTTATCACTGTCGAGCTTTTGAGCTGTTGAATAAAACATCATCGGTTAACCATTTCAGAATACTAGGGCGCCAAGTAGAAGTAATTAAAAACAAACACACAAAAGTTGTCTTTCTAAAATTCTTCATTTAATCCCTAGAGACTTATTTACAGGGCTTTGCTGTTTATCTCAGTAAAAGACTCCTTGCCCAATGTAGCTGCATCCCTATGTGGACTCCGTGTTTTGTTTTGTTTTGTTTTGTTTTGAGGAGGAGGAGGAAAAGCCTCCAAGAGATCTCTGAATAAATTTTTTGTTCTACATATTCCAAACTTGGCTCTTTCTGAGGTGTGTGTTAACGGTAATTCATGATTTGGCTCACATTTTGAAAGATGAACCTGGGAAGCCATTGTTTAAAGATGGACCTTTCTTCCCTGCCTGTGCTGTTTTCTTCCTCTGTACAACAATCTGGAGGCTTTCAGAAGTGGAATCAGTTGAATTGTTTCCTTTCACAATATTCCATATGATAAAATACTGGGATATTTTTCATTCCTTGTTGAATTTAGTTTCTGTAATAGAAACTAAAGCTTGTTTCTGAACAAAAAGTTCAGCAAACCGACCTCCGCAATTGAAAGTATTTTTTGTAGCTGATTGTCTCACAGTGCAAGCGCCTTTCAGTGCTAGGGGCTATACAACTCCATTTGTTCCAGATAAACTCCTTGGGTTTCAGAGGAGGTTTCCATGCGATGATGTGCTTGCCTCTACCCAGGGAAAAGTGCTTTGCAGTGAGTGCTCATCTGAAAGTTGCAAGAGGAGCCCCGTGCCTCTCTGGGCCATCGAGAAGGAAGTGGCAGACATGAGGTTGCCATTGTTCTGGGGGGATCTTCAGCCACTACTCACTGCCCCTCATGCTACTTAGTTCCAGATATTCTTTGAGTACTATACACTACAGTTCAGATCTGAGGATGGAGGGCATAGAGGTGATTGGTGAAATCTCAACCCTACATTTTTAGTTTATTAGGGTTGTTTAGGTAATCTTCATGTTGAAGTGTATGGTAATTCAATGGAGAAAATTGAAATTTCTTTTGTGAAAATTTAGAATTCAATTTCCTATCCCATCATTCCAGTTTTTGGTAATGTGATATTTCTTTTTTTAAGTTTAATTTTAAGGTATGAATAGAAGATACAGTTCAGTAAACTGTTTTGCTATGACTTGATGAATATTTGGACGTAGACTCATAACATTCACTAGGAATATTCCCTGAGTATTGATGAATCCCTAGGTTCGTAAAGTTTACCACAGAATGCAGTTTTCTCTCTGAAATGTGGTAAAACATAACTAAAAATTTTAGTTGTTCCCTTTGTCATCTCACGAGAATGGAATGCCTTGCCTGAGATATGGAAGTGAGGTCCCCAACCAGGGGCACCCCTTGTCTCTTTGGCTCTCCCCTGTATTCTAGCCCTGCCCTGAGTGTACTTTATATCTATAGCTGGGACATTTATGAAATATGAGGTGAAACTTTAGGATGAATCATAGTCAAATGCCAAGGTTCTGCTGTACCATGAATTTTGCCTTACAGTTATTTCATTCCATTTCTTTTTCTCCCCGAGAAAGTTGTATTTGACTGTAAAGAAACCAGCTATTTTTAGACTGTCTTAAGGCTCCTTTGCCTGTGCTTCACTAGCCTTCCTCCCTTTTTCACCTCGGTTGGGTCCAGCACAATCCATTTTGGATTAAAACAATCATTTATTACTTGTAGAATCCTAGTTTTTCTTTTAATATATGCAAAATCTCAGAACTCAAGGTTATTAGGAACATTTTTTAAATTCATGGAATAGCTTGTTTTTCCTTTAATACCAAGGTCAGGATTTTTATGACATAAGATACATTGGTGTTTTGAGTTTTTAACAAGAATTCTTCAGCTAGATAGGGTTCTCTGTACATTAAGAGAAACTGACTGATCAGAACCAATGACCCATTTGCCATCTGACGTCTAATTCTCTTTGCCTTAAATATGAAAGCTTTATACTCTACAGGTAGCCTTCTAACTACAGAATTTTATGGTAGTTGTGGAAGTACTATTTATTAGCAGAATTAATATTTATTTAACAGAAATAGGTAACATGATACAATCACTGTTTTGGCCTTATGTTTATCTCAAGTTTAAGGATAGCATTGGAATAAAAATTACTAGTTGCTGGGCGCGGTGGTGCATGCCTGTAATCCCAGCGGCTTGGGAGGCAGAGGCAAGAGGATCGAGACTAGAGGCAGTCTGCGTAATTTAGCAAGACCCTGTCTCAAAAAAAGTAAGAAAAAAATGGCTGGGGGTGCAGCTCAGTGGTCCAGCCCTTGCAAAGCATGCAGGTGCGAGGCCCTGGGTCAACCCCGAGTACCGCAAAAAAAAAAAAAAAAAAAATTACTACCTGTAGCACACTGTACTTGATACATTACTATGTTTAGACATGACATGGGATCAGTAATTAAACCCTGATCTATGTTAATAAATAGCAGGCATCTTAACATATAAAAGAATTTTCCTGTCTCCTTTTTAAGTGAAGTTATCATCAACCTTTATTTTAATATTTGATGTTAGATCTCATTAAACTACTGATATACAAGATACCATCTACCTGGATCATGGTTTCATTACTTGACATGAGGACCCTTAAATCATGGAATTTGAGAGTTTTATTGGGATTGCTCTGGCTAAGTCCACACTCACTTCCCATGTTTCTTTTCTTTCTTTCTATTTATTTATTTATTTATTTATTTTATTTAGTTTTTTTTGCATTCCTGGTGGTTGAACCCCCATGCCTTGCGTTTACGTGCTTTGCAAGTGCTATACTACTGAGCTGAACCCTCAACCCTTTTTTTTACTTTGGGAGACAGGATCTCACTAAGTCATGCAGACTGCCTCTGGTCTTGAACTAGTGATCCTCCTGCCTCTGCCTCCCAAGTCCCTAGAATTACAGGCATTCGCCACTGCGCCCAGCCCACTTCCCATATTTTCAAAGCCACTAGATATTGTTCAGTCAACAGCTTAGTTGCTTCCATTCACCATGCCCTCTTTCTTCAAACTGTTTCTTTGTTGCCATGATTTGGATGAGTGTCCAAGGTCCATATGTAAAAGCTTGGTATTCGGGATGGCAGTACCTGGAGGTGCCATGAACTTTAAAGAGATAGGATTTAGTGAGAAGTCCTTAGGTCATTGGGGGCTGGACCTCAAAGGGGATTATGGGACCTTGCCTGTTTCTTCTCTCTATGCTTCTTGGCTAGAGATGTGAGCACTCACTCCAACATGCTCATATGCCTGTCTACTAAACATCTGCACTTGAATGTCACACAAGTGTCTCTTACTCACAAGTCCAGACTGACTTAACCTTCATTCTGATCCTCCTTCTACTTCTTCCTTCTCTCAAGTACCCACCTTGGTGAATGACTTTAGCATCCAGTGGAGTATCCATAGTAGACCTGGGATTCCTGATCAGTTTTCCCTACACTCTCCTCCCCAGCCCCATACCCAGTAACCTACCAAGTCCTCAATTTCTGTTGAGTTCCCTATTTTTAAGCTTGTTTCTTGTCATTGCCTCAGGAGTTCTTGTTTTGCCCTAAGACATTTTTTCTTACCTTGATTGTTGCCAAAAGCCTACAAATATAATGTCCATCTCCTGCTGTGAGGCTAATGTAATAAAAATGGAGATGTTCTTCAGGCCAAAGCTTTGCTTGCACCCTCCTGTGGTTCTGCACAGCCTCCAGGGGCCAAGTCCAACTCCCAGACATCGTCGGTAACTTCCCTGAGAGTTTGTCAGCTTGGCCTTGCCTTTCCCTGTTTCCCTGTCATTGTCACACCTCCACACAGTCTCTGCCATAGAAATGACTCTGTTCTCTGAAAGGGCCATATTCTCCTTGATATTTAGAGTTCTGCTGTGCTCAGTCCACCTTCCGCTCCTTCTCTCCCCAGTTTGACTCCCATGTGCCTCCTCTGAAAAGTTGCTTTCAATTTCTCCAAAATAGTCTCCTCCTGTCTCTGCCTTAATTGCCCCTCTGGGAATGATGACATCACATTCTTCAATCACAGAAGTTATTATACTTCATTTTAGTCTAATTTGTCCATTTTTCCAACATAGCCTGTCTTTTTCATCTTTGTATCGTAGGAACCAACTACAGATTCTGGCCTTGAATGGGCTCCCGATGAGTAACAAGAGGCAGAAGTTAGTCAACTCAAGAGAAGATAAACTGGTTTCTTTTTGTAAAAATTAAATGATAGGTAAAGCAAAAGGATTTGTAATGTAATAAAAACTATAGCAATAAAGCTACTAAAGTGAAACTTTTGGGGAGTTGGTGGCTATGTTTAGCATACTTCTGTTTTAAAAGTATATTCTGGTAAAACTTGCCTAAGTTAGCTCCATGTGAAATGCATGTTCTTCATTAAATCTCCTTTATGAGATTTTTAGCTGCAACTGAATTAGAGAGTTGTATTTGTCATCAAGATAAGGTAGAAAAGAAGAGAACTGCACCTGATTTGAAATTCCTGTGCTCCAAGCTTCCTTTTTCCTTCTGTTTATGGTAGCTAGCATACTCTGGCATCCACACTGGGATTGACTTTTAGAGTTGATAGGATCTGCCTGGTCACAGTTCAGATAGTATTACAACAATGGCTGCTATTTAAACATTCAGGACATGGGTGCAGCAGCTTGAGCTGCTCTCAGCTCCCTTCATACATACTCTCCACAGTGGGCCCAGAGAGTGACAGGTGAATGCTCCAATGTGGTCCCCAGCTCAGGCGCAAGTTGTTTACTAGTTGTTCCTTGAGCCGACTGCTTTGTACTCATCTAGGGAAGCCTTCCCACAGGGGCCTTCTCCCTGCAGTGCCACCTATGTTGTTGTGCGCCCAGTGTGGGAGCTATAGAGGCATCAAGAGTGCAGGTGGTACAGATTGGGCACTGTAGGGATTTGGCTAGAGCTTCCCAACTTGGACTGCTAAGTCCATCTTAAGCCTTGCCTTGGTAGCATGGGGTGGGTCAGTGTATTTCCATGGGTAGGTTGTGTTATCTTCAGCAACATTGCCATGGTTAACCATAGTGAGACAGAGGGTGAAATCAGGATGCCTGCTGTGCTGAATACAACCATAGAGCCTATGTATTTGCAGAAGTCATAGGAAATTCTGCAAAAACCATCTTTGAAAATTAAATGTACCTTAGAGATGATGTTGTAAAAAGCACTCACGTTCTGGAAAGAACAGTAGAGTAGTACATGGTAGGCTGTCCTGCATGTCACTAAGGAATTGTACTCCCATATACACTGAGCAGCTGGGTATTGCACTCCTACCCAGCTCAAAGGAAATTTCTGCATCAGGACTACCCTGGGAAATGTCTCCTGCCTGGTCTTACCTCATGAGAAAGTCTGTGAGACCCACAGTGATCCCAGGGCTTCTTACTCCTACTCCTCCCACCCACCTACACACGTATTAGACAAGAGGAAGACCGTCCCAGAAGCCAGCTCTAACATACGTCCTTCTGTAACCTTCCTGGACAGTGAGTGAATGGTCTAAGATCGATGTCCACTCATGAAAATCATTTGAGATGACAAAGTGGCAATCTGGGATCTGGTGAGAAAGATAGATTTCATTTCCTTTTGACCTGCAGGAACACTGGTGTGAGTAATGGGTTTGAGAGGGTGTCCTTAGGGCTGGCCAGCAGAGGTGAAGTACTCTGTTCACCCAGGTGTTCAAGCTCTGATGCTGGGCTCTCTGCTGGTGGCTGAACCATAAGAGGGTATAAGAATAAGAAACAGCTTCTGGCACATAAAGGTGGTCCTGGGCCATCTGTTCTGTACCCCGAACTTTAGGATCTGCAGGCTGATTTTAACAAGCAGAGCACAAATATACAAATAGAGGATATTGGGAGAAGGGAGTTGACTCATGTGTGGCCTTGCTTGGAAGTATATGTAGGAACTGGATCCAGGAGAATCATGATGCAGCCTAATAGCCTTCCAGTCTATTGCTTTTTTGTTTGGCTCATGTAGTTTTCCATTACATTAACAAAATGACAAATGACTATGCACCCTAAAGGGCACAAAACAAAAGTTGGAACCATGGTCAGCAATATGTGCTCATTAAGAGCAAGATTGAACTAGTTTGCAAATGGTTTGGGCTTTATTATAGAACTTGTTGTTGTTGTTGTTAGGTGCCACCAAGTCAGTATCCGACTCATAGTGACCCTCATAGGGTTTTCAATGGCTGACTGTTTCGGGATTGCCTTGGGAGTGGATTGCCAGACCCTTCTCGCATTTTTGCAGTGCTGGGAATTGAACTCGGGACCTCAGAGACTGCAGTGCAGCGCTCTACCAACTGAGCTAAATCCCAGCCACTTATTATAGAATTTAGAGTCTCCAAAATCCAGGAGAATTCATGGTGTTGGAATTCTACATATGAAAGAAGGCAGGTTATGTAGTGGCCTTTTCTCATCTCCTAGTGGGGCAGTTGTAAGGAGCTGTAAGTTTGTGAGCAGAGGCTGTTGTGGCATGCTGGATTTCAGCTTCTAGTTTATCATTTCTGGTTGTGTTTTGGCATAAAGGAATGAGTGTATTTGGGATTGGGTTTTTTGTTATTGTTGTTGTTTTATTTTTTTGGTCTTTAAAATCTTAGCACACCTGAAAGATCAATTGGCTTCACACCAAAAGATTTGGTTCTAACTTTTTTGTGAAGTATTTGTGATTATTGGTGCAGAGCAGGACTAATCAAAGAGGTTAATGTTGTGGTGGACTAGTTGATACTTATGTGTTTTTTGTTTTGTTTTGTTTTTGTGGTATGCATGCTAAGCAAGTGCTTTACCAACTGAACTAAACCCCCAATCCCACTTCTTACCTGTTTATCTGTCTCACATTTTATACTTATTTATATTCTTGTACTTTGGGGGAGGGGGACCAAGGGCATTATTTGAGTCTTTCTGTTATGCCTCCTGAGCCCAGGTCTACCAGATCAGCTCTGAGCACCCCTGCTTTGCCTCAGACCTTGTGGTGCTGCCCTGTTGATTGCCTTATAGATGAAGTTTGTGCTTCCTCAGCTTACCGTGCAAGGGCTCACCCTCTCATCCTTCCAGTCATGGCGCCCCTCCCATCAATCACCCTATGCCCAGTGCTTCAGCCTACCACGCCATCATGGGTGGTGACATACACCCTTCACATTCCTGTACCTACGACGGACTTTTGTGAATGTCCCTGACTTCCCATAAGCCTTAAATGCTTCTCCTTAGTAAAGCTTCCTTTCCTCTAGTTTTCCCAGCTAGATCCAGCTGCTAACCTGCCTGAGGCCAACAGTCTGTTTGTACTGCACTTACGACTGTTGCATTTTACTTGTGTTTTACTTAAAAATTACAGATTACTATTATTGGGTTCATATTCCATACCTGGCTCTGGTCAGTCCTTTATGTGAGTTTTCTCAGTTAATCCTCCCAATAGCCCAGTCGGTTGGTGATTATTTATCCCCTTTATGGGTAAGGATGCCGAGTGACTGAGAGATGGAATAATTTCTGCATATTCCCAGATAGTTAGCAGTGTAGCTGAGATTAGCATCAAGCCATCTGACTCCAGAGCCTGCTCCCTGAGTAAAATCTACTACCACACATAAATAGTGCTCAGTACATGTTAGCAGAAGGAACACACATGTGTTCACATGCTGACAGGGATCCAGTCTCCAGTCACACTCCCTGCAATTAAGGCTACCTTGCCACCTGTGCAGTTGCACAGGGCCTCACGTTTAGCAGGGCCTGTGCTTTGGCATCATGCTCTGCTGTCATCTTGAATTTGGAATCCTGGTAAACCTGCATTTTCGTTTTTTACTTAGTCCCACAAATTAAGTAGCTGGTCTTACCTATGATAGTTTCCATTTTCTGTCCTTCAGAATCATAGTTAGATGCCAAATTGACTTTTCTCAAGAAGCACACATGGTGTGTGCCAGGCTGTGAGCTCTCACAGCTTGCCAGCAGCTGTAAAGCAATGATCCATTTATGTCAGTATGGTAAACACCAGACTGTCCCAGCTGTAGGCTGGAGCTCTTCCTTCTAAATCGACCTTGTTGTAGGAGGCTCATCAGAACGGAATTTCCAGATGCTGACTGAACAGCTGATATAGATTGTGAGGTCAGAGGCTAGTGGTAGCTCTGTTCACAAACTACAGAGCAGGAAAGCATGAGAGATAAGAGCATGAATTGCTTGAATTTGAACATAACTTGTCCAAACCATCTATTCTGGATAGCGCATTCATATTACATAACATAACAATCATTTCAGAGAAATTATTTTTACATAATCCTGGAAGGATCCTGGTTGATATACATGGAAGACAGAGTATTTTAGGTTAGTCCTTTTCGCTGGGTGGATAGCATTTTAATTGCTAAGTTGTGGTAAAATGCTGTGCTTAATTATGGACTCAAGTATCTAATTTGTCAGTCACGGCTGCTATTTGAAACTCTCAATTGTTTTTACCATCATTTCATTGTTTTCACTTAAGTTATAGAGGGTCTTATCCCTTGGACACATCAAAGCATTATTGTCACTTTGGAATAAAAAACAGGAAATAGAAGTGTAATTTATTCTAAATATTCAGGAAACTATTTTACCATTAACAACTTGGACATGGAGAATTCTTCACCCATAGTTTGGTAAATTGCCATCGGTCACACTACTATAAACACTGGGCTGGGGGTTAGCTCAATTGGTAAAGTGCCACTGCACTCTCTGAGGACCCAGATTCTATCCCCACCACCATAAATATGGGAGAAGGACATGGCAATCCCCTCCTAAAGCAATCCCAAAACAATCAATCATTGAAAACCCTATGAGGATCACTGAGTCAGACTCAACTCCATGGCACCTAACAACAACAACTCTGAATACTATCTGTGTAGTCCTTTGGATTGATTCAGGGGAGGAATGGAGAGGTAGAAATTCTTTTATTAAAAATCTGAGATTTTAAGCTGGGCGTGGTGGTGCATGCCTATAATCCCAGTGGGTCAGGATGTGCAGGTAGGAGGATCACAAGTTCAAGACCAGAGGCAGTCTGCATAACTTAGACCCTGTCTCAAAAAGAAAAAAAAAAGGGCTGGGAATGCAGCTCAGTGGTCCAGCACTTGCAAAACATGCAAGTGTAAGACCCTGGTTCAACCCTCAGGACCGCAAAAAAAAATAATAATCTGAGAATTTTTATTTTTGGCAGTTCTGTTTTTAATCTGGTATGAGACTCTTTTTGGAAAAATGAGGAACTGATATTGATCTTGGACTATCTCTTTTTACATGTCCAGCCCCTTCAACTCTTTGTTTTCATTGCAGTGAGGTGCACTGAAAAGAAATGAAAAGATGGCATTAAGTGTAGTCCTGCAGACTATGGATGTATTGTCTGTCAGGGCACATGATCATGAAATTTCCACTTGCATGCTTGGCATAATCAAAAATACCTGATATTTTGTTTCGGCAGAGAGAAATAATAGGGAAACCCAGAGAATGTATACTATCAATTATTTTTAAAAATATTTACTTGTTTCTTGAGTAAAATTTTTTAAATGGGGAATTAATGCTGAAATTAATGCTGAATGATTTAGAAATTTCCTTTCTGACAGCCACTAAAGTATTCTTAAAAAAGATTATTGCTTATACTCCACAAAGTTGAAATATCTCACAGCAAGTCAAAGGTATTAATCTTCATTCTCTAAACTTGTTTGATTATTAACCTCAGATGTATGGGACCCTTTAAGCAGAAAGATCTGGATTTCTCTCACAAGAAGAAACAGGACTTTTGTGACCTTGTGCTCAATCACTGGACACAGCAACCCTTAAAACAGATCACACTTGTGAGGTAGGGGAATGGCAGACAGGTTGAGGAGGTCAGCATGCTGTGAACCAGTGAGAGGACACTGCTCTCTTTCCTTTTCAAAGGGGTAAGACAGCTCCCAGGGCAACTCCATTCACAACTAGCCTCAGATTGCACAAGTGGCTACAAACACCCACACCGGTGGTGCTTCCTGCTCCCTGAATAGGTCTGTTCTTAAACATTTGTATGATGGCATCAAATTCGGAGTGTTTGGAAAGAATTGTTGTTGTTAGCTACTGTCAAGTCGAGTCCAACTCATGGTAACCCTATATAGAACAGAATGAAACACTCCCTGATTCTGTGCCAGGCACATCATCTTTTTTATGTTTAAGCCCATTGTTACAGACACTGTGTCAATCCATCTAGTTGAGGATTTTCCTTTTGTACATTGACCTGCCACTCTCCCAAAGATGTCCTCCAGGGATTGGTCCCTTCTGACAACGTGTCCAAAATACGTAAGACACGGTCTAGTCATCCTTGCTTCCAAGGAACACTCTGGTTGTATTTCTTCTAGGATGGATCTCTTAGTTCTTTTAGTAGTCCATAGTATATTCAATATTCGTCTCCAGCACTATAATCCAAGAGCATCAATTCTTCTCCTGCATTCCTTATTCAGTGTCCAGCTTTCACAACCCTACAACCATGGCATGAATCGGGTGCACTTTCATCTTCAATGTGACATGCTGCCGTTCAACATTTTAATGAGGTTTTTTGCAACAGCTTTTCCAAATGCAATATGTCTTCTGGTTTCTTAACTGATGCTTCCACGGGTGTTGATTATAGAACGAAGTCAAGTAAAATCTTGGACAGCTTCAATCTTTTCTCCATTTATCATGAAGTTGCTTACTGACCCAGTTATAAGGATTTTTGTTTTCTTGATGTTGAGGTGTAATCCATACTGAAGGCTGTGTTGTTTGATCTTCTTCAGTAAACATTTCACATCCATTCAGCAAATGGAGTTGTGTCATCTGCATAACACAGGTTGTTAGTGAGGATTCCTCCAATCATGATGCTGTGTTCTTCATAAAGTCCAGCTTCTCAGATTATTTACTCAGCAAAGAAATGGAAGAAGTATGGTGAAAAGCCCTGATGCACACCTTTCTTGACTTGAAAACAGGCATTGTTTCTTTGTTGTTCTGTTCGAAAGACTTCCTCCTGGTCCATATACAGATTCCTCATGAGTACAATTAGGTGCTCTGGTATTCCCATTCTTCACAGTGTTTGTTATGATCCACATAATTTGTTGTGATCCACACAGTCAAATACCTTTGCATAGCTGACAAAACATAGACACCTTTCTGGTATTCTCTGCTTTCAACTAATATCCATCTAACATCAGCAATGATGTCCATGGTTCCATGCCCTCTTCTGAATCCAAGTTGATTTTCAAGCAGTTCCCTGTTAATATACTGCTGCAGTCACTTTTGAATGATCTTTAGTAGAATTTGCTTGTGTATGATATTAATGATTGTTGTTGCTGTTAGGTGCCATTGAGTCATGTCTGACTCATAGTTACCTTCATAGGGTTTTCAATGGCTGATTGTTTCGGGATTGCCTCGGGAGTGGATTGCCACATCCTTCTCGCATTTTTGTGGTGCTGGGAATCAAACCCAGGACCTCAGAGACTGCAGAGCAGTGCTCTACCAACTGAGCTAAATCCCAGCCCAATATTAATATTGTTCAATAATTTCCACATTCAGTTGGAGCTCCTTTCTTGGAAATATGGATCTCTTCCAGTCTGTTGACCAGGTAGCTGTTTTCCAGATCTCTTGGCATAAACAAGTTAGCATCTCCAGTGCTACATCTGTTTGTTGAACCACCTCTGTTGATATTCCATCAATTCCTAGAGGCTTATGTTTCACCAGTTCCTTGAAGGCAGCTTCCACTTCCTCCTTCAGTGTCATAGGTTTCTGATCCTTTGCAACCTCTTGAAATGGTTGATCCACCAAATCTCTTTTGTATAATGACTCTGTGTATTCTTTGCATCTTCTTTTGATGTTTCCTATGTTGTTTAATATTTTCCCTGTAAAATCCCTCACTATTGCCACTTGAGGTTTGAATGAATTTTTTCTCCAGTTCTTTAAGCTTGAGAAAAACATCCTGTTCTTCCCTTTTGGTTTTCTATCTCCAGTTCTTTGCACATGTCATTATAATATTTGATTTTATCTTCTGGAGCTGGCCTTTGAAATCTTCTGTTTAGTTCCTTAACTTCATCATGGCTTTCTTTTACTTTAGCTGCTTGATGTTCAATGTCAAGTTTCAGAGTCTCTTTTCACAGGTAATTTGGTCTTTTCTTTTTTTTTTTTTTCATGTCTTTTTAATAACCTTTGCTTTCCTCATGAATGATGTCTTAAGATGTCATGCCACAGTTCATCTGCTGTTTAATCATTAGTGTCTAGTGCATCAAATCTCTTTTTGAGGTGGTCTCTGAACTCAGGTGGGATATACTCAGAGGCATACCTTGGCTCTTGTATACTTGTTCTAATTTTCTTCAGTTTCAGTTTGAACTTGCGTATGAGCAGTTGATGGTGTGATCACAATCAGTACCGAGTCTTGTTCCGACATCTGATATTGAGCTGTTCTATCATCTCTTTCCACAAATGTAGTCAGTTGGTTCCTGTATGTTACAGCTGGTGAATTCCACATGTACAGTAACCACGTATGTTCATGAAAAAATGTGTCTGCAATGAAAAGGTCATTGGTCTGACAAAATTCTATCATGCAGTCGTCAGCATTGTTTCTATCACCAAGGCCATATTTTCCAACTACTGAACCTCCTTTATTTCCAACTTTTACATTCCAGTTATTAGTAATTATTAGTACATCCTGATAGTATGTTTGGTCTATTTCAGATTGCAGAAGCTGGTAAAAATCTTCCATGTCTTCATTTGTAGCCTTAGTGGTAGGTGTATAAATTTGAATAATAGTCATATTAACTGGCTTTCCTTGTAGGCCAGTGGATATTATTGTATCACTAACAACATTGTACTTCAGGATAGACCTTGAGATATCTTTTTTGATGATGAATGCAATCCCATTTCTCTTTAATCTGTCATTTTCAGCATAGTAGACCATATGATTATCTGATTCAAAACAGCCCATGGCTTTCCATTTTAGCTCACTGATGCCTAGTATGTTGATGTTTATGCACTTCATTTGTCTTTTGATGATTTCTGTTTTTCTAAATTCATATTATATACTTTACATGTTCCAATTATTAATGGATGTTTATAGTTGTTCCTTCTCATTTTGAGTCGTGCCACATCAGCAAATGGAGGTCCCTGGGGCTTTACTCCATTGCAGTCATTAAGGTCGACTCTACTTTGAGGAAGCAACTCTTCCCCAGTCATCTTTTGAGTGCCTTCTAACCTGTGGGACTCATTTTCTGGCACTATATCTGATAGTGTTTCTCTGATATTCATAGGGTTTTTAGTGCCTAATTGTTTTGGGAGTGGGCTGCCAGGTTCTGCTTCCTAGACTGTTTTAGTCTGGAGGTCCACTGAAACATGTCCACCATGGGTGACCCTATTGGTATCTGTAATACCAGTACCATAACTTTTAGCATCTTTTAGCATCACAGCAACACCCAGGCCCCCACAGTACAGCAAAATGACAGGCATGTGGGGGTTGGAAAGAATAGCAAAATCATAAGTCACAAGAATAAGGGCTAATTCTGAATTTTCTTTGCCCACCATACATGTATCTAGACCCATAAAAACATTTGGGTGGCATTCCATCAGTTGCTGTATGTGAGTTCTCTGTGTGTGAACAGTCAGAAAACAAAGCCACTGTTGAGTTATATAAATGCAAAAGAGGAATGGGAATGAATGCTGGCCTTCTGGAAATGCTATTTTTTCACTTTGGGATTACTACAGTAACCAAATAGAATTTTCTGATACATTTGCCAAATAAAAGAGCTGAGGTTGAAAACTACCATGTGATATTTTAGCTTAATGCACGTTTTGGAGAATAGGCTTAAGAAAAGCAAACTTTAAAGACAAAGATAAAATTTATATCTTAACTTTTCCCGAAGAATCGTGTTGTCACTTCCTCATGAAAGCAAAAATAATTCACCATGCAACATCAATATAATTCATTGGCATTACTTGTTTACCTGGAAGAAACTCAAAAAAATCACCAGGTTCCAGATGTTGCATTGGCTCCAACTGTCTTCACATTCTTACTGCCGTCTCCAACACCCCTCCCATTTTTCTGTAACACCTCTTCCTCTTTGCAGTTAGAAAAATCAAAGCAGCTACAAAATGAAACTATATCTAAAGTTTCTATATATTAGATACAAATGAAAGCCAGAGTAAGGCAGAAAGGAGAATGGTATCTTATTACATTTGGATTTGTGCTATATTTTCATCCTCAGTTTTCTCTTTTTTAACTTATTCCTTCCCTTCCTCTTCCACTCCTGTCCCCTTCCAATTACTTAAGAATAAATTTTGAGAAATTTGGGAGATTTCTTATGGAAAGGAGGTTTTGTTGTTAGGTGCCATCCATTCGTGCCCAACTCATAATGACCCTCATAGGGTTTTCAGTGACTGACTGTTTCAGGATTGCTTTGGGAATAGATTGCCACATCCTTTTCCCATTTTTCTGGTGCTGTGGATCGAACCCCGGACCTCAAAGAACTCAGAGTGGCGTTCTACCAACTGAGCGAAACCCCAGCTTCAAAAAGGAGGGTAGAAACATCCATATTTTGGTTCCCAAATGAATATCTTGTTCATTCTCCTGTCAAAACACATTACCCAATGTAGCAACAAGCTAGTGTTCTACTGACCTCCCACCCGGTAGCTGCTTCACACGGTCCCTACCTGGGGACCTAGCATCTTCATTAGTGCCTAGGGGGCAGACTCAGTGTTTGTTAGTCTGTGTAGCAGTATCAAGATGAGTTACAGTGCAAGAAGCACATAAGGTATGGGAGCGACTCTTAGTCCAACTAATGGTAGAATGTAAAAGCAAATATTTCATGGACATCCATGAAAATCATTGATTTCATGCTGCATCTGTAACATAGAAAAGCATGTATTAAATTAGACATCAGCTACAGAAGAAAAAAAAGATTGATGATGGAAAGAGCTTAGAAACGCTGTTCTTTACCTAGCTTCTCCTCATATTTCCCAAAGACTGGTATCCCAATGTCATCTTGTTTGTCCTATTTCACACTATTTCAATAATTTCTCTCACTATTATTTGTAAGATTGATGACTTTATAACATAGTTTCTCCATCTGAAACTCCATCCCTGTTAAGCAAGCATATTAACTTTAGTGTTGTAGTTGTTTTTAATAAATTATAAATTTTAACACTTTATTAATGTTGTTGTTGCTGTTAGGTGCCATTGATTCTGGCCCAACTCATAATGACCCTCATAGGGGTTTTCAATGACTGATTGTTTCGGGATTGTTTCAGGAGTGGATTGCCAGGTCTTTCTCCTGTTTTTGTGGTGGTGGGGATCAAACCTGGGTCCTCAGAGAGTGCAGAGCAGCATTCTACCAACTGAGCTAAACCCCAGCCCTGCTTTATTAGTAGTAACGAATAATTTCTCAGCTGGTCTACACCCACCACAGTTAAGAATCCCTGGCTTGGAGCAGCTGATGTAACTAGGGTCTTTGGCCCTTTCTGGTCCTCATTTTGTACCCTGCTGATAGAATTTCCTTTTCATTCAAGAAATATAGATTATGTATCTGCTGGCATAAAGATAAATAAGGCAAGATAAATAAGACTCAGTCTTGTGCGTTCAGGACAGAGCCTAGTGGGGAGATGGCCCACAAAATTAACCATTCTCTGCCGGCCGTGGTGGTACACGCCTGTAATCCCAGCGGCTCTGAAGGCGGAGGCGGGAGGATCTCAAGTTCGAGACCAGAGGCGGTCTGTGTAATTTAGCAAGACCCTGTCTCAAAAAGTTAAAAAAAAAAAAATGGACTGAGCGTGCAGCTCAGTGGTCCGGCACTTATAAAAGCATGCAGGCACAAGGCCCTGAGTTCAACCCCCAGTACCGCCCAAAAATAAATAAATAAATAACCATTCTCCAGAGTATGCTAGGATGGTGCAGTGAGCAGACTATGAGGGGATTTGAGGTTCTACTGTGTGAATTCAGGGTTATGATATTTGAATTGTCCCTTGGGAGGAAAGGATTTTATGCGAGTAGGAAAGGGGGAAGGTGTTTCAGTCAGAAGGCAAGATGGGTGCAGGTGTGAATGTGGTGGCAGAGTCTGAGCGCTGGGACACGTTCAGCCTGCACAGCATGGGGAAGGGGCAGGGAAGGGAGTGGAGATGAGGGTGGGGTCAGTGCAGGTTGCTTAAGGCTTTGAAGGGGGTGCCAGGGATTTGATCCTCTATCCTATAGGCAAAAGGAAGCTTTGGAGAAGCTTCTAGCTGTTAGCTGACTGTATGGAGGAAGAATGATAGGAGGTGTTGGAGGGCTGGGACCGGGAGCACATGACAGTCAGAGGACTGTCAGTAGGTTGGAGACCAGGTATTTTCTTTGTCCTAGCAGTATTTGTATATCTATGTCTCATAGTGGTACTAAGACACAGTTTGTGTGCATTAAATAATAATTGAATATAATTAGGCCAACTGACTCTGGCAGATGAGGAAAAAGGAAGGGAAAATGGCTTCAGGATGTTTAACTTGAGATAAATAGAGGAGGGGCAGGGATATCAGAGGATAGGGGGAAACCTGTTAGTTTTTAAAAGCTTGGTTCGAGTTGCAGGTGAGGATGTTCAGGCGAGATGTCCAATAGACAGCTAGAGAGAATTCTAGGTCCTCAACTCATATCTGCTTTGTGGGCATAGATGACTTTGGGAAGTAGACTTAGACTCCATCCTTACTCTGATTCTACTAGAAAAGCTTCTCAGTGTGATTCTCTTATCCCTTCTGTCACCTTCATTGACTGAAACTCCTTCCTCCCTTGGGGCGAGGTACAGAGGCTCAAAGTAGGAACAGCCTTATTCCAATGAACCAGATTCTCTCCCAAGACTTCCACACTGCCTTGAGTTTAAGATAGTTTTATGTGCAAAGTTCTTGGACCATGCCAGACTCAGTGCAAACTGTCTTATTAACTAAAGGAAACCCTGCCTTCTCTATTGGAGAGCAGTAAGTACGTAGTTCAGCATCAAGTACAGTGGACTTAGTCAAGTCAAGAAGTGTGGCTTATTGTGACTTGGATGTTGATCCCATTTCCTCAGCTATCAAATGAAACTGAGCTTCCCTGCTGCAGGATTCAAGAGACTGGGCCAGCATTGGCTTTCAAAATAAAATATTATTATTAAGATTTAGCTCCTACCTGGTCACAGTTGCCGTTGACACTTACTAATATCCCTGGGGTTGCCCTGTTGCCTACTAGAGTAGAGAAGGTCAAGGGAGAAAATCTCAGTTGTCCACAAAGCTCCAGTGTCTGCCTCAATAGCTAGTTGGCAGGGCAAAGGGTCTGTAACTTGAGATAGAGATATATTAGGGGCCAGAGCACAACACATCCCTACTGTAAAACAATAATTCTAGTTAAATTCTAGTTAAAACAGCAATTCTAGTTCAATTGAACAATTGTAATTCTAGGCATTTTTTCATGGACGTACTTAGTATAGTGATGTTACAAAATATTAAGTAGCAAAATATGAGTATTCAGTCTAAATTTTGAGTAATAAAATTTGAAAACGAAAAAGCATAGAAAGAATATGCTGGTCTCATGATGGCCATATACTCTGAGAGGACTAGTGTGAAAAATTGGAATTAATTGTTGTGTTAATGTCACTTGGGTTCATTTATTCTCTGCTCTGTCGTACTAGGAGACTGCATAAGCAGTTCACTCAATTTAATTTTGTCAGCTTTGGGAAGCATACATGTTTTCTAGCTCTTCTCCCTCACCCTCATCCCCACCCCGTTATTTTTTGACACATCCCACCCCCTTCAAGGCAGTTTTCCAGCTGTTCCCCTAGGGAGTAGTTTTATGGGGAAGTTTCCTTTGTAGGCTTCCAGCTGGCTTCATTTTCACTATCTCCATGAAGTTGCTGCCTTTGTTGCATTTATGTATTATCCATCATGCCTTACCTTGGGGTTTTTCCCTTTGAATTGTTGACTTCATATTTTTGGTTTGTACATGCAGGCTATCTCCTGGTTCGGACATCTATGTGACAGTCTCATCCATGGCTTTAACAAGATCCCAGTGTCGTAACTCCCCTAGCAACCTGTCTTCATCCAGCGACACTGGCTCTGGGGGAGGCACTTACAGACAAAAATCCATGCCCGAAGGGTAGGTATACCACTTGTCCAGTTGTGCCAGGTCCCAGTCAATATGGCTGTCTTTCCTCTGTATTCACACACATAATCAACCAGCCCTGATTAATTTACAAACAAACAGCAGGAAAAATGAAGCTAATATTCCAGGTAGAAAAATGTTTAAATAAATAAATAACAAGCAACAACAACAACAGAAAACTCTAAAAGCTCTTAAAGGGCTTCTGGTTCAAGACAAAAATATTTAAATGACATCAAATCATGTCAGTTTCTTCATCACATATATCATTTATCACAGGAAGGATTTTTGTCACTTAATATTTCCTCCAAAGTGAATTCAGTTGAATATTACTTGCACTGTAGTTTTGCTGTTAATATAAGAAAAATGCTAATCATATCCAAAGCTTAAAATTGCTTATCTAACACTTTTAAAGTTTCTGTACTTATTTTGTTGTTGTTGTTGTGCTGTTATTGTTGTTGTTGTTGTTTTAAATCTTCATTAAAAATACTAAATTTCCAAGAGTAACTATTTGCTTCTGACAAAACTTACAGAGTGGGCTGGGGATGCAGCTCAAGGGTGGAACACTTGCCTACCCCATACAGTGCCATGGGGTCAATCCCTAGCACCACAGAAAAACACCTTACAAAATAAAAAGTGAAATGTACATGAATTCAGAGACTATTATAAGGGGGGGACCAGGATTGGAGTGTCTGCAGCTGGGAAGTAATTAGCAGCAAAACACTACATGGCACACACAAGCTGCCTTTGCCCAAAGGAGCAGTAAAAGAACCATCAAAGACTTCCTACCAGGGACTCTCCCTGGGAAAGTTGAGAAAGAACTTGAACTATTTGAAAGTCAAATGTGAGTTGTTTATAGAAGCTGATGCTTCTGTTCTACATTTTCCCAAAATATATTTTTAACAAATGGGCACGTGATTTTTGTTACTTTCCTGAGATTTCACCATGTCACAAAATATGCATGCTTACTAATAATACCTTCATGGGTATTTCTTATGTATAATATTTTGTTGGTTTTTACAGCCATTAAGCATGATTTTTTTGTTGCTGTTAAATGTTTATGTTAGCAGAAAATAGGTAATAAAACCACTATAAAATATCTTTCCCTACCTCGCTATCTCCCCCAAGACTCCTTCAGTAGCCTGTCTAAAATACACATCTAATTTTAATTGCCTCAGTGACAATTAGAAAATAATTTTAGCTCTTATTCATGAGTCCTTGCAAAAGATTTGTGAATCGCATATTTTGTACTGCACCACAAGCCCCACTAATTATTTCTTGTTCTAATTAGATTTTAAGTGGCCGGATTTGCCTGCGTAACTAAAAAGTCACCACAACTTCAGCATTAATACAGCACTAAAATATAAATGAGGCAACAAAAAATAAATACAAATTTTCTTTTGAGGTACTTTAAATGTATACCAGAAAACTAATTTGAAACATTAATGCTTTGGTGACTATTGATGTTAAAAGCATGATACTAGTGCCCATGCTGCTCAGTTTTTATTAATGAGATGACAATTATTCAGCTGGATGTTTAATAACTAAACCTCTGCCCTGGATGGTATTGAGTACCATGGTATTGGTATGGCTTCCCATCATTTGTAAGCTAACCTTGGATTGTTGACCATGCTACATAATGTCTTTTTTACCAACAATGAGCATTTATAAGAAAATAATGATAGACTTTTCCTCTAAACTCCAATCAGTTTTTGTCTATATCAGTGAGGCAAGAAACAGTGGTTCACTTGTCTGATGACTCACGTGTGTTGCTCATTGGTTAGGTTGCATCCTAAAGTTACCCTTACCATCTACTCTACAACTTACACCAATAAAAGTGGGTATGTCCAAGTTGACATTGAAGCTGGAATGTACATAATCTGCTGCAGCCTCATTGATGTTAAGCTTGTATGACATCATAACCATAAGTCGATACACAGTGGTTGTCTATACACACAATGTGCTCCATTGGTTTTCTTTACTTCAGTGGGATTACTTCTGCATCTGTATGACATGTGCCTGCCTATTGCCTTGTTTGAGAATATTGATAATATCCAAATTAGTTGAGAGGTGAAATTTGATAGTTTATAATACCTGTGTAAGATTGGGGTGGGAATGAGGGGTAGTGAGAAAGCAATACTGCTTAAGAGCCATTGATCCTGTTCTGCCCTACTTGGAGATTTGTTTTTGGCCTGCATACTTTACAGAGTGCTAGGAGGCTGGGCAAGGCCAAAGGGAGACCAAAGGTGAGCAGTGTAATGGGGAACACACAAGCTGAAGATGGGAAGTGATGAGCGGGATCCTGTGAGAGCCTCGTCCGGCTCTCCAAGATGAGGGATTGGACTTGTCTGTGAGGACAACTGAAAACAGCAAGTGAAAGTTACTGAGAAGCAGCTTCCAGCCCATTGTGAGGAAGACCCTTCAGAGTCATCAGGGCCCTGGAGAGGAGTGGACCATCTCATGAGACCAAGAGCCTGGCTGCTGAATATGTCTCAGATGTTAGCCAAATGATTGCTTTAAAACTCCTTTAGAGCCAACCTGTGACTCCTACCAAGTGCTCCTCCAAATTGTGCTCAGGAGGTAAAATTAAGCTCTGCAAAATGAGGCAGTATGTAAAATTCAGAACAAATTTCATCTGAGCTCCTCTAGGATTCAGTGTTTGTATCCTAGCACACACTGAGTGGAAAGTATATGAGAAGAACCAAAACTAAAAGTTCACCAGGTAGAAATGTCCTTCAGGGCAGAGCTTAAAGACAGTGTTGTCATTTATTTAAAAAGCAGATAGCTAGAAAAATGTTCTGCTTCAAATTCAGCAATTTAAAAAGTTATCTTTAGTTTTCACTGCTACAAAAAAGTAAAAAGAAGGTTAGAATCCATCTCTAACTTGAGTCTCCATGCCCTTTGCAAAAAGCCTTAATTTAGTACAGGATCATGGGGTCACTTTGGGGTTATTCACTCTTCTGAACTAAACAAGAGCCCTGTTTAGGGAGGAGGTGGCAGAAGGCACAGTTGTGAATTCTTTTTTCTTCCCCAAGCATTTTCACCAAAGTTTCCATAAATCACTGTTTTTCTTTATAAGAATAGCTACATCCATATGTAAGATAACTTGGCGTAGTGGACCTTGTAAATGAATATGTAAATGAACAATGGGCTGGTGTTTAGCTTAGTTGGTAGAGTGCTTGCTCTGAGGCCCCAGGGTTTGATCCCCATCACTGCAAAAAAATTAATAAATGGGAGAAGGTCCTGTCAGCCCACTCACGAAACAATACTGGGACAATCAGTGATCAAAAACCCTATGAACAGTAGAGAACCACTGACATAGTGCTGAATATGGCACAGCATTGAGGAGTGTTTCATTCTTTGTATATAGGGTTGCTATGAGTGGGACCCAACTTGACAGCACCTAATAATAACAAACAATGAACATTTGTGCCAAAGCAAGTGGAGTAATGGTACAATAAATATTTTACTTAAGTAATATTTTTGTAGACTTCTCTTAAAAATCCTTTATATAGATTTTCCTCCTTGGAGCCCTGTAATGGAATTACCATATCGTACATGAAGAAATTGAGACACAGGTTGCATGATTTTGGTCAGTCGAACCGGGCACAGTGGTGCACGCCTGTAATCCCAGAAACTCTGGAGGCAGAGGCAGGAGGATCTCAAGTTTGAGGCCAGAGGCAGTCTGCATAATTTAGTGAGACCCCATCTCAAAAAGTAAAAAAAAAATGGGCTGGGGTGCAGCTCAGTGGTACAGTGCCTGCAAAGCATGTAAGTGCAAGGCCCTGGGTTCAACCCCCAGTACCAAAAAAAAAAAAAGGTGACTTTGGTCAGTCACCAAGTAGTGGAGCCTACTCTGAGTCTTCTTACTCCTAATCTCCCAATCTTTCTCATATACCATTTGCTGGTCCTGCCCATGCTATCGTCATTGACAGCAAGGAAGACAGCCACCACCAGCGTCAATTGTCACAGGCCTTGTTTAGTCCTTTATTATACAGGTTACTCAGAAATTTGCTAGTAACCGTATAGAAATTAGTAAATTTCCATGTGAATGTTTGAATTCTACTCTCCAGCCCTTTTTCATGGCTCAGTATTTATTTTACTGATACTGCTGATCAAGGCATGTGCTTTAATTAAGCATATATTATGATTTTACTTAGGGGAAAATAAAACTGGCCCACTAAATAGCTACATTTCTTTGCAGAAATAGGCATTTGCCTTCGTACATGCCAGCTTACCTACTTCCAAATTTCCCTCCCAAAGGCAATTTAAAATATATACACTTTGAAACCAAAAGTGGTTTGCATAATGGAAAAAGCCAATGCTATATTACTCTGTACCCCACCATCATTTACCAGTAAAGGGAGGGGGGGAAAGCACACAGGCAAGTCCTAGATCTGCCACTTGCCTGTTGGGTTAAATTTTGGGGCATGGTGATTTTTAAGAGGCCCATGGGATGTCTAAGGAAGGAGCCTATGGGAGTGTGAATCTGAAGCTTAGGGGAGCAGCACTTATCACAGAGAGGATTTGGTACTTGTCTAGTCACGCGTCAGATTGACTTTCAGAGAAAAAGAATATGATTACAAGTGTTGAGCATGTGAGATTTTTGTTTCTGTGTGATTTATGTATAGGACTATAGAGCTGACCAGATTTAAGGCAATGAATATACCAATAATCAATATGTTTACATACTTTCAAACTGGTTTCCACATAATGATATCAATCTTTATCTTTTAGACCACAGAGCAAGTGCTCAGAAAGTATTTGTTATGAGAAACAAACCACCACAATATGGGCATTTAGATTGTGAAATTTTTCCTTTGGCTGCAAATGACAATCTGAACTTGGCTACACAGGGCTAGAAGATGGTGGTTTCTTATTCTATATGGCTTGGGTTACCTTAGTTCTAATAGCTCCTGCCCTTGTTAACAGTTGATACAGAGGCAGGCATACATTTCTGAGTAGAGTAATGCATGTTGACTACAGTATACACATTTCCACACCCATGCACAAGGATATGTCTACATGCACAAAATTGTAGGCAAAAACCTGTGGTACCTGCCATTACATTCAAGTTTGTTACACCCAAGATTCCCTTCCCGGCAGAGTGAGGTCCCTGATGCTGTCTTTGCCTTTGTTTGGGGAATTGCCACAGGTTTGGAGTGAGCCGCAGATCTCCAGCCTCCATTGACAGGCAGAGCACCCAGTCAGATATCGGTGGCAGTGGAAAATCCACACCCAGTTGGCAAAGAAGTGAGGAGAGCATTGCTGACCAAATGGGTAAGTAATTTATTTCTACAAAAAGCAAGTGCTTTTAAGATGCAGTAACTCTGACCACCTCTTGACAGTGTCATCAAAGCGTTGTGTTATAAAAGACAGCCTTAGTTAATAAGTATGCATTAGCATTAAGTCTCTGCTAAACTTTGTATATGTGAAAGCAACAAATAAAATCTGAGAGAAAAGTCAAGGAATTCTGAGTGGCCCCAAATTTAAACACAGAAAGGACACAGAAATTATATTCAGCACTGATATTAAAAGGCCAGCCTAACAAACCACTTGTATGCTAAGTGTCTTCCTCTCTCTTGTTCCTCATGCTTTGAGAAATGATTTGGCATTTTTAATGTCAGGCTTTAAAAAAATAATAATAAAAATCTACGTACAAAGTGGAAGATACAGAATTATTGTTTAGTTCACATCCATAGCTTGATTAGAAGCTCTTTCCTCTCTTATATGCATTTCTTTTTAATTCTTTCCACTCTGCTATTAAGCTGTCAGCTGAGGAAATGTCTTAGCAGAATAAAACAGCTGGATAGAAAAGATTTGCATTAGTGAGCCCTCATTTGGGTTTCTGATGCATTAACCCTCTGTGTGTGTGTGTGCACACGTGCACATTGTTGTTCTACAGTGACACCTTGATAGTAGTTGATACAATATAATCTTGGTATGAAACAAGATTAAGTTTCAGCTCAGCGTCAGGAATTCAGTCAATACATGAAGAATTTGATTCTAGACTATGAGGTTAGATGGGGGGCTTGCTTCCTATGTCTGATGTTTAGAAGCATTACTGTCAATATGGGATAAAAAGATAAATTTCAGGGCTGAAAAATAATAAATGTTTAAGGGAAAGACACTTTTTTTATCTTTTCTTGAGATTTATGTGAGGGCACAGTTTTAATGACTGTACTCAAGTGATGTACTAACCATGAACACAGAAGAGAGTAGAGTATATTCAGCTAAGACAAGTTGAGGAAGAGAGATGCAATTCTTAGGCTCTGAAGATATGCAATGTTCCAGTAACTTCAGTGAGATGTGCCTTGTTATTGAAGCCATCTGTCACTCCCTGCTCTTATCCCACCCACCCCTAACACGGAAAACCTGAGTATATTCTGATCTGCTTTTCTGCTTTTGACAGAATGTTTTTAATCCCATATGTTTGATACTGTTGAGATGGTAACGACATGTGAGAAGGACCCTTCTTCAGCATGACTCTAGTGGGTTTTTTTGGCTCCCAGGACAGGCTTTGAACAAGGCTGCTAGCAAGCCCTCTGTGCAGCTTACTATGTACTTCCATGCATAGGAAGTCCCACAGGCCAGAAAAAGGTACCCAGAGACTGGGAAGAGTAACCACAAGGTTCATGCTAGGTCCGTATTCATTCTCTCACACAAATGTCCCTCTTAAGTCTTTTTTTTTCCCGTCCACTCTTTAGAGGTGTCCCACTCTTAATAGCCAAGACTCTAATATGAATATGGATGAATCTCCTCAACACATCTGTTCATCCTTTAAGTAAGGTCTACTTTGTTTAAAAAAAAAAAAAATAGTAAAATAACCCTAGAACTTGTAGCCTTTTTCACTACAGCATGGGAGATCTGAGTTATGGCATTTTTCCACCCAAAACCTAAGGCTTACAAAAATACTATGTTAAAATAAATTTTTATAATTTTTGATATCCCAGCATTCCAGGAGAATAACTGGCCTTTCCTAATTGGCACTTCAGAAGGAATCCAGAGCTTACTTAGTATGAGCCATCCTAGGGAGAATTCAAAAATAATTCTTTTTTATTACTCAATGTGTGATATTGGATATAGAAATGACTAACCTTTCTACACTCAGTTTGTAGGAACACATTTCTCTAATGACTTGCGCTGATGGAGAGTGTTAAGGAGATTCTTACCAGTTCAGCAGGCCTACTTTTGTCTGTCTGTGTGTTATAAACTAACATCCTGCTGACAACGCAGAGAGGAGTTTTGCTCGCTCATTCCAGTAGATGTTTGTATTTCTGCCTTTCGGCTCTGGGAAATGGTTGAAAGTCAGACTCAAGGAGTAGGCTGCCTGGTCTTCTGCATGTTAGGAAGGGTGTGGCAGGTAGTCTAGGATTCTTCTGTTAGCACTAGGTTTGTTAGAGGACAAGTCACTTATCCCTCACTTTTGGAACTCCATCTTGAACACCAGCTTGGAGTCCAAAAGGAAGCAATTGTTTTAAGTAAACTAGTTGCTGTGTGTCTTTTCTGTTGTGCTTAGCTTACAGTTATAGAGGACCTCAGGATTTCAATTCTTTTGTCCTCGAGCAGCATGAATATACAGGTAAAATATTTCCAAAGTGTCATGGTAAGTAACACGTGATTGCATCCATGCCTGTTTAGGTAATGTAGACTGAGCTAGGTTAGCCAACTTTGCAATGAATGAATTTCATAAGTTTAATCCATATATTCTAAACTTTCCCCCAAAACCAAAAGTTGATTCTGAACTTTGCTGCATCGTTCATGGCCTTTGATTTGGTGGTACTTGGCTACGCTAATGTGTATGATGTGACACACTGTCACCAGCTGCAAGCTTTATCCATCAGCAACCTGGTTTCTCACTTGCTGTCTTTTGTGTAGACTCTTAACAAGCTTACTGCTGAAATTCAGAGTTGGCTGGTCAGTGAACTGAGAGATGCAATGGCAAGTTGTCTGTATTTGTCAACATGTGCTTGTGCCTGTTTAGTACCTGCACCATAATGTCCTATGCTGTATTCCAGAGCCTACATGCCATCTCCCAGCAATATCAAAGGTACTTCCAGCTTTCCGAGAGAGCCCCAGTGGGAGATTAATGCGACAGGATCCAGTGGTTCATTTGTCTCCAAACAAACAAGGGCATGTAAGTTAATAGTAAACTTATGGAAATAATAGATTCCTAGCAGTGTCCTTTCCTACAGTGTGAAAATGGGACCAGTCAGCTCTGTTCTTTGCATGGTCAAAGAGGAAGTCATCCTAGCAGGGGGCCATTTGTTGCAATGGCCTTGGAATGTCAGCTGCCATGGCCCTAAGGTGGTTTCCAGGTAAATTGTAATCTCATTAGTACGCCTCTGTAGCCATATAGGTCTGAACAGGTTGCCCCGTTCAATCACAAACAGTCCTAAAATGTTGGGGCTAGAAATGTACTAGAAAGAGATACTGTTTGCTGGCATAGTTGCAAGTCTGCCATGTGCTTGGTGCATCAGTCCAAGAGACAGACAGACAGCTTCCCTTATAACTACCCCCACTGCTTCTCTTCTCTTCCACAGCTAACACATTGTCCTTTAACTGTGATCCACCACCCTGTATCACTTACAGGTACATGTGGGAATACAAAGTTGTCATTCTCCCTCCCCCTTGGAATGCAGTTGATTTCCTTTATCTGTCTCCACATGAAATGTGTATTTATATTCATGTCATTTGATAGTATGGGGAAGTATTCCATTTTATATTTGCTGGTTTATAAGATGCTCAGAGAACTTTTAATGAGAAGGCTCAGATAATGAATATTGAAGATGAAAAAAACAAGAGAGTGCACACCCTACATTTTGCTCCGTAGATATAAATATACCAAGAAATCACAATGTTGTCACAAGTTCTACTTATAAATGATAGATTATCCCAATTGATCTGTGAATTTCCCCTCCCTCAATTTTTATATTGATTACATAGCAAAATAAAATTTGGGACAGGTTAGAATAGATCAAATATATTGTTAAAGCTAATTTTGCCTGTTTCTTTTCACCTTTTGGCTGCTAGATATTGTTTCTGAGGCCAGGGTCTCACTGGCCTTGAACTTGTGATCTTCCTGCCTCTGCCTCCCAAGTTCTAGGATTATAGGTGTGGGCCACCATGCCTAGCTGACTACTAGAAAATGTTAAATTACATCTGTGTTTTACATTATATCTCTATAGAAATCTTCATATACTTTACACTCTCACTACGTTTCTATTAGGACCAGTTGTATTTAAAAGACTCGGTAGCCATTCATGGCTGGGGGCTCCAAACTGTTAACACAAGTGCAAAGCTAAAGAAATTCTGCTCTATTTCAAGTAAATGAAGGCTTCGTGACATGACTTCATAAGTTATTGTGGATAAAAATAAGAGTTACACCAAAAAAGTAGCTGGGATTGATTCTTTTATAAAGGGAAAAGATGTTTCACTGGGCTGTTCTCTGGCCCCTAGACTCAGGCAGTAATGAACATGCCCCTTCCTCCACCAGTAGGTGCACATGTGCAATTCCTTCTCTCCTTTCTTCTCTTTTTCTCTTTATTTCTGTCAAGTATCTGGGCTTCCTGCTTCCCTCTCACTTAGAATATATTTCATTTGGATACCTTTTAAAATCTCATTTCTTTAGTAATTCTATAAAATATTCCTTCTGAGCCTCTAAGCCAATGTGCAGAAAGGATTCTGTACATGTTTTTTATTGAGATATAATTCAAATACCATAAAATTCACCCACTGAAAGTATACAACTTTTCAGATGTGATGCCACATCTCTCTCATCCCAGAACTCAGGAGGCTGAGGCAGGAGGATTGTGAGTTCAAGGCCAGCCTGGGTGATATAGCAAGATCCTGCCTCAAAAAGCGAAAATAAATAAATTCCACCCCCTTTTGTCTGCCATTTTGCTCGTAGGCATTTTAGTGTATGTAAAGTGGTACTGTGTGATTTTGATTTGCTCTTCCCTGATGACTAACGTTACAGAGCATCTTTTCGTTTGTTAAATAGTTGCATATTGTCTTTGAGAAAATATCTATTCAGATCTTCAGCCATTTTTAATTGAGTTATTGGATGCACTGAAGTTTTTAATTTTGATAATGTCCAATTTATCTGAGTTTTTTTTTTTTGTTTTGTTTTTGTCTCCTGTGCTTTTGGTGTCATAGCTCACAAGCCATTATATAACCCAAGGTGGCAGAAACTTATACTTATGTTTTCTTGTAATAAGCTTATAGTTTTAACTCTTCCATTTAGATCCTTGGGTTTTTTATTTTTTTAGTTTATGTATCCATACAGTAAGGACCCAACTTCATTCCTTTCTGCATATAAATACCCAGTTGGCTTAGCACCATTTCTTGATAGGACTAAATTCCCACTGAATTATCTTCACACCTCTGTGTAAATTTCATCTCCAAGCACTCCTTAGAAAGCTGCTTCCTAAGTAGATGCTAATTAGGGAAGGAATACAGAGTCTTCAGACTTAATATGTCTTATATTCATCTTTCTATCTACTCTGAGCAATATGGCTTTTAGACTCAAGCATACTTCCTAATTATAAGCCCTTTGGAAACGTCATATCCTATTTATTTGAAGATATTTAAGATGTCATTGACAAATCTGATTTTTTTCCTAATTAAAATGATCTTAATACTGTTGTATTGATATTTTAGCATAAGTCAAATAATGAAAAATGGGTTCGTCAAGATGAAAATCTCCTGCATTCTGCCATGAATACTAATGAATGGGCCAGAGCCTTAGAGGTTTTCCTCTTCCCAGTCACCTATTCTTACTTTGATTTGTTGTGATTGCAACCTTTGTGCCTTAGAAGTCTGTAACTAGACCACATGTCACTGTGCTATTTCCTGTTGTTTTTGATGGATGTTGAGGAAACAAACCCTTCCACTTAAGTGACTGTGCTTCCCTTGCAGTCTGATAGCCACTACTCGAGCCACTCCAGCAGCAATACCCTCTCCAGCAATGCATCAAGTGCCCACAGTGACGAGAAGTGGTATGATGGTGACCGCACAGAAGCCGAGCTCAACAGCTATAACTATCTGCAGGGCACCTCTGCCGACAGTGGCATAGATACCACCTCCTATGGCCCCAGCCATGGCAGCACGGTCTCCCTGGGGGCTGCCACCTCCTCACCTCGCTCAGGGCCAGGCAAAGAGAAGGTGGCACCCCTGTGGCACAGCTCCAGTGAAGTGCTCTCCCTGGCTGATCGGACTTTAGAGCCTGAGAGCCATGGCATGGACCGGAAAGCAGAGTCCTCCCTGAGCCTGGACATCCACAGCAAGAGCCAGGGTGGTTCGAGCCCTCTGACAAGGGAGAACAGCACTTTCAGTATAAACGATGCTGCTTCCCACACAAGGTAACGGCTCTGTACGCTGCCCCCCCGCCCCCCGTCCACTTTCCCTATCTCCTCGAACTTCACTGTCCTTAGCAGTGTGCACAAAGTGATGTGCATTGTATACAGCGATGTTTTCAAAAGGCGGTACATTTATACATTTTAAATACTGTCTTTTAACATATTTTATGCCATTTATTTGTCATCAAAATAGTCCTACCATTCTAAGGTATTAAACTGTGAGGAAAATGTGAGGATTTAGTCTTTGTAAAGTTAGATTTTAAGAAAGGGATGTTTTCCTGAGACAGAGCATTTTTTTTTACAATGTTGAGCACATCTTTTTCCACTGCCTTACTGAGAACATCACTTACCCCATGTTTGCAAGGTAATTTTTTTAGTAATTGGCTCACAACAGTCATGTGTTGAGGGTAGGAGGTGTCCAAAAGAAAAGCACAACTAAAATTAGACACATCTCATCTATCTTTCAGAACAGAAAAGTATATACTCCCCTGTATCCTTGGCAATCACTCCACTAAGCAAAATAAATACTATTTTTTATTTCCTCTAAAATCCAGAGTATGATAGGGGTCTTTCTGTTAAGAGAGGAAACATTCCATTGCCATCTTTTTAGGCCTCTTAATCTCTGCGGTGGCTTCTTCTTTTACCTCTCTTTGTTATTAGTCACTCACTGATCAACTTGTGTGACAGCATTTACCTAATTTTGCTGACTTCTACATCTCTTTTATTATTAGGCCTTAAAAAAAATAGAGACGCTTAACTTTAGCTTTTTATTTTTCAAAAGGGAAGCCAGGTACACATCTGTCCATAAACCCCAAGTAGTCTTCATGAGAGAAGACGTCCTGTACTTAATTTAGATTTAACTTCATCAGTTAAATATTCAGTTTTCTCACTGCATCTGTATTCTTACTGATAAGATTTCTAAGCTTCTCTTCTTTCCAAATTCCAGGCCCTATGGAAGGAAGCATTTCACAAATTGAGTTTCTGTTTACCGCTCCCATATTTCAGATTTTAAAATGATTGTAATTGATCTGGAAACTCTATGGCTGCCATGCAAAAATGAACTTGAGAAAGTGGTCTCAGTACTTCATGTATCCAGCATCTCATTAACCTTCCAAAATTCAGAAAATAGAATGTTTGACTCAAATGGGATAAGGGATGAGTTTGGAACAGTAGAACAGAAAACTGCACATCAAATGCCCTAGGAGTACAGACAGAATCACAGGGCATGGAATTATGACACTCAATGGCTATTCTTGGCACATTCTACCATCTCATTAACTATCGACTGTGCACGGACTTAGACATTTTTTATATCAGACTGGTTTCTCTGTAGTTGCTAGGTTTAGCTTGACTCCTGTTTCTTTGGTTTTTAGTTCTTCACTTTGAAAGGAGGTACATTTTCTCCACAATGATACTCCACATGAAAAGAGACTGCTCTCATGTGATGACAGCATAAAGTGGGTTGCAGAGGGCTTGTCTAGAATGGCATCACTGTGGAACAAGGTTGAGAAGAGCTAGGGCCCTGATGCCGAAACACAAAACATGGGTCCATGCCATTATCTTACAAGTCCAGGAGATCCACTAAGCCCCCTGAAAAGTGGGCACTTGAGTTGGCATTATCCATGTGCGATGGCTGTGGCTGTCCAAAAGCCTCAAAGGATTACCTAAATTTTCTGCTTCAAATGGGCCATGCAGAAGCATTGAAATCATCACTTAGAAATAACTTTTCTATTGAAAGTCAGACTTACTCGAGAAGAGAAGAATGTGGCCTTTCAGGGAGGGTGGCCGGGCTTCCCACCCACTGCAGAGTTGAGTCACATTCGTTTCTCGACACTGGTAAACAGGGATGCTTTGTAACTTCAGTCTGTTGGTTTTGGCAGAGTGAGTTTGGATAATCAAGGCTTTAGCAGCCTTCTGGAGGAAAGGGAGACTTAGCCACCAAACATACATTGCTAGAGAAGCTAAAATCACAGCAAATTAGAGTGTTTTGTGTCCTTAGAAGACAGGAACAACAATTAATGTGGAGATCTCTTGACAGTGCATAAAAAAACTTGTACCTGGGACTCAGTGACAAAAGCTAAATTATAGTGATTAAGTTCTCCTGCATATTTCTGGCTGGGTTGTCCTTCCCCCCCTGCCCCCCGTCCTCTAATCTTCCTGTTGATGACTGTGCAGGTTTTTTTATGGCACCTCATGAGAACTGCAGTAATGCAGGTTGGTAATTACATAGGGTTTTTATATTTGAATGTCATTGAAAGAAGCCATACCCAGTAGGATTGTGAGTTCAAGGCCAGAGGCAGCCTGCATAACTTATTGAGGCCCTATCTCAAAATAAAAAAATTTAAAAATGGGCTAGAGGTGCAGCCCAGTTATAGAGCATTTGCAAAGTATATGCCAAGGCCCTAGGTTCAGCTCCCAAATACTTATACACACACACACACACACACACACACACACACACACACACACACACAAAACATACCTACTGATAACTTGCTATAATTTAACAAGTCTATTAATATAAAGTATTGCTTGCTAAAATATATTTTTTTCTATGAAGCTTGGAAATCTAGGGAGGAATTTTACTTTTTATTTATTTATTTTTTTATAATGACTTTCACATCTTAAAATGAACCACTCAAAAAAAAGATTTATGGTGAGCATAGACACAGAGGTGAGGATAATTTAATTTTAACACATTCTCACCAGCTGGATTCTTTTTTTTCTTAGAGTTCTGGCCTTGGCAGTAGGTGAGGCCAGTGTGTGTGGCAGCCAAGGACCTCCTCTGTTACTATAAAATGCTCTAGTGTTGCTAACCAACGATCTGTCCGATGACAGAAGTAAATTTAAACCTACACTTTATAAAGCTAAAAGCCTCACTTCATGCTTGCACATACTCATCTATTATTCAGACTTCCATCACTGTGACTAAATACCTGACAGACAACTTGAGGGAGAGGAAAGATTTGTTTTGGCTCATGGTTTCAGAGGTTTTGGTCTAAGGTCAGCTAGATCCATTGCTTTAAACAGAACATCATGGAGGTGGGAGGATGGGAAGGAAGAAGCTGCTCACCTCACAATAGCCAGGAAACAGTGAGTGATATAGGAGCTTGAGACAAGATATAGTTCCCCCCAGGGCATAAGAGTTTCCAGAATAATGCCATCAAATTATTTCCCAAATACTTTCTTCAAACTGTGGATATATTAGTAAATTAATCCATTAGTTGGGTCAGATCCCTCATGATCCAGTTACTCCTCAGTGATGGGATCTACCAACTGGAGACTAAGTCCTCAACACATGAACCCTTTGGGGAACACTTCATACCCAAGCTGTAACGACATCTTTTCTGTGACATACCAACCTGGATTGTTTTGTTATCCTTCCTCCTTATCCTTGCTCATTACCCAGCCATTCTACTTGTCTCAAAACTCTTTTCCTTTTGCCTCCCTTAGGCCCCCTCAAAGCCTATAGCCAATTCAGACCCCCTTATGTGATGACATATACATTTTCATTACCATCCAGTGCAGGAAGATTTCCCACCCGTCATGTACATCCTAAGTCCTTTGCTTATGTGTGCCACCTAAAGGTATTGACATGTGCTCAGTACATTCTGATGAACAAATAGGAAAACCTTCCTTAATGTTCCCACTTTTTGCTTGATGACTCAAGGCCCCTACTAATGAATCAATTCAAAGTCATGTAAATGTTTAACTCCTGATTCTTGTGGAAAACCACTACTACATTTCAAAGCTTCTGAAACAGGTATGTCAGTATTTCTACAGAGCTGCAGGGTTTTTATGTATGTTGTTGTTAGGTTCCATCGAGTCGGTATCCGACTCATAGCGACCCTCATAGGGTTTTCAATGGCTGATTGTTTTGGGATTGCCCTGGGAGTAGATTGCCACGTCCTTCTCCCATTTTTGTCGTGCTGGGAATTGAACTCAGGACCTCAGAGACTGCAGTGCAGCACTCTACCAACTGAGCTAAATCCCAATCCCTTTTATGTATAGGTTTTGGTATTAAAATGTACTTAAATTCTTATATAGCATGAACTTTTAGTAAATTCATTTCTACATACAGGTTTTGAAAATTGGCAAAGTATAACAAAGAAGATCTTTGTAACACCTTCTATGCAAATGTCAATTGGGATCTGCATGTATGTTTAGTCAGTGTCTGACATTCATTAGAGAGGCTGGTTAAAGACTAAGAGAAATCCCTGCCCATAACTTGCCACAGTTGTCAGTACAGTTCAGTTTCATAAATGGGCTTGTTTTGTGGTTGACCTCATAAAGTAAGTGTTCATGCCAAACAAGTTGTGTATTTCTGGAGAGTAAAGAGGGCTGTTTATGTGTAGCTTACATCGAACATTAAGGAATGCCTCCAGCAACTAAGGCATACTGGGCTGTATGTTCCTCTGTGTGTGTCTTAGTGCTCTTGTATATAAATTTTGTTTTCTGTGCCCTCTTTGGCATCTTAAATATGTAAAAAAATATGCCTTCATTCTTTGTGTAGAAATTATTTAATTGTCTTTATCTGTAATATTTCCCCCCTATAAATCTTTTCTGCCTGGAAGTTTTTCAGTTACTAACAATTAATTGCCTCTCTTCTACACTTCTTTCTTAAAATGAGAATTTTTTTTTTCTAAGTATTATGGGCTAATTCAAAATTTGAAAGTGCAACCTCTAAAATTCCAAACCAGGAACTTCTGTTAAATGATGTGGTTGTCTCTATTTGCCTCAGTCTAATTATTGCTAATTTTTGTTTTAGGGACCTGCATACAATAAATGCTTAGGATATTTTGCTTTATTTTTATATAGCAGAACTCCAGGTAATTTGGCCTAAGCCATCTTGCTGAATTTCCTCCAGCTTATGGGGATGGGTGGTCATTTTATCTGGAACTGTAGTTACTTTTAATGATGGCAGAGATTGCAAAACTAGAACCATGGTGGTTGAAATTTGAAGTAAACATTGAGAAATGAGCCCTCTGTCAAGCCACAAGCGCTGATGCAGAGCTCACCAACTTTGTTTTATGAAGGAACTAACCCCTTCCTTCAACTGAGATGTTAAGTCCAGACATTCCAAATGCCATTAAATCCTAAGGCCAAGAGAAATTCAGAAAGTGCAGAGTCCATTCTTTTTCACATTAAAAGCATCCTACCAGGATAAGAATTTATGAAACTGCTTCATTAAAAGAAAAAAAAAAAATCTCAAGAGGAAAGACTCCGCAACTCCTCTGTGTGATTTTAGTATGTAACAGGTCTTCTTTCTGCTCCATATTTTGTCCTTCCTGGTACAGATGAAATATACAAAATAGAGGGGAAGAATTTTGATTTTCCCTTGCAGGTTTTTTGTTTGTTTGTTTTTAGACAAATGTCTCACTGTGTAGCCTAGACTGGCCTGGAACTCACAATGTAGACCATTCTGGCTTTGAACTTGCATCTATCCTCCTGCCTCAGCCCCAAATGCTAGGCTTACAGGTATCCACCAACATGCCCAGCTTCAAGCTGAGTCTTTTCTAAACATGAAGACAATTTTTACCTCTAAGGTTATGAGAGGAGCTAAGATTTAGCTCAGTTGGTACAGTGCTGTTCTGCACTCTCTGATGACCCAGGTTCAATCCCCAGCACCACACAAACAGAAGGATGTGACAATCTACTCCCAAAGCAATCCCAAAATAATCGGCCATTGAAAACCCTATGAGGGTCGTTATGAGTTGGACTCAATTCAACAGCACCTAACAACAACAAGGTTATGAGAGAAGATATGGTTGACTGTACTTGCTTTAACCAAGTTGTTTGATGTAGATCATTTTCTATAAGGAAAGAAAAGGAAGAAATTCTGCAACTCTCTTTCACATCCAGGCAAGTGAAGAGAAAAAGTTAGGAAGATAGATTCGGAGCCTAAGATGATTTAACTTCTCCATTCTCTCAGTGACCCATTTTGTGCCCTTTGGCCAGTTCTGGCCTTTCACCAAGCTTGTCCCTTTATGTTTGTTGATGATAAAAAGGGTTGTTAAATATATTGCAGCCTGTCAGTGTCCTTTTAAAACAATAAGGGTTTCTATCACTTTCTTTTTAAAGCTCTTCATCACTTACCTTAAGCAGTTACCTAGTTACTTTTCGTTCTATAAGCATGTGTGTCTCTCACAGCTCCTAAAATTCCTTTATGTGTTGCAGCCTATGATCATATTTTCCCTTCTCAAGCTTCCCCCTTTATTTCATTTATCCTTTTTAGATGTCATACTTGGACATGACACTTACCTTAGTTTTGCCCAATTAAATGATAATGTTCACCAATACCATGTTAGCTCCTTATTTTAAATAGCCTAGTGTTGCAAGCTTATTCATTTTATGGTCCACAGTGATCCCTGAAGGCTCTTCTGCTGCTTACACCTAGCCACTTACTTCCTAATGCATTGTACTTAAAAAAAATATGCTTCTTATAGATGGACAGTTTTCTTTACTGCAGTCTGTGGATATGATCTTACCAGTGTAATTATCTCTCCTTCACTTGTTTGCCCCCAGTGCTTTGGAATTAGTGTCTCCTAAAGCCCTCCTAAATTGTGGAGCCAGTATTGGATGAAGTACAGAACTGGCTAATGTTGAACACAGTGGGAGGAGTCCTGCTTAATCATTACACTCCACATTATCTGTCACCCAAAGGCTTGTTATTTGTACAGGCAGTCTCAGGAAACCCGATCGGCTGCCCTCCCTTTGGTATTAGGCCAACATTCAGCTTTTGCCCAGATTTTGCCACAGCCATTTGACAGGTGACTAATTGCCGCCTTCCCCCTTCTGAAAATACCATCCTTAACAGGCCTACCCTGTGTAAAACCCATCCCCGCATGCCATGCCAGAATAGTAGATGATGCCAAGCATGCCCTTCAGCAGCTTCCAGCAGCATAGACAGTAGCCACAGATGTTTTTCCACAGGAAGGGGTGGTGTTGGTGATGACACAGACATTCAAATTGTTTCCTTTCACCAAGAAGGTTTGGCCTTGAGGGCTTTGCTTGACATCCGTGCTCTCACATTCCAGGTGGCTCACCCTTTTGCAAAGTCAGCAAGCAGGTGCAAGCAACATACACTGTGAATAGCATTCTTTTTGCAGATTGGATATCCCCTCCTATGAAATCTCACCACAACTGAGAATGTAAAATTGTCAAGTTGCAGCACATTTCATTCAGGATTTCCTTTGAGCATCAGGTCAAGATGAGATGTTTGGACAGATTCAGGCTGTCCCAGATTCTCAGTTACCCTGTTGCCCTTTCCCCTCTCTGTATGTGATATCATGTGTATGTATGTGGGTCCTCTCTTCCTTTTCAACATTTATGTCCTCATGTCCTCAAATGGCCAAGCAAAATTCAGAGTTGTTGCATTTTTAGGAAAGGAGAAGTATCTCATAGTTTATATAAAAATTAAAATTGTGGCCTCTTCATGTAGAATCCACTGACACCTTGACTGAATTCTCAGTGATTTAGTCTGACCATGCTCATGGTTAAACTCACTTTTTATACAGTGAGAAAAGCAACAGATACTGCAGTTGACACTTCTAGTATAAATACTGCTCTTTTCTTTTTGTTCCACATTACTGGCTCATTACCTTATATAATTCCTATGAAGAGATTTAAGTCACCATGGGTAAAACAGAATTACAGCATATTGAATTAACGAGATCTCCAGGATAATGAAACAGCTCAGCCATGCAGTTCCCTTTAAAAAGCATGAGGCTGTCAACTTCATGTTAGTTGTTGTTGTTAGGTGCTGTCAAGTTGGATCTCACTCATAGTGACCCTCATAGGGTTTTCAGTGACTGGCTGTTTCAGGATTGTTTTGGGAGCGGATTGCCATGTCCTTCTCCCATTTTGTTGTTTGTTTGTTACAGTGGTGGAGCTCAAACCCGGGTCCTCAGAGAGTGTGGAACAGCACTCTACCAACTGAGGTAAATTAAACCCACTTCAGAGACTCCTTGGGGAAATGTGGCTGCCCATACTCATGTGGTCTGAGACCAATAGGGTGGCCAGCTTCAAGGAGTTCCACCCATAGCTAACGAAGGATAGAGCCACCAAGGAGGAGACAGGTCAACTTTAGAGTTGAGAACTTTACAGGCTCATGCAGTTCTTAAACTCCAGGAAACATTGAGAAATGGTTTAAAATACATATCTCTGGGGCTCTAGAAAATCTCAGGATTCTGCATTGACATCAACACCTATAGGGACCACAGTCCATGACTTTAGAAAAAGTATTGTCATGGCTTCATTTTCTAGATCTAGACAGATAGGAAGTTGAATTTTGACCAAGTCAACAATATGAATAATTCAGCTGGATTCAAGCCGTCATTCTCAGTTGGTATGCATACTCTCAGGGAGATTTTGCCAATTCTCCAGGCACCTCCCCAGCTCTATATCATTAACAATTCTGGGATTTGGACTCCAAAGTGCATGTTTTAGAAAAGACCCCAGGTGATGCTGTATGCCCACCGAGTGCTCAGCTTACTCATACTGTGAATCTACACATTAAAGAAGGAAGACATGCCTTTGTTTTTGCTTATACCTTTGTTCTCAAATCTAATCAATTGTTAAATGGGGCTGTCTAATGATAATCATTAGTGAACAGAAATGTGCTGGCATTTCACACCTAGGAGCTAGTATCACCATCATGTTCATAGATAAAACCAGTAATCAGGTTCTATGATCTTATTTAAGCCATTAGCCTTGTGAAAATAAACTTGTAAACAGAAGCATCATTTGTAGATTTAATTATTTCTTTTTTTTTTTTCTTTTTTTTTCTTTTTTTTTGCGGTTCTGGGGGTTGATCCCAGGGCCTCGTGCCTGCATGCTTTGCAAGTGCTGGACCACTGAGCTGCACCCTCAGCCCATTTTTTTACTTTTTGAGACAGGGTCTCGCTAAGTTACACAGACTGCCTCTGGTCTCGAACTTGCGATCCTCCTGCCTCCGTCTCCCAAACTGCTGGGATTACAGGCATGCGCCACCGCGCCCGGCACAGATTTAATTATTTCTAATAATAAAGTAACATCTAGTTTTAAACACAGTGTGAGTAAAATACACTACACTCATGCATAAATCTTCCCTGCATTTAAAAATGGATTGCCAATTTATTTGGCAGTTTCTTTCTTCATATATTGGATGCCTACAGTTGGCAGGAACCATTGTAGGTATCCAGAAAATAGTAATGAATGAAACAGGAAAAAAAATCTCAGTCTCCATGGAGCTTACATTTAAACAGAGAGACTACAAACAAGATGGAGAAGTTAAGTAGATAGCACACTACATAGTGAAAGGGTCTGCCGTCATAGCACCCTGGCATCCGATCCTGCCTAATCTCAAGAGCTAAAAAGAAGTGGCCTGGTTAGTCCTTGGATGGGAGACCACCTGGGAATACCAAGTACAGCAGGCTAGGGAGAAGGACCTGGCTACCCACTCCTGAAACAAGCAGCCATTGAAAACCCTATGAAGCAGAGAAGCACTGACAATAGTGCCTGGCATGGCACAGTGTCAGAGAGTGTTTCATTCTGTTGTATGTAGGGTCGTTGTGGATCGGATCTGACTCTATGGTACTTAACAACAACACATAGTGAAAAATGCTAAGGAAAACACTTTACTTCGTGAATGTTTTGGTGAGAGTTGACTGTGTTCTGGGCACTAGTAAATATATGAATATAAACTCTTGCCTTCAAAGAATTTATATATTCTGGTACACTAATTGAATGGATGAAGGAAATAATGTTAATAAAATTCATACCGAACAGAAAGAACTCCAAAAATTGCACATAATATATATATTACTGTCTTCTTTAACATCTCTAAGGCTTTTCTTTCTTTTTTGTGTAATATGTACATTATTCCTAAAATTGGCATAGCTATTTTGTACAACATGGAGGAATGATTTATAAATTAATTGACTATATAATTTACTTTCTATTTTACTGGCTAATTATTTTTATTTTGACCATGCATTTAGTCTTTGAAAGTCCCAAAGTTCTTGAATAATGGTGTTACCATATAAGTTATATGATATTGATAAATGTAAAGTGTGGCAATTCAAATGTAGCTTGTCAAAGTGTTGTCAAAGTGGTTGTCAAAGTGTGGGTCATGGACCTCAGCATCCATCTCCTGGAACACATTACAAGAGAGAGTTATCATGCCCCTGGCCCCATCCTGCCTTCTGAGTCACAATCTCTTGGGGAAAGGAGCAAACATCTGTGTTTTTACATGCTAAGGTTTAAGAACTAACTGTAGTAATTTAAACACACTTGCATTTGCTTATGGATACCAATCATGATAGGCTGTTGAAACAAGCACATGATTATCCAAGAAGACAGATGTTAAGTTAGATCCTGATTCATTGTTTTTCAATTTAGTGGAATCTGCTTCAAACACCAACCAGGATAGAGGCTTGAGACATCTTCATATCTGTGTTTTAAATGTATGTGAGGTAGATATAGCAAAGCAAAAAAATCTGCAAACCAGAGAATAGATCATGTCCCTAAGTAACCAACAAATACCCACAAGTCTGCCATATTGTTTGAAAATATTCCAAAAGCTGCACTCAATACATTGCAGAAGTATCTACAAGTGCCCCCCTCTGTTCACGTATAATGCTATTAATCTAAGCCTCTGGCATCACTTTTGTTGTTGTTGTTTCAATACTGAGAATTGAACCCAGGGCCTCACATAAGCCAGTCAAGCTGTCTCCTACTAAGCTATATCACAGGCCCCTTTGTATTTTTATTTTGAGACAGGGTCTCGCTAAGTTGCACAGGCTGGCCTTAAACTTTCAGTCCTCCTGCCTCAGTCTCCCACATAGCTGGGATTATAGGCATTTGCCACCACACCCAACTTGGTGTCATGTGCTTGTCAGACTCTATATGTCTTTCCTCATTTCCTTTTTTTCTTTTGATTTTCCTTTCCACTTTTAATCTCCTTCCTGTAACAGAGATCTAGGGTTACTTGGTTCTTACTGGTTTAATGTACTGCACTTAGGGAAGAGTTTGTATTACTTTTCCTTAATTTTAAAAGCAAGAAGTTTGGATATTTGTTATCAAGAGGTAAAGTTGCATTGCTTTTCAATTTATGTTGTCCTGTGAAGTTTTATGAGTGTTTCTTCTACTCACTCTCTCTTGTTGGGGGGAAAAAATTGGGCGGGAAATTGTTAGGAATATTAGTCATTTTTTGAGGTCTGGGGTTTAGCTCAGTTGGTTAAGCACCACTCTGTACTCTCTGAGGACCTCAGTTCGATCCTTAGCACCACACAAATGGGGAAAAGGATGTGGCAATCCACTCCCAAAGCAGTGCCAAAATAATTAGCCATGAAAACCTGATGAGGATCGCTATGAGTCAGACCCAACTTGATGGCACCTAACAAACAACAGTCATTTTTTAACTTAAGTTTTTTCAATATTTGAATCCAGTTCTTTCTTCTTAGTTATAAAAAACAAAGGAGATTATGCCGAGCATTGTGGCCCAGGGCTGTCATCCCAGCGACTTAGAAAGCTGAGGCAGGAAGGTTGTAGATTCAAGGCCAGATATAGCATGTGTAACTTATTGAGACCCTGTCTCAAAATGAAAAATAAAAAAGGGGCAGGGGTGCAGCTCCGTGGTGGAGTGCTTGCCTAGGATGTACAAAGGCCCTGGGTTTAAACCCTATTGTTGTTAGATGCCATCAAGTTGGGTCCAACTCATAGTAATCCCTATGTACAACAGAAGGAAACACTACCTGACACTGTGCCATGCCTGGCACTATTATCAGTGCTTCTCTGCTATTCATAGGGTTTTCGATGGCTGACTGTTTAAGGAGTGGGATGCCAGATCCTTCTCTCAAGCCCCATTCAAGGACTCAACAGGCCTGACCCTGCTTAGCTTCTGAGATCTGACGGGATCCAATGTGAGGGTGGTAAGCCTATAGACGGTTCAACCCCTAGTACTATAGAAAATAAAATTAAAATTAAAGGAGATGGTTCTCTTTGATCTGAAGTAATGAGACCGCCATGTATGGAGAGCCCTCCGATGGGCTTTGCTGTTCTTCCCCCCACATTTTTTCCTGTTCTTTTGCCTGAGCCTCACAGACTGACAGGGCCTTCTCCTTTCAGATTATTGACTTCCACTTTTTGACATGTATGTTTTCACAGAGGGATAACATTCACACAGAAAAAGGCAGTAAGTGCGCATCCCCACAGGATCACTACCCAGATTAAAAAAAACTAGAACACGGCCCACATCCACATGTCACACTCTACCTCACACCTCCTCTCCAAGGTAAACCCAGTCCTGCATTGGAGACTCAGACTCACTTTGCCTAATTCTTGGACTTTATATAAAGGAGAACACACCATCTGTATTACTCTTTGTGTTTTTTAAGTTTACCGGGGTGAGATAATTCCATGTGCTGCAAGTAGCACTAGTTTGTTTCCTTTGCTGATCTTTATGTACATTGTGAGGGCAGCCCACAACCAGTTATCCATACTACTGTTGATGAACATTTGGACTGACTCCAGTTTGGGAATATTACAAATTCTTGTACATCTCCTTGGCTACACACGTCTGCATTTCTTTTGAGTTGGTAGGAAAGTAATTGCTATGTCATGGGATATACACACATTCAACTTTAGTGGAGGCTGTGAGCCACTTTGCCAAAGTGGTTGTAACAGGTAACACTCAGTCTGGCACTGTATGAGAGTTATAGTTGCTTCTCATCCTTTCTTGATATAAGAACTCTTTTTAATTTACCCATTCTAGTGGGTGTGTAATGGTCCTTCATGGCTTTAATTTGTATTTCTGTGGTAATTGATAGATGTTGAGTACCTATGCTTATAAGTCTTGTAGATATCCTCTTTTGAAGTTGCTTTTCAAATCATCACTCCTTTTTTGGGGGGGAGCTTATTGCTGGATATGTTTTGCATATATTTTGTTCTGTGTCTTAATTTTAATGGGCTTCCATCTTTTCTTTTTATGATCCTATTAAAGAAACCTCTGCCTCCATCATAAAGATGTTATTCCATGTTATATTCCAGAATCTGAAGAGCTACACTTAAAATCAATTCCAGCTGTATTATATATTTATGTAAGGTTTGAGGTAGAGAATTCCAAGATTCATTTTCATCAATATATACTATCACAGAACCAGTAGGATATGGGTTTTTTTGTTTGCTTTTTTGTTGTGGTGGTGGTACTGGCACCTGAACCAAGGGCCTTGTACATACTTTGCAAACACTCTGCCACTGAGCTGCATCTCTAGCCCACTTCTTATTTTTTGTGTTGAGACAGGGTCTCACTAACTTAGACACACTGCTTCTGGCCTTGAATCTGCGATCCTCCTTCCTCCACCTCCCGAGTTATGGGGATTATAGGCATGAGCCACCATGCCCAGCTTGTTTGTTTGCTTTTCACAATACACCTTTAAATATTTGAATGTTGTCATTTATAGAAGTGTTGCAAAGATCGTATAGAGTCACTCTTCACTTGGTTTCCCCTTTGGGATCATCTGGAATTACTACAGTGCATTCATCATAGCTAGGCAATCAATACTGATGCATTAAAGTCCATATTTATTCAGGTCAGGGCCATTCATTTTTGACAAATGGCAGTGCCACTGAGGAATGCTTCAGAACCACATGCTGTTAAACCTCAAGCAATTGAAAGTCCATCATAGCAGAAGCCACCCATGCTTGGATTCCTTCTAAGCAAGAGAAGTCAGCAGGGCACAGATAGCATGAACTTGGGTCCTGTGGCGCCCCTGGAAAGGAAGTATGGAAGTCCTGCAGTTAAAGGCCTTCCGCGTTTGTAGTCAGCTTAAACTCATCCCCAGTTTTGAAAATTTTGTCTGTTTCAGTTTTAAACTTCCTTTGATGATGATGATGAACAGCTTTTTACAGTCAGTATTAAAGCCAGATGCCATGGGCCAGAAGGAGAAGTGAGTGTGCCTATTGGCCTTGGATTTGAATAGACAGCTATATCCTTGACTCGATCTCCCTCCACTCTTAGCCTGCCTCTAAGGAGCAGTGCCATGACCCCTAGTTCTGAAGAAGGCAAGACAGAGAGCCACTGAGCCTGCTAGCCATGTCCCTAGCCCTGCTAGCCCACTGTTCCTTCTTCTGTTATTTACCCCTTCTAGACTTTAGTGGGACAAACTTCAGTGGTGCCAGTGTGTTTGAAAGTATCCCTGACAATCTTAACTATTTTTACTTTTTAACTTAAAGTACAGACCAAACCTCTGTGACAATTTGTCACTTTGAGAGCAGACATTTAAATTAATAATGAGATAGCAAGGAAGGTCAGCCAACCATCTCCATTAACATTTTATGAAAAATTCCTTGTTCTTTAGCCTGGCCATCATCCCCGCCCTGGATGCCACTTCTGTAGTTGGCATAGGGACCCCAGGATGCGCACTTACTTTGTCTTTGTCTCGCCTCTTCTCAGCACCATGAGTTCCCGCCACTCTGCCAGCCCAGTTGTCTTCTCCAGTGCCCGAAGTTCACCTAAAGAAGAACTTCATCCTGCTGCCCCCTCGCAGCTCGCACCTTCCTTCTCCTCTTCCTCCTCCTCCTCTGGTCCTAGGACTTTCTACCCTCGCCAGGGCGCTACTAGCAAGTACCTGATTGGATGGAAAAAACCCGAAGGAACCATTAACTCTGTGGGATTTATGGACACAAGAAAGTAAGAGAGCTTTTCCTTCTCCTGCTGGGTAGTTTGCTTTCAACGTGGCAGAGAACAGAAAGGGCTGGGCAGTCTCTTACAGCAGAGGCCAGGCTATCGTGTGCAGCAGGGTTGGTTTGGTGGAAGGATTATTTTCTCCTAAATAAAAATTTTCCTTAAATTATTCCTCTGCCTCATACCTTGAATAAGATGTACTGTAGAACATTTGGATCTGAAAATCTTAGCTCTCCTAGGAAAGAGTATGTCTGAAGGACACACTTTAGAATGATTGAGCTTCTGGTGCTAAGACCACACAGTGCCTTTGGTTCTGTCACAGCCTTCTCATGGAGTTCTTAACCAGGCTAGTACGGCCAGAGGGACGGTAGAAAGAGAGCTAGTGCCCCTGAGAACCAAGGTGTTTTTGCCACAGTAGTACATCAATAAATTAAGTGGTTCTTTCAGTTATTTTTTTTTTTGTTTGTGTAAAGGTTGCATTCAAGATTCATACCCTGTGGCCTTTTAGTAAATTTGTTGCTAATTTTGGCAAAGCAGAACTAAGTTTCCTGTAGAAGAGTGATTTATTCATCAGACTTGATTTGTGTTTCAAATTGGTTTTGTTTCTTTAACAAGCATGTGTCTGAGTAGATTCTGATGTAAACAGGAGTAATTCTTTTTTTCTGTCTTTTAACATTCTTCTGTTGGCTCTCTTCACAGCTCATCATGCCCTTGAGTCAACCTTGCTGATGTGGTTTCCACTGTCTCTTCCCTGTTTTCCCAGGCGTCACCAGAGCGATGGCAGTGAAATAGCCCACACCAGGCTGCGTGCCTCTACCAGGGACCTCCGCGCGTCCCCCAAGCCAACCTCGAAGTCCACCATTGAGGAGGATCTAAAGAAACTAATTGATCTGGAGAGCCCAACCCCTGAATCACAGAAGAATTTTAAGGTACAGGACAGGCCTTGGGGTAAATGGCAATTAGAGAGAAACCAGGTGTGACAGGCCTGTGGATCATAGCCACACCTCCCAGAAACTCTGGCTCCTTGCTCCTTCACTGGATCCCAGTCACCGCCCAGTTTTCCCAGTGATTTGTCCAGTGTTTCTTAGTACTCTGTCCCCATGGCCACATCTCTTTGGTCTCAGTTCCTGTTAACCTGCCCCTGCCCTCGGCTGTTTTCTTCTAGTGTGTCCAACTCACCTCCCTCCCACCATCAAAAGTACACAGTTCTTTCTTTAGTCCAGCAAACTCAGTCTCCACTCATGCCTTCAGAATATTCCAGGTCTCTGTACTTCAGATAGCCTTCTCTGTTTCCCTCCAGGAATTCTAGACTGTCAGTGCCTTCCCTAGAGCCCCTCTCCACCAATCCCAGATCCTCGTTCAGCATTAGTGCTTATGAGTCAGTGGCCAGACCACTGTGGGACCACATGGCAGGGTTGGTTCTCCTTGCCTTGGCACAGGGGCCTTTGAAGCTTCCTGAGGTCTCTGCTCCCCTGTCCTCTGAGGTGCACAGTCTCACACTCCAGAGAGCCAGGCTTTGGGCTGGGCTTGAGGAGTTTTCTTTTCTCCAAATGTAAAGTGTCTCTGTCTGAAGTATATTGGGCAGCCCTAGGAGAAGAGAGCCCCCCCCAGGAAGGTCATGACAATAAACTTAAAGGTTTCTTTTCTCAAGGTTCTTAGTTCAGTGACTTATATATTCTGTTTGAAGTGCCTAGGAAGCTTTAATTCAAAAGAACTTAAGAGAATGGATTGAAAATGGAAAGCTAAAACATTTCCTTACCGCCTCACCAGCTTAGGGTGCAAGAGGCACACCAGGCAGGTGGAGCTATGTGCTCTTGTCACCTTCAGGCTTTCCTGGCACTGCTGTCATGCATATGTGCACACATGAACACACATTTTCCTCCAGATAGATCAGATATACCTTGTCAACTGAAAAATCAATATGTACAAGAATTAAATGTACCCCAAGGATAACTGCAGGGTTTTACTGAGAAATAAATGATTTATTAACACAATTTCTTATGTTAATCAATTATTTTATAGGTGCCATCATTCTTGACTTCTGTCATTTCTGTTTCAGAAGCCAGCACTTAGCAGTTCTGACTCATCACTGAGGGTACAGATGGTTTCCTTAGTAACCTTGCAAAAGATAGTGCTTGAAACTTCTGTCTTTATCCATCAAAACCCAAGGAGGTATATTAAAAATTATAAGTACTAGTTTCTAAATAAAAATTATTTCAGATTTTTTCTTTGAGGTCAGAGGGAAATAAAACCTACCCTGAAAGGAGTCTTTCCTCTAATTCCTAATTTAGCATTTTTGGCAGGGAACAAGCTTGGAGCGCTTGTCCTTTTGATTTACTCATGCAGTGGAAATAATTGAAGGCAAATGTCTGTTTTGCCCTTATTCCAAGTCTTGGCTTTCATTTCCCAAATGAATTGCTTTAACATTCCTGTTTGAAACAGGGTGCATTTTCTTTTTGTTGTGACTATATTAGCCTGAGACACTGTGCAAAAAAAAAAAGAAAAAGTGCTTCTGCTGACTCTACCCCACTGCAATAGGAAGGCTGGAGGCAGGAGCTGGCAATGCACTGGTTTTCTCTGCGGCTTTGTCCCTTTTCTCAGCTGATTTGGTTCCAGATGAGTTCAGCTAAGTGGCTCCATGTGTCTTTTGAGAGTCATTGTCTGAATGACCATGGCTGTGCGTTCCAGGCCACTCCTGGCTCAAGAGTGCAGTCCATTGCAGCAGGCTTTGGAGAAAGGCCCAAGAGAGGCCACCCACTCACACGCTGCAGTGGCTTTCTTGGCTCACCAGTGCTACCCATGAACTGTCATTCCTGGGCTCCTCTGCCAGCAGAGGGGGATGCCACTGCAGGGTACACCAGCGCCATGCCAGGCAGAGCTGTGGCATTCATCTCACAAGCCTCAGTGGAGTTACCTTGCTCCAGAGGGTGGTGTGCAGTGTGGCAAACAGACAGACAACCATGGAGTCCATGGGTCCTGCTTTCCAACCAGTGTTCTCAGGTGTAGACCAGAGGAAGAGGCTTCACATGGTGCCAGTGTGTAGGAGAAGCTGATAGCTTCTTGATGGGAGGATGAGTGATATGTGCCCTGACAGCCAGGGGGACTGGAAGTGATGAGAGCAGAGCAGGAGGCTGACAGGGAACAAGATGTCACCCATCCAGGCCTTGTCTATTGGCTGTGAAACAGAGGACTAGACTTGGGGATCAGTGATCTCCAAATGGTTTTAAAGCTCAGGAGCCTCCCTACCCACACATGCATACTTTTCATTAATAAAATCATACCCGGAAGCCCAATATGTAGAACTGACCTTTTCTGATGGGAGAGAGGGGCTGGCACAGGTTCCTGGTTGCCACCGAAACCTCTCTCCACATCAGCAGAGCTGTAAGGAACCCTTAGGACTCCTTGGAGCACAGTTTGGGAACCCCTCCCACCTACCTTAATGCTTTCTGAAATCTTTTCTGAGACTGATCCCTGACTCTGCTATGATTCTTTCCATCCTAATTTAGCAAGCCCAGGTACCACCTGCAAACCACGTGGGGTGCTCTTAGGAACTGGATGGGTTAGTACACCATTAAGACTGGGAATTGAAGAGGGATGGGGCAAGGAGCCTCCCTAGTATTTTTGGATGTGACTGGGTATTGCTCCATTCTGAAGGGCAGAAGGCATCTGTGCAGGTAGTTTCCTTCTGCTCCTTTCCTCCTCCCTTCCATGCAAGATGCTGTAACTTCTAATAAATACACTGCCCAGGGGACCTCAAGCTCTATTGATAGTTTCTAAAGAGGCAGAAACTGGAATTGGTGGAGAATTTCTGTCCTATAAAACTCCAGTGTGAAGACACTCACTGGAGAAGGAAATCTCTTTGCTAAAACCAAAAGTACTAAAAAAGATTTAGCAACCCTTTTTAAATACAGAGATCTGAGATCTGGCCTGGAAGGCAGGACCCTTATATGACAGGCCTAGAACCTTGAAGACAGAGGAGAGGTGATCTAATGTTAAAAGGAACAAAAACAAACCCACAATTAGCAAACCATTGAACCTCTCTAATGCCTGCTCTTTCCCATAAAGTGAGAAAGGAAATTGTTGCCTCCACATCATGTTTTTCCTTACAAAGCATTCATCACAGCAGCTTAATCTCCTAGGCACACTCATACATACCTTGGATTTCACTGATGAATTTTTTAAAGGGAACACAAGTTTACCCAGTTGGTCACACCTTAGGCTTATGTACAGTGTGTTTGATTAGTAACTTGTGCAGCAGCTGTGCACATCATGCTGGGGCAGCTTTGCCTTGATTAACCCTTGGCTTGTTGAGCAGAAATATGTCAGGCCCCACAGCACATGAACAAATCTGGGTGTAGAGTCCATGGTTCTTGGGTCTGTGATATCACACCCCTAAAGGAGCTGTTGGTAAATCATTCCCTCTTTGTCCTCTCATATTGTTGTGGAGAGTCCCACAGTGCCTTTCTACCAGGCCCCCTCCTCACATCTTCACTTCACATTGTTCCCCCGTCAGGATGAACAGTGTCCTATGAGGAACTGAGTAAGGATAACTTGATTAACAGGCCAAATACTCCAGGGGTTTCTACGTGACTGGATATTCAAGTATTGGATGTCTGTTGCTTTTCAGTGAAAGAGATTCCCAGTAGGTTTGCTGTTTGTAGAAAAATCTCAAATCAAATTTGGTCATTGAGGCAAAACACATCCACAAAAGATATACCTATCTGGAACTATTTGTCATTTATGCATAAGTATTTGTCATTTATAGAACCAATTTCCCTATTTTTTCATGAATAGAAGTACATCTTCAAGCTGGACCTAATGGCACCCTCCTATAATCTCAGCCTGGCAATCCACTCCCAAGGCAATACCAAAACAGCCATTGAAAACCCTATGATGGTCGCTGTGAGTCAGATACCGACTCGACGGCACCTAACAACAACAACATAATCTCAGCACTCAGGAGGCTGAGGAGGAGGAATGTGAGTTTAAGGCCAGCTTGGACTATATAGAGATAATTTGACTCAAAGTTTTTTTTATTTCAAAAATCTCCAAAATTCATTAAATCCATCTATTGTACATTCAGCGTAACTTAATATTTGTCAAAAGGCCACCTGTTGAGCTAACATATTTTGATGATCAGATACCCTTTTGCCCAACAAACATATTATCCCTTGGTAAGCCTCTGAGACTGCCCTCTGGTTCTGGAGCTCTGTGCCCTGGAGATCACAACATCGCTTTGTACCACCACTGACAGGCGTCATGATTAGCCAGCATTTCACTTAAAGTTTATGATGTTCCTCACACGTGCTGTGCTCCCACTTTATAGATGAGGAATCTGGCCCAGGAGATTACAGGATTTGGTCAGAGACACAGGATTCCAGAGAAGCTCACAGTTGTCTGATCCTAAAGTCTTGTTCGTAACCATCACATGATATTGATAAATCCACTAAAGCGTAGGTCTGAGTTACATTTTGAGAACTGATACGCAGTGGGCGGTGCTTGGGGCTCTGAGGAAATAATGACGGCGAGCTCCTTTCACCTCCCTGAGGACATTAGAAGTGGGTGAAGGCACCAGGATTGGAAGCAGTGACCTGTGACTTTACCTATGCCTGACCTCGGTCTCTACCTCTGAGCCGGGACACTGACCCTGCTCATCTTGACTGTTTTCCAGTTCCACGCGCTGGCCTCCCCTCAGTCGCCTTTCCCCAGCACCCCCACCTCCCGGCGGGCCTTGCACAGGACGCTGTCAGACGAGAGCATTTACAGTGGCCAGAGGGAGCACTTCTTCGCCTCCAGGGCCTCACTTCTGGACCAAGCCCTGCCCAACGACGTCCTCTTCAGCAGCACATACCCATCCCTCCCCAAGTCCCTCCCGCTGCGGAGGCCATCGTATACCTTAGGAATGAAGTCACTGCATGGTAAGTGTACCTCCAGTTGCAGACAAGCACTCCTGTGGGGACAGCCCCTGTCCCAGACAGGTTCGCTTGCTGGGTGGTCACTGGAGGAAGTCCTGTCTTCACACTGAGGTGGTCACTCACCTGCCCCTCCTTCCTTTATGTCAATGCACAAGAAGTCTCCTGGGACACCGGTTACAAACAGATTCTGAGACCTTACCCAAGACCTGCTGAATTTGGCTCACCAAAGGAATAGTCTAGGAATTGGTGATGTTATCACACATCCCAGCTGCTGGTAGGATTGGACAAATGTGGTTAACGCCAGCTGACTTATTTCTTAGAGTTCCATCTCCTGCTTCCCAGAACCACTGTAAGAACCCAGACCTCCCACTGCCCTATGTCTTTCCCGGCCTGAGACAACAGTGCCTGCAGCATCCCTGCCTATTTGATGACTCATCCACCCATCCTTCCTCCATTCAGTGAGCAAGCATTATTTAAGGAAAAGGCTTGTTGATAACGGGCACCTCCATGTTCTTACCCTTCATTCCTATCTATGTGCCATGTTTGCTTTGTGACCTAACTCGATCACAGTTTTATTCAGCGCCATGTTCTTGGACTTTGGATTTAAATTTGGTCTTTTCCTTTCTTCTCTCTGTCCAAATCCATTCCAGGGTTCTGCACCTTCCCTGACAGCCATGGCTCAGCCCAGCCGACACCTATCACAGGACTTTGTGTTCCTGATCATTTATCACAGTGCCCTAACCCCCTCCCTTCTGGTTTATTTTATTTATTTTTTTTTTCCCTTCTGCGAATTCTGCTACAGCTTTTATGTCTCTGTTGTACACTCAGGCCCACATTTCTTTTCCTCTGGAGCTGTGTCTTCTAAACCTGCTGCTTAATCTCCACCATTCTATACCTCTCACTCCACTCTCATGAATATCCCTCCATATCTCTGTCATGCTCAGTAACATGGTCCCACTCTCTCCTCTGACCTGTGGCACAGATGACTTAAGGATCATGCCATGTTCCCCCTGTTCTCTCCTCCACCCACCTAAGCTTAGGTCTAGTTTTCCTTTGCTCTAGGAAATCCCTCCAGTGGAACCAGAATCCATCTATGTAATGATCACTTCCACCGTTAGACTCTAGAATAAGCCTCTTGGTAGTAATTAAACCTACCCTCTGCCTTTTTCTCACCTTTTCTTCCTATGCCAGCACCACTCACCTCTAAATCCCATTACATCTACTATTTCCTGCCTACCATGAGTACATCTCTTACTTCCTTGCATTGTTTTTTAAACTCCCAGTGATAAAAACAAGCCCTCTGTGCAACATGTCTGCATGTGCATGCCCCTTCTAGAGCTTATATTCCAAGGAAACAGCCTGGAAATCCAGCTCCCACACATAGTCATTGTCCAGCTGAAGCAGCCTGGAGGTAAAGGCCATGTGAACCCCCAGAGGTCTGTGGAGAAGGAAGGCAGGGAACAAATGAGCCACCCTCTCTGAGCACCTTCCTATCACCTCTTGCTTTTCTGTAGGCTGTGCAACAGCTGTGGTGATTTCATGTCCCAAACTGAGCAGTCCTTGTTGGGCTGATTGCTGGGCCCAAGCCTCATTCGGCACCTCCCACTGAAGTGTGTTTGGGGGATGGAGAAGGGTTTTTTTTCTTTCCCCTACATGGAAATTTGGGCCTCAAAGATAAAAGGGCAGAATGGTTGTGAGTGTCACAAAATTATCTGTTCCACCTACTTCCCTCAGTGGGAGCAGGACTAAATAGAACTGAACATTTAATATCTTGCAATATTTGTTGACTTCTATTCACTCATAATTTTGCTAATTTTAAGCACATTAATAACCAGCAGCTGCACTTCAGAGCAGTTCTTTACATAATTTGAAAGGGAAAACATGCACTAAATATACTCTGGGTTACCAGGCTGGCATAGTAGATGAAACTCTTTAACCCCTTGTGAACAAGTATTTCTAGAGTCATACAGATTTTCCTTGAAGCTCTGTGCTTTCACGGATATTAATGTCACAGTTACATTCAGCGGCGTTCTTCACGGAATTGCACACACTTCCAGGTTCCCCTACCCCAGCTTCTGCCTTTTCAGGGCATTTGCATTTCATGATCTACACCTTCCCCGCCCCAACAGCCCTCCCTTTCTGTCATCCATCTCCATGAACTTGATCAGTAGCTGCACACTCTGAAATAACACAGTGGCTCCTGGCACTCCTTCCTCCCTGCCCAGGCTAAGCAAGGGTATTTGTTAGGATGCCAGTTTTTACAATGGTTTAATATTTGTATTTAGCAAGCTGTCAGCTTAGAAAGAAGCAAATGTTGGACTGCCAGCACCAAAACTGACCCAAGCATTTGTTCATGTGATGCCCCTGGGTCCTTCGGAAGGAAGATAATGCCAGTACCAGCCCAAAAGTCCCTTTGCTGGGGTGGCTTCATGCAAGTCCTCTCACACACCTGATTTACTTCTCACACCACCTGGGTACATTCGACTGTGGAAGCCAGTGGGCCATCCTGGGATGTAGGGCACATGCGGGCAAGGGATGCATTTGTCCCACCCCCCAGGCCCAGGGATGGAGTCCACAGAAACTAGTGTCAGATCCCAGCTCCCGGTTCAGATTAAAGATAAGCCCTGTCGTCACCTCTGGCAAGAATAAACATCTTTGCCCTGACTCCAATATTTAGCTATCTGTTAGGAGTAGGCTTCTTCTTCCCAGCCTGAATCTCTTGACTCTGTGAGGGGAAGTTGAACATGAAGACTTCCTGGGACCCCTGAGGACACATAGCTACCTGCAAAAACAGACCTGTCACCTTGAGGCAAAACTAACTTTCCCATGCCTCACTCCTGGGAGAGAGATGGTGGGAGGTTATTTTAAAAATGAGGCAAGTCTGGAGGAAGCCAGTTCTTATTCCAGTCAGCCTTAGAATGGCCCCAATGGCTGGTAGACTAGAAATTGATTCCAGCAACAGAGGGCTTTCACCTATCTATTGTGTTACCATCTATCATGGTAACAGGAATTAAGTAAGTTCTGGAGTGGTTCTCCTGTGAGCCCAAGCACTACCCTGTCTCTCATCCCCTCCTGTAGGAGAGTTCTCAGCCTCAGACAGCTCCCTCACTGACATCCAGGAGACTCGGAGGCAGCCTATGCCCGACCCCGGCCTGATGCCCCTGCCTGACACTGCTGCAGATTTGGATTGGTCCAACTTGGTAGATGCTGCCAAAGCCTATGAGGGTGAGTCAGTCCACTGATGATCCAAACAGGATGGCCCAGGATCCTGCGGGGCCACACTGCAGTGTGCCGGGGGTGTAATCAAGTCTCTGTCCACCCTGCTGCCTGGGACACACTGATAGCATGTGCACTTCACCTGCACAGCCGTGAGCCTAGTCAAGCTAACAATTATTGAATTAGGCCTAGGGCTGGGCGCATGTTTTATTAAACTATCTGGAACCTGTTATTTCCTCAATGCAGGAATTCGTGACATGGATGCCTCCCCTCCCCCATACATGGGGAAGGCAGAGGGTAGAGGATCCCAGCTGTCATTTGACTGAAAAGAACACATAGTCAGAGGGTCTTTCATCACATCATAAAGCCAGCACTGCAAAACCCACAGGTGGTTCTGTCAGGAGCTTGTGCTGCTTGGCTGTGGCCAGTCCTGAAGCTGTGGGATACTTATTTTGCTCTTCCCATTCACTTCTCAATGTGCGTTAGCACATTTGCTGTCTGTGTTGTTCCTTTGCCAACCTACTGGCTATGTGCTTGCTTCGAGCTGATGGTTCTTAAATGCAGCACAGACTGGGACTGATTTTGTCTGCTGAAATGAGGAAACTAAAAGCAGTGTGGTGTGTATGTTGACATAATGTTGTCAACTGTCCTTTTTTGAGTAGAGACTGGCTTTTTTCTAAGATTAGCATTCCAAAATTTTTGGTGCTAAAATGTTCTTTATAAAATTATGATAAGAGATGATTGTTTTTTGCTTTTATTTCTCTGATTTGGGAGAATTGAAAGTTGCTGTTGCATCATTTCAATTTAGAGAGGAAATTTACGAAACCACAGAGTTCGTAAGTCCAGCAACTATGGAGTAATTAACAGAGAATCCCCATTGCTTCCTTCCTTCACATTTACTTAGCTTGTGGAAATTTCCCAATACTAACTTGATTTTCTAGTTTGTTGGTTAATTTCCTTCATTTAAATTTTAAACTGGGATCTTTTGAAATTCAAATTGTGTGGACTTCTGCTAAAGCCCACCAGAGTAGCCAGGCGTCTTGTGGAAATCATGCTTCAAGAAGTCTCAAGAAGCTTAATTCTAGCTCTTTAATGCATTTATATCATCACTGAGTGGAAAGCGTTGGTCTGGAAATTTGGCACAAGGACTCTCTCCTAAGAAACGCTTAATAGAGTATGCTTTAATGAGCAGGGAAGAGGGACTAGAAATCCATTCATAGCAACTATTTTTTGAAGGGGGAAGGTACAATGCTGCTCTCCCTTATAAGTAAGAGGGTAGTGTCTTTCTCTTGAGGGTTGGGGAATAAACTTTCCTGTACATCCATGTGCATTGATTAGACTTGACTATCCCTGTAGACCATTGGTTGACTTTTGGTAGACAGGGCGCAGGGATGTGGTTCTAAAATGCTCAATTGTCTTCTCATCTTCTTTTCAGTCCAGAGAGCCTCATTTTTTGCTGCTAGTGATGAAAACCATCGCCCGTTGAGTGCGGCATCCAACAGTGATCAGCTTGAGGAACAGGCCCTGGCCCAGATGAAGTCCTATAGCAGGTTGGTCACCTAATGTCAAGGCCACCACTCTGCACCACGTGTCACTCCCTGATAGTGACAGGTAACGAAGAGGAGACGGAAGGCACATGGATCAGCTGAATGAAGCTCATTGCTGCAGTGCCAGACACTTTACTTTTTAGTTATAACACTTTGTAACTAAGTACTTCAAACTCAATTAAACTGTTGATCTCCTGGCTTAAGGTCAAAATTATGAATACTCATCACTATTTAATGCTATAATACATTTATGACCCCGGGGCTAGAAATCATTTGCATGAAATGTCTCTGGTCCCTGTGTGATTTAGTCTTGAATTCTGGTTTTCTTAGTCTCTTCCCCAGGTGCCATGGTGGCCATGGTGTAAATTTGCCATGTCTTAGTGGCTCCCACTGTGTGCCTGAGAGCTCCTGTGTAAGAGAGCAGGATCACCAGGATGGTTAAGAGTGAGTGTGAAATGAAGCGTGAATATGCAGTAACTGAGGTCCAGAGGGCTTCTGAGTTAAGAACATGGACCTTGTGGCTACTCTTTAACTACATATTCTGACTTCTCTCTGATTTCAAGTGGTGAGTTGTGAGCTAGTTGTGCAGTACTCTATGTGCTAAAGCATCCCGAGGTCAGCCATGGAACACGCAATAAGCAGCTCAGTGCAGAATAATCTCATCAGTTTGGCATGTCGCCTATTAAAAACTTTTAAGGATGATTAAGAATCTAGGTATCTAAGCTAGGTGTGGTGGTACATGCCTGTCATCCCAGCACTTGGGAGACTAAGGCAGGAGGATCACAAGCTTGAGTTCATTCAGCCTAGGCTATGTAGGGAAACTGTCTCAAAAAACCCAAAACCAAAAAGAAAAGAAAAGAATCCAGGTATTGATGGGATGTGGTCAGAAGCAGATAGTAACAGAGAGCAAGGTCAGTGTGGGTTGCACTGATGTCCTATGGGACTTGTGCTTAAGGACTTCTCTGCACAAGCCTGCAGGGACATGTTCTTAGCAGAGGAAGGATGGGTGGTTTCTCATTCATCTTGAGAACGAGATGCCACGTTCACTTTTATCATGGGGATTGCAGGGGTGGGCAAAGTGGCAATTTGGCTACTATGAACTTCAAAAAGTGATCATAGAGTCACAGGAAAGCACCAAATGGCCTTCTTAGGAACAGATCTCCAACAAGAAGTATAAGACTATTTTCCTGGGAAAGGATCATTCTTACAGGATCATAGAACAGAGGTGAGGACGGGCTCTTTTGTTTGTTCAGTACCAACTGAACAAAGGGAGATAGAGTTAAGTATGTTTTAAAGTAATATCAGTGCACTCAGACATAGAATTCATTTTGAAAAATCCTTAGAAGTCAGGATAGGCTCCTGAGAGTTTTGTCAGGCCTGACAGCCTGCAGTGACTTTGTCAAGGACATGCTGTTCCCCATGCGCCATCCTCATTGTTGTTCAGCACCAACCCTGTTCCACCACATCTTTGGCTTTCAACCCATTCCGTGTCTGACCTACCTGTTGTATCACATTGTGGACCACAGCTGACCATGTTCCTTTGTAAAATCCATTCGTTGTCAGTTTTGGGTTGTCCTGTCTGAGAAGTTTGGAGATCATTACCATTAGTCTGCAGCCTCATTACACTGTGGACTTTGCTTTTGGAGCCCTTGGGGACTTGGAATTAGCAGAAGACATCAACACAGTTCACCTTAGGTCAGGAATTCTAACTTGAATTGATTTTTGAAATTAAGAGAAATAAAGAATATCTTTTTTTTCTTTCTTTCTTTCTTTCTTTTTTTTTTTTTCTGTACTGGAAGGTTGACCCTAGGGCCATGTGCATGCTGGGCAAGTGCCCTATCACTGAGCTGCACCTGTTAAGTGCTGTCGAGTTGGGTCCAACTCATAGTGACCTTATGTACAGCAGAACAAAACACTCCCCAACACTACGCCACTCCTGGCACTATGTCAGTGCTTCTCTGCTATTCATAGGGTTTCAATGACTGATTATTTTGGGGAGTGGGCTGCCAGGTCCTTCTGTCATTTTTGTATTTAAGCCCAGGGCCTCAGAACATGCAGAGCTAACTGAGCTGGACCTCGGTTAGCTACCCGAGTTGCTATACCCATAGCCCCTTTTTTATTTTTTGCTTTGAGACAGTGTCTCACTAAGTTGCACAGGCTGCTTCTGGCCTCGAACTTGGATCCTCTTGCCTCAGCTTCCTGAGTTGGTAGGATTACAGGTGTGCACTGTGGTGCCTGGCTAAGAATATCTTTAAAGAATACCTTTTATCCCATGATTGAGACAATTCAGAATCAGCACCTCTTCCTCTTTGGCCCTGGAAAGAGGCTGCTGTGTATTTTCCCAACGGAAAATTTTACGTTCTCTGTTATATGACTCTGAGGTCAGATGACTTGGCTAGAACTCACCTGGGAAACTGTTGGCAGCTCAAATCCAAGTAGAGGAAGGGGAGGGAAGAAGAACTGACGAAGGTCCTCTGTCCTGGCTCTGGACCTGGGAGCATCCCTGCCTGTGTGGTCCATCTAGCTGGTTGGGTGACCTTCTATCCTCTAGTGCCCCTCTGGTTACTCCACTGACACAGCATAATATTGTTGTTAGGTCCCATCAAGTCAGGTCTGACTTACAGCAACCCTCATAGGGTTGATGTTGTGGGATTTCAATGGCTGATGGGTTTGGGATTTCTTCAGGAATGGATTGCCATGTCCTTTTCCTGTTTTTATGGTGCTGAGGATGGAACCTGGTTCCTCAGTGAGTGTGGAGCAGCACTCTACCAACTGAGCTGAACCCCAGCCCAGCACAGCATATTAGCACTTACATAAAAGCTAAGAAAGCTGTTTGCTGATGGCAATGGCACAGAATTTAAGATATTAAGCTTAGACTGACAAGCCTTTGAAATGTATAATCTTACTTTTTAAAGATTTTAAGATATTTAACACTAGTATTTAAGTCGTGGGCATAATAACCTAGCTGCAACTGCATAAGTGGCTACAGACCATGGTCTCAAACCTGCTCTGTCCTGGTGACCCCAAGGCAGATCCTGCATCAGCTCTCCAACCACACACACAGGGGAGTCGCTATCCTCTTAAAGCCTATGGAAGAGATCCTGAGGAATCATTGCTCTGTGAAACTATCACATCTGCCAGAAAGTACCTCTTGTGCTACCAGAGAGACCTTTTTCACTCATTGTGCTGATTCTTTTGTCAGAAGGTGCAGCATCTTTAACAAAGGAGTGCTGTCATTCAGGCCTGTATTACCTTTTGTTAAGATCACCATTTGCTCTTCTAAAGCAAAAGGCACGTTGGGTTGCCATACTGAATAATTTGACATTGAAAACCATTTTACAAATGCAGCCTCTTCAGATTTAGGGGAAAAAAAGAAAAAAGAAAAAAAAAACCCACCCTGCCCAGCTGTGGAGGTACCTGCCAACATGGCCTTTTGTTTCTCCCTCCTGGCAGTAAGGACTCCTCTCCCACTCTGGCTTCTAAAGTGGACCAGCTGGAAGGTATGCTGAAGATGCTTCGTGAAGATTTGAAGAAGGTAAACATACTCTCAGAGCAAGCTGCCCCATCTGTGGGAGTGCGCTTTAAACTGTGAGGGTTTAGTAGTACTCGGGGATGAGGTGTGGGTGTTTTCCCTGTGCAGATTTCCTGTTCAGGGGTAGCATGGGGTTCAGTTCCCACTGACTCTCACAATGTGAGGCTTTCATCATCACACATACACAAAAGTTGTTCCCTTTTTGGGGAAGGCTTTGGAACCCCAGCCAGGCCTCTCTGGATCCTCTCCCAGCCTCACCACCTTTTGTATAATGTGTCAATAGCCCAGACGTCCATGTAGTCCTTGTTATTTGGGTTTTCACACCAACAGAACTGAAAGTTGTTTTGTTTCTTGTGTGACTTGGATGTTATCAAGACACCAGCCACAAAACATGGCCTGAAATTCAAGATCGTCTTTAGTAACAACTTTAAAATACACATTAGTGTATTTATGTTGTTGTTGTTAGGTGCTGTTGAGTCGGTATCTGACTCATAGCGACCCTCTGTACAACAGGGGAAACACTATTGTCAGTGCTTCTCTGCTGTTCATAGGGTTTTCAATGGCAGACTGATTTTTGGGAGGGGGTTGCCAGGTCCTTCTCCCAAGTGTATTTATATTCCTTGCTAATCCTGTAGCTGTGAATCTCCCTGGAGCCCTGGGCTCAGAGTGACTTCACTCCCAGGACCAGGCCATGAGTACAGGTGTTTAGTGGAGTGAAAAATGGAAATGGGCCAATCAGAAGAGATCCATAGCTGGGCATGGTGGCACACACCTGTAATCCGAGCACTGGAGAGGCCGAGGCAGCAGGATCATGAGTTTGAGGTCAGCCTAAGCTACATGGCAAGACCGTCTCAAGAAAGAAAGAAGAAAAAAAAAAAATTTTAAAGAGATCCAGAGCTACCTCTGCTAAGAGCTGGGTAAGATGGGGGCTACCCCTCCTAATTAACTTCTTACTTTGCTTTACATTCCAGGAAAAAGAAGACAAGGCCCACCTACAGGCGGAAGTTCAGCATTTGCGAGAGGACAACCTGAGGCTCCAGGAGGAGTCCCAGAACGCCTCGGACAAGCTGAAGAAGTTCACAGAGTGGGTCTTCAACACCATTGACATGAGCTAAGGACGGCTGGCTGCGGGACCAGAGAAGGGCAGGGGGCTCTCTCTCTGACAGTCAGGTCAGCCTGCCTTCGAAAGCACTCTCTGGAGCACCCTCCCAGCCTCCTGCTGTGCCCCCTCTGGAGCGCACAACACAACTGCAGATCAACAATCATCATCTGCCTTTTGTAGAAAAGCAACACAAAAAAGGAAATAAAAATTTTAAAAAGTAAAATAAAAGTTTAACTGCTAAAATGTGAATGTCTTTATTTTTTTGCACAATATCTTTATCTGTTACATATTTAAAAAGAAACTGGGCCTTGGACCAGGGTCCCCCCTGGCTCATCTGCCTCTATTTCCATCAGCTTTCTGATCTATTTCAGGTATCCCAAGCTTTCCCTGTTGCCCTGACAAATGTCATTCTTCCTAGGAAAATAGAGATTTTTCCTTTCCTAACTTGTTTATTTGGGGAGTGGGAAGGGTATTTCCTTGCTTTCTTTCCTAAAATGCCTGGAGAGGGAGGGGCTTTGAGAAAAGGCCACCTCCCTTGAACTAGCTGTGCATGAGCTGGTGCTGTTTGTACCCATCTTCCAGGGACCAACAGGATCAGGGTCATTTCACAACAGCAGGTCAGTAAACCAGAGAGAGGAATTGACATGGGCCAGCCTGTGGGCCACACCCCTTCTGATCCTGCATTGTGACGTCATTTCCTGCCCCTTCTTTTCCCCAGGGAGATGGTCTCTGATGCTCTCTTCAGAGTTAGGACTCCTTTTTGTTTGGGTTAAGTGAGCCCCACTAAATTGGAATCAACCTCTCTACAGCTTCCTGGCTCCAAACATGAACTGGTTTCTGAATTTCCCCAAACTAAAACTTTATCTGAATGCATTCTGGTCAAAAGTCTATATAATAGTTTTTGTCTGAGATTTTTAAAGATAAAGATGTAGCAAAATTGTTTTTTTTAAGCTTGCTCAGAATGACTATATTAATAGATTAATAAATCCTTCTCTCCAAAGCAAGACTTCAATAGTGTTTGTACTTAGGAAAAGCTAACAGTGAATGTAAAATTGTGAATTTTAATCTTTGCTTATTAGGAGCAATGACTGTAATAGAATGGGCTTTTGAAATCTGCATGCCCCAGTGTGAAATTTAAGCACGGCATTTTCTGCATCCTTTTGTGGCCATCCAAAGGATTCTGCTGCAGAAATTATTAATGTGCTCTTTTTCCTGTCTAGTAATGCAGGCTGCTCTGGGCCCCTGGGCCCGCACTGCTGCAGAGCACAGACATGGGGCCGGCCAGTGTTGACTGACCTGAGGAGACCCTCTTGTTTCTTGCCTTCGTAACTGTCATTAAACTTACCCTTCTGCCCCTTCAGTGGCAAATCTGGTCTAAGGGAACATTCAGCAACCTAGTGGCATGTGCTCGGAAGTTCCCTACCCTAAGTGACCTCAACTCATTCTTCACTCCATCCCTGAAAGAAACAGGATGGATTCTCCTCCTTCCCCATCCTACCCCCGTTTTTTATGCTACAGTTTCATTCATGATTGTGATTTCTTTATGGAAATTTTTCCCCCATTAACATTTCTGTCATGGAAATAGGAAGATTTCGGAGTGCTTTGTAAAGATCTCAGTTGTCTTTCTTTCCCTCCCTTGTATGAAGGAGATTGTACATTGCCTGATATCTCTTTGTAAATGAGAAATATTGCTAACATCCAAGCATTCTGAAGTCTTGCTTATCCTTCTGAGTTTCATTTTCATTTTGTTTTTCATTTTCTTCAGGGACTTGGGGCAAGCTATTTATTAGAGTTTTGCAACAGAGTTCTTGTTTGATGCCTCTAAAGACTACTTGTAAAATTCAAACAATAAAATTCATTTTAATGCTCTTTTAAAATGCTTTGGTGTTATTGCTTGAGGTTTTCTTATTTGAAAGACCACCCAGTAACCCATTGACCCTCCTTGCACCCTGATTTTTTCATCAGGCTCAGTTAACACTAAGGATGATTCTTGAAAGTCTCTGTCCTCTTTAGAATTTTAATAACCTTTCTCTCTATATATTTACATGTCCATAGAGAATTCTAACTTTGCCTTCTCTGCTTATTATTTACTATTTGCAGAACCCTTTATAGTTAGGGGCCTCTTTATTATCTGCATGTAGATTTTCCAAAATAACATTGTCCTATCCTGAGACCAGCACGTTTTTGGAATGTCCAGTGCATCCACTAACATTCAGTGTCAGACATTGTCTGCTCAGGGAATACAAATGCCTGTTCGTATTAGGCTGTGCAAAATGTAATTAGAAAAGTTAATCAACTGAAAAAAATCACTGCATTCTAAAGTCAAACAGAGCGCCCCTCCCCTTTTTTTTTAACCTGCCACGTCATGGTTCCTCTCTAGTGGTGCAGCTAATTGAGAGCTGACAATAGGTTTTTCTGTTTGGCTCAACAATTGTACAGATTTTACAGTCACAAGACGAAGATGAGAATGGATGCCACAAGATATTCTGATTGACAAGCTAAAAAGTCTGTTAGGCCACAATTCTGATTCTTAACATGGTTTGGAGGGTTTATAGATGGCTTCTGAAGGGCGTGGCATGTGAGTTGGAAGTTCCTGAGGGCAGGGGCCATTGGCCTGCGTTAATGGAGGACGTTCATCCATGAATGATTGGTTGGTTTCCAAATCTACCTACAGGATAAGCTGGGTGACATTACGGGGTAGGGTTTAGCTCAGTTGGTAAGAGTGCTGCTCTGCTCTCTGAAGCCCTGGGTTCAATTCCCAGCACCCCCTAAAATGGGAAGGGAACAGGATGTGGCAGCCCACTCCCAAAGCAATCCCAAAACAATCAGCCATTGAAAACCCTATGAAGGAGTGGACAGCGGGCAGGATGAAAGCGACCTTGGAGCAGCATTTGGAGGATACAAAAAAGAATCCTTCCATTGTTGGTATACTGTGTACAGATTCACAAGGACTTAATTTGGGCCGCTGTGGGACCCTGTTAGATGAGCATGCTGGGGTGATACCTGTTCTAGCTCAGCAAGCAGCTAAGCTAACCTCTGACCCCACTGATATTTCTGTGGTGTGTCTAGAATCAGATAATGGGAATATTATGATCCAGAAACATGATGGCATCAGAGTGGTGGAGCATAAAATGGCCTCTTGACATGTCATGTCAGATACCAGCAGCCTGCCATGGGGACTCAATCCTACCTAAGTTAATTATCTTGTAAAGTTATTGAAGTGCTAGTGGTTAGGCCATTCCTTTAATGTGCATTGGGCACTTAGTTCTATTTATGAGTCAGTTGCTTGTCAACCAACCTATTAACAATAAAAACATTACAGTATTAGTAAGAAAGGATCATGTTTTGAAGCAACAGGTCCAGGTCACTTTGTATCTAGAATTTTGTTATGTTCAATAAATCTGTTTGGAGGAAACAAACAAAAACCTATGAATAGCAGAGAAGCACTCATAGTGCTGGGCATGGCACAGTGATGGGGAGTGTTCTGTCATGTTGTAGGTAGAGTCGTCATGAGTCAGACTCTAGAGCACCTAACAACAAATAGATGGGGATTAAAATGATAGTTCAAGAGCAAAGGAAATAGGCCCAGCAAACTTAAGCAATTTGCCTCTAGCTAAATGTAGGACAATGACTTGAAGCCAAATTCCAACCTTCCAGTTCAGTGTTCTGGCAACTATCAGGTGCTGCTTCCTGGAATGAACTAAATTGAAGTTTAAGTGCAAGATGGCATACCGTGGTGAGAAATGTAACCAGTAAAGGCTTGATCATTGTTCAATGTGAGATACATTAATTATAAAATGATACCACAGTAATCTTGGATACCTTTTTTTTTTTTTTTTTTTTTTTTTTTTTTTTTTTTGCGGTACTGGAGGTTGAACCCAGGGCCTTGTGCTTGCATGATTTGCAAGCGCTGGACCACTGAGCTGCACCCCCAGCCCATTTGCTTACTTTTTGAGACAGGGTGTCACTAAATTACACAGACTGTCTCTGGTCTCGAACTTGCAATCCTCCTGCCTCTGCCTCCCGAGTCACTGGGATTACAGGCGTGCACCACTGTGCCCAGCTCTCGATACCTTTTCTTTAACAAATTCTACCACTAAAGACTTGTCCATAGGAATCATCATACTTGGATAAAAAATACATTTGACATAGAATGGGACTCAAATCCCACCCATTAATATAGCATTGGGGTCTTAGGTAAGTCACCTCATGAGTGTAGTTTCCTCATCTAGTAAAATAGGAGCAGTCTCATTGTTACATGAATGGAACCAAGTGGAAAGCCAGCAAGTGCAAAAACCATAAACATTAAAAGAAAAATAAAATGTCTTTCTTTGCCCTCCATCTCCAACTTGCCAACGCTTTTGTTGCTTCTGGGAGGGAGTCCTGACATGTCTTTAATAACCAAGTAGGATAGAAGAATTAGAATGAGTTGGTCCTCTCTGCTTGGTATTGGTCAGATGCTTTTAACCCTTTGCCATGTTTTAGAACAGTGACTCCCAAATTTGAGCTTACTTTATAATCACTTGGGCAGTTTAGTAAACACAAATGGCATGACAGCTATAAAAAACTGAAATTTTGCTAAAGATCATTCAAAAGCGACTGCAGCAGTATATTAACAAGGAACTTCTGGAAAATCAAGTCAGATTCAGAAGTGGGTGTGGAAACAGGGACATCATTGCTTACATCAGATGGATATTGGCTGAAAGCAGAGAATACCAGAAAGATGTCTATGTTTTATTGACTGTACAATGGCATTTGTGTAGATCACAACAAATTATGGATAACATTGCAAAGAATGAGAATACCAGAACACTTAATTGTACTAGTGAGGAATCTGTACATGGACAAGGAGGCAGTCATTTGAACAGAACAAGGAAACACTGCTTGGTTTAAAGTCAGGAAAAGTGTGCAACAAGACTATATCCTGCCATTATACCTCTTCAACCTCTGCTGAGCAAATAATCTGAGAAGCTGGACTTAATGCAGAAGAATGTGGCATCAGAATTGAAGGAAGACTTATTAACAGCCTGTAACAACAACAATTGTGCAGATGACACAACTCTGCTCCTGAAAGTGAAGAGGATTCAAAACATTTACTGATGGAAATCAAAGAACATAGCCTTAAGTATGGATTGCAGTGAAACATCAAGAAAACAAAAATCCTTGCAACTGGGTCAATAAGCAACATTATGATAAATGGAGAAAAGATTGAGGTTGTCCAAGATTTTTTTTCACTTGGTTTTATAATGAACACCCACAGAAGCAGCAGTCAAGAAATCAAAAGACACATTGCATTGGGAAAAGATGTTGCAAAAGACCTCTTTGAAGTATTGAAAAGTAAAGATGTCTCACTGAAGACCAAGATACACCTGACTCATGCCATGGTATTTTCAGTTGCATCATATGCTTATGAAAGCTGGACAGTGAATAAGGGGGAAAACTGATGCTTTTGAATTACGGTGTTGGAAATGAATTTTGAATATACCATGGGATGTCAAAGGGACGAGCAGATCCATCCTAGAGGAGGTGTAACCAGAGTGCTCCTTGGAAGCAAGACTGGCTAGACTATGTCTTATCTATTTTGGACATGTCAGGAGGGATCAGTCCCTAAAGAAGGACATCATGTTTGGGGGAATGGCAGGTCAACAAAAAAAAAGGAAGACCCTCAACTAGATGGATTGACACAGTGTCTGCAACAATGAGCTTCAATTTAGAAAAGATTCTATGTAGGGCGCAGTGTTGGGGAGTATTTCCTTCTGTTGTATCTGGGGTTGCTATGTATCAGACTATACTCAACAGCACCTAACAACAACAAACCCTTGGCAGCTACACTCAGGAGCTGTGATTTAACAGGAATGGAGTGGATACCTAGTATTAAAATATTCAAGAAGTTCCCAGGTGCTCTTGAGATCACTGCTCAGAGGCAGGGTTAGCAGGAGGATAACTATACCCTCCATATTAAAAGAAGTAGAAACTTAGGTACAAAGGTACCTATCCATGTCTAGATACCTGAATATTATTGGCAGGTTCACTGACCACAGAGCACCTGGCACAGAGAAACAGTCTGAAATTGTAGCTAGCAGGTTTCCTTAGATATAAGAGAATCCTCCCCTGTCCCTTTGATTGGCAGGTTAACTTAGGCATTTGTAGGTGATATGGAGGAAAAGGAGATTGAAAACAGCACCTGCCTTTCTGCCATGACAAAGAGTGTTGACTTCAAGTCCCTGACTTCCAAATTCAGCCCAGGCTGCTCACCAGCATCGCCGAGAACCTGTCAGACCTCAGAAGTCACCAGACACGTGATTTGCACAACTGCCTTCAAAAGTAACCCACATTAAGAAATCTTAACACAAATGCTGCCTGCAGCCATAGCCCTGTGGCATCCGATCCCATCAGATCTTGGAAGCTAAGCAGGGTCAGGCCTGGTTAATACTTGGATGGGAGACTGCCCGGGAATACCAGGTACTTTAGGCTTGGGACAAGGACCCCGCACCCCCCTCCCAAAAAATCTGTCTGCCATTGAAAACCCTATGAATAGCAGAGGACCACTGACAATAGTGTTTCACTTGCTGTAGGTAGGGTCGCTATGAGTCGGATACCGACTAGAGGGCACCTATCAACACCACTACAAATACCCTGCGCTGTTTCCCATTTTCTTTACCGCTGACCCGAGGGAGAGGAAAAACGACCTCTCCCCCCTTTCTGTAAACTGTCGCTCCAAGACTTAAAGACACTGGCTGTCTTTTCTGAGATGATAATTATACCTTTGCCCCCTTTATTGCTTCCCTCTCTGCATTGTTCCCTTGATTCCTTGTCGGATGATACCTTTCCAGTCCTTTATCCTTTCAATCAGACACCTTCCACCTTGCCCTGGTGCATCTGAGTGATCACACCTGAGACCCAAGAGAGCTTTCCACCTTCCCTTTCTCTCATTACGCCTCTCATTAGCCCCTTTCAGCAGCGCTTGCCTTCAGTCCTGCGAACACACACCTCTCAAATTCCCTCCCCTCATCACTCTGGATGAGCAGCACATCTCATTACTCCTCTTAACCAGCTCTTCTGCCAGGCGCAGCCCTGCCTTGAAACATACGCAGCTCATTTTATCCTTCAGTTTGTACCTCGCAGGACCCATTTCCAACCTGAATGATCTCCCTAAGCTCTGGGCACCTTACTCAGTAACTTGAGATGAAAGCCTCCCTTCAGTGCTCTCACCACACGTTCTGTGGATGCACTGATGATTTCCTTAAGCGAAGTGCTTCTTTTCAATGAGCCCATCACCCCATGCATCTTGAGGCCTTGTTAACACAGCTCGACCAGCCGCACCTCTCCCAGGCATTTTGTAATTCAGCCTATAAGAAAAGCATCTCAAAGTGGCTGCCTGCCAGTAAAATCCAGCTCCTTTTGCCGAAGTCAGTGGCTCCGGAGGGCCAGGGTTCTCCAGCTCAACACCAATGCCACTCCCTCTTGCTGTATGCGCTCCTGCTCACTGCACACATCCAGGACCTGCCTGGTAAGTGGAAATTTGAGTCCGTGCCCTCTGAAGCCCACCACCAAACTCAAAGAAGCCCTTTCCTTTCCCAAACCACCTCCATCTCAAACAGGCCATAGACACTTACCTTCCCTTCCCTTTGTTCCTGGAAGCAAAAGCTCTGGGGAAATAACATTTAAGATGGGCGTTCTATTCAAATTCAAATAGCAAACTAGAAATTGCTAATAATTGCCTGGAGGGGGTCTCTTAGTCACTTGTTTTCGTGAAGAGGTAGGATGGATTTGTAACTGACCCTGTCATTTTTCTACAATACTTCAGGGTATTTGAAAAGTTACTTCTAAGAAGCTTAACCATGGCACTGCAATCTTAGATAATTAATATGCTTAATGATCTCTTTTCTTTTGATTGGTTCAAAGGTAAACTCAGCCCGGTGTAGACATATTTCAATTAATGAGGCTATACCTATTAAAATATGCACAACAAATGCCATAGCTTAATATAAAAGGCAGCAGCTGAAGTAGGAGCTAAGACTTCATTGACAAGCACTAGGGCCCAGCAATTGTTGAGGAGTTGGGGTAGTTGGCAGGGAGTTACTACTTACTGTCTTTAAGTACCCAGCCTTGATCTTTGGGACCCTAGAGGCAACAAGGGGATCAATGGAGGCAAGTTATGGGGACCTGATTTTGTTTCTGATATCAGTGGTGATTGGGCCTCCCAGCTTGAAGTCAGGAATTAAGAGTAGGAGCCACTTCGCAAAGATGTTATCCCCCTCCCCTTTCTTTAGAGGGTCGTTGGTCTCTTTAACCTTGGAATCATGAGTCACAGAATTGGAATGGAAAGGGATCTTTCAAGTCACCCTGTTCTGCCTCCCAGCCTGATTCCATCTCTTCATTGTCTTGCCAGTTGCTGTTTGTTAGGTGCTGTCGAGTCAGTATCCGACTCATAGCGACCCTCATAGGGTTTTCAACGGCTGACTGTTTTGGGATTGCCTTGGGAGTGGATTGCCAGGCCCTTCTCCCATTTTTGCGGTGCTGGGAATTGAACTCGGGACCTCAGAGCCTGCAGCACAGCACTCTACCAACTGAGCTAAATCCCAGCCCGTCTTGCCAGTTAATAACCATTAATATGTTCAAAAATGTCAGGTCTTCCCAATGATATTGCTTGCCCAGGACAAAAGTTCTCTATTTTTTCAAGTTTTCCTTAAGTGTCATGGTTTCCAGCTTCTTCCTCTTCATAATATGATCATATGTAACATGTATTAAGGACACAATTGTTTTATGTGCATTTTCCCATTCTGTTTTCATACCAGTACTATGGGGTGAGTTCTATAAATGCCCCTGTTTCACAGAAGCGGAGACCTAGAGAAATCACATAATTTGTTTCTGCCCGGCCTGGTGGTGCACACCTGTAATCCCAGCGGCTCGGGAGGCGGAGGGGGGAGGATCACAAGTTCGAGACCAGAGGCAGTCTGCGTAATTTAGACCCTGTCTCAAAAAGTAGAAAAATTGGGCTGAGGTGCAGCTCAGTGATCCAGCACTTGCCGAGCATGCAAGCACGAGGCCCTGGGTTCAACCCCCAGTACCGAAAAAAACAAAAAATTTGTTTCTAACAAAATAGCTGGTGAATGTTAGAACTGAGTTTCAAACCCAGGTGTCTGATAGCAGAGCCAATATTTAATCACATTCTCAGTCTTTTTAGGGCTGGGATTTAGCTCAGTTGGTAGAATGCCGCTCTGCAGTCTCTGAGGTCCTGAGTTTGATTCCCAGCACCACAAAAATGGGAGAAGGACGTGGCAACCCACTCCCAAGGCAATCCCGAAACAATCTGCCATTGAAAGCCCTATGAGGGTCGCTAGATGCACCGACTCCATGGCACCTAACAACAACAACAACAACAGTCTTCTTAGGCTAGGGTTTGGCTTAGTTGGTAACATGCCGCTCTGTACTTTCTCAGGACACACATTTGATCCCCAGCACTGCAAAAAACAGGAAAAGGATGTGACAGTCCACTCCTGAAATAATCAGCCATTGAAAACACGATGAGGGCTGCTATGAGTTGCACAAGACTCAAGGGTACCTAACAGTCTTATTGGTCCCAACTATTGGTCCCAACCTGGCTGCATGGAGCCATGCCAAAGGAACCTCGACAGAGAACATCATTGCTGCTGAGTAATTGGGGTGAGCCTGAATAAATGAAGAAGATAACTGAAAGTGGACCTAAAGACCAGAGGACCAGGAGGAAACCACCTTTTCTGAGAGTCCCTTACAAGAGAGGTGTCTTAAAAAACTTCATCATGCAGCGATGGGACACGCCTGTAATCCCAGCACCTCAGAAGACAGAGACAGGAGGATCACAGGTTCATTGGAAGCCAGAGGCCATCTGCATAACTTAGTGAGACCCTGTCTCAATTTGAAATATAAAAAAAGCAGGCTGGAAGTGCAGCTCAGTGGCAGAGTGCTTGCAAAGCATGTGCAAGGCCTCGGGTTCAGCCCCCCAGTACTGAAAGAACAAAACAAACAAATCTTCAGCGTTCTCTCTCACAAGACATGTTCTCACTATGAATTTCAGTTCAAGGAAACATATTCCTATCCAATCCCAGACCAAATTTGAAGGTCAATGAGGCATTAAGAAGCCCAAGCCAGTGGTCTTCAAACTTAATGCATTAGCATCACCTGGATAGCTTGTTTATGTTCCTAGTTCTGGACTCCAGGCTCAGAGAATCAGTATTATTAGGCCCAGGATGGAGACACAGATCTTCATTTTGTAAGCAGCCCCAGTGTTTAAGGCATGACTGGTTCAAGAAACTCTGCCCTGAGCTTTCAAGCTCTTGGCCAACTCTCCTGAGCCAGGGAGCAGCATGCTAAGGCCAGGTGCAACAGGTAAAAGCGTTGTTGGGCCTGAGATACCAGGATGCGTTGCTGCTCCTCAACAGGTGGACAACAGATGCCAGAAACCATTCTCGTGAGAGACAGGCAGAAGGACCTTCCGAACAGCCATTTTCTCCGTGGCTGATAATTCTCAGCCTCAACAAACTACACCCAGGTTTTCCTTTTCCTAAATGAAGAAGCTTTGCTTTGTGGAAGCCAATTAAAATCTTTGTTCCCAAACCAACTTCTAAATATTGTCTGTAACACTTCCTTCCTGATGACCAACTACAACAATGCCAGTGTTATGCCTAATCAGATCTCATTATCCATGTTGCTGTCATATCCTGCTTTGGTACTGTATCCTTATCAGTGGACAGGTAGGAGCTATGGGTTTCAAAGTGGGTCCATGTTTTCAGCAACTTAAAGACAAAGAAGAAATTTCCAGTTTATACTTTTAAGCCTATCTATTGGAAAATCATGCCCAGGGTCCTTGTAGTTTGCTTGCTAAAGCAACAGACTGAGAGAAACAATATAAGCCCAGCTCCCAAGTGGAAAGCTCCCCAGCATAAGCCTCCCTCCTGTCTACCAAGGATCCTCTGAGGGGAACCTGGGAGCCGGAGCTCCTGTTGGGACCTCTTCCTCCAGCTGGTGGTCTGGGTATTTAGGTTCATGTAAACCACCTAGTTAGTTACATAAAACCACCACCATTTCATTACACACCATTTTGCATGTCAGGAATTTGGGTGGGGCTCCACTGGGTGATTCTTCTGCTCCATGCAGCCTTACTTGGGGTTACTCAGTGGTGTGCAGCTGAGCTGGTTTGGAGAATCCAAGATGGCATCACTTGCATTCCTGGAACCTTGGTGGGGACAGTGGAAGATTGAACTCAGCTGGGCCCTTTCCCCCTCCTTTATATTCTCAGAGCCTCTCCATGTGTTTGGACTTTCAACATGGTGCTCAGGGCTCCAAAAGACCAAAGTGGAAGGAGCTAGTCTTCTTGAAAGCTCGGCCCCTACCTTGTCAAGCCCAGGTTAAGGAAAGGGGAAACAGACACCATGTGTCCGGATGAGGCTTTTCATAGAAACTGCACCCCTTTTAATCTGCCACAGCCAGCCTTTCTCCTCAGGTTCCCAGTATGATTCTCCTCAGGGGTCAGTACGATTCTTCTCTCGTGACTGCTAAATTCTCAATCAGGATGAGAATACCAGAAGTCTCAGCAGGATCATACAAAATACACCCAAGTGCACTGGGCAGTGTGACGCACACCTGTAATCCCAGTGATTCAGCAGGCTGAGGCAGGAGGATCATGAGTTCAAGTGCAGAGGTACTGGCACAACTTAGCAAGACCCTGTCTCAAAAGAAAAAAGAAAAAAGGGGGTTGGGGTGTGGCTCAGTGGCAGTGTACTTTCCTAGTATGTGCAAGGCTCTGGGTTCAACCCTCCTCAGTACTGAAGCCCAAGTACTGCAAAACAATACATCTGAATACTAAGTCTACCTGAAAGAAATTACCCCATCCTGTGCCGTCCTGAGGACAAAGGCAGTCCCTTTTGACCTTCAGGCTTGGATGGTGGGACCCACTACTCCCTCCTCTCACTCCAGGAGGTCCATGGTGTGTGGCTCATCAAGTAACAAACACTCCCCATCTGATTTCTCACCATCTCCATCTGAGAGCCATTGTTTGCTATCAGAATAGATTGGCAGAGGGAGAGGACATCATCGTGCACCTCAACCAGCATTCCCACTGAGACCAAAAGTCTTGACCCAGAAACCTTCTGGCAAAGGCTGATGATTGTTGCAGATCCTGAGAGGTCCTGATGCTGTGTGACTTCCAGACTCACTTGGCCCAGCCAAGGCTAGTGGCTGAGAAAGAGCCGGTTCCAGACACTCTTCCCTACTAAGAAGGCAATGTTTGCTATGTATTTGGGGACCCCATGACCTCCAGACCCCCATATGTCTGTCAGCTTGTTGTGCTATGGGGGCTTGCATGTTGCTGTGATGCTGAAAGCTATGGCGCTAGTATCTCAGCTCAGTAGGGCCACCCATGGTGGACAGGTTTCATCTGAGCCTCCAGACTAAGACAGATTGGGGAGAAGGACCTGGAAGCCCACTCTGGAAACAATTAGCCTTGAAAACCCCATGAATAGCAGAGAAGCACTGTCAAATATAGTGCTGGAAAATGAGCCTCCCAGGCTGGAAGGCTTTCAAGAAACAAGTGGGGAAGAATTACCTCCTCAAAGAAGAGTTGACCTTAATGATAGGAATGGAGTAAAGCCCCTGGGACCTCCTTTTGCTGATATGGCATGACTCATAATGAGAAGAAACATAGTGACTGCAACAATGGGCTCAAACATAAAAGGATGGTGTGCATGCAGGGTGCTGGGTAGTGTTTCATTCTGTTATACATAGGGTCGCTACTCCTGCACTTAACAAAAACATGACCTCCAGGAAACCACCTGAGGGCCAGCAGAAGGGCAGGGGTATGAAGGAGAGTCAGGAGGTAACTGCGAGCTGGTACTGGGAAGCTGCGGCCAGTGGAGAGTTAAAGGCCAAAGCTGTAAAGGAATGTTCCTGAGTTTGTGCTTCTGTTGCTGGGAAGTGATGAGCCAGAATTCCAGTTTGCAGGACCATGCCACCCTCTGCCTGCCGCCCAGAGGTACTGGAGGCAGGCTGGCTGTGCCTTGAGGCCGGGGCATGCGCATGCTCTCTGCGGGAGACCTGTTGGCTTAATCAGCTCCACGTCCTTCCCAGGCAGAGCCCCGTGCCAGGCTGTGTGCCCGCCAGCTGGGCCCAAACCCTTAGCTTGCCAGGGAATCGGCCGTGAGGAGCATCAGGAAATGGAAAGGAGAGAAGCCCTCAGCTGTTCACGGAAGAGACAACTGAGATCCGTGGGGGTCACACTGAATGTCTCCCGACATCCTTCTGATCCTCTGAGAAACACGTTAAGAAGCAGAAGGGACAGATACTTTCCACTTGCTTTTCGCATGCCATTCACCTCCCCAGCCTCAGCATCTGTGCCGGCAGAAAGCCGGACCTCGCTTAGTAGGGGTGATGGTCACCATGGTCTCAGGTTAGGGATAGTTTTCCATGTCCTGCTGTGGCACTTCACCCTCCCCTTTGATGGGTGGGAAAGGGTCTGCATCTGATAGCTGCTAAGCACAATGCTCTTTTTCTCAGAGGCAGACGGAAACACCCGCAATCAATCTAGCTGGGACAGCAAAGTACACAAAACCATCACCTTGCCAGTATTACAACCACCCCAGTGTTCCTAACCTGCCAAAATTGCAGTGTGTCACAGGGTAGCTGTAATTGTTAGAAAGCTCAACACTAACTTCAAATTTGCCTCCTTCTAACTTCCATCTAGTAATAGAGGTAAACGTCTTTGGTGCCTTGCAATGTCTCTGGCATTTTGCTAAGACTTCAGATCTTAGCACCACCGTACTGGCATCTGTTTTCCAGCAGAGGAAACAGAGGCTCAGAAGAGCTAAGGAAATTGCCATTTACATTGTTGGCTTTGTACCTAGGTCTGTTGGGATCTAATGCTTTTAACCCATGTGGCTTCCAGCCTGCTGGGCCTGATCTTTATCCTCAGAAACTCTGAGAATATGCTATTAGGATGCATATGTCAAAAATGGCCAAAGGAATTCTTATAAGGAAGCTGCCTGGGCACGTGTTAATCGCAAACATGATCCCTAGTCTTGTTGTAACATTCTTAGACAAGCACAGAATTACAGAGGAGAGCAAGGTTAGACCCAAAGGTCACATACATTTTATTCCAAGTATAGCTCTTTTAATGGGAGAAGGACGTGGCAATCCACTCCCTAGGCAATCCCAAAACAGCCATTGAAAACCTGATGAGAGTCGCTATGAGTCAGACACAATTCAAGGGCACCTAACAACAATAACAACAACATTGTTCTTTTAATATTTTTGCTTAAAATAGTTCTTAAAATAATGTCTCTATGCAGGCAGGGCTCACAGCAGCTTTCTTAGTAGTTGTGGTAGAGTCCTTGGTTTTTTTTTTTTTTTTTTTTTGGTGGATGAGATTTAAACCAGATCCCAGGGTGTGGACCCTTTTCTTTCTCATGTTCCCTAAATTTTCCCTTCCTTTTTATCCTACCTCAATATTACTGTAGCAAAAGTATACAAAAGCATCACTTTAAGAATGTCTTTTGAAAAAATCGTATCTCAAAGCCAGTCATGGTTGCACAGGCCTGTAATCCCAGCATTTAGGAGGCTGAGGCAGGAGGATGGTGAGTTCCAGGCCAGCCTGGGCTACACAGTGAGATCCTGCCATCAATCAATCAATCAATCAATCCATCAGGTATCCTCAAATAGTTGGCTAAAGAGTTGATTAATTTCATTACCAAAAGGTACCTCTTGGGGCTGGAGGTTAGCTCAGTTGGTACAGTGCTGCTTGGCACTCTCTGAGGACGTGGGTTCGATCCCCAGCACCACACACAAAAAAGGGGGGGGGGGCGGGAGAAGGACATGGCAATTCACTTCCAAAATAATCTGAAACAATCAGCCATTGGAAACCCTACATAGGGTCGCTATGAGTCCCACCTGACTCGATGGCATCTAACCCACAAAAGTACTTTTTAGAGGCGATTGGCTGGGAACTTTCAGAAACAGTCCCTCTAATAGTTTTCTGCATGTCCACAGATTAGCTGTTTAAAGAAAGAGGGAAGAGGCAAACGAAAGTTTTTGCAGGGAGGAAAAACTGTCTAAGCAAAAGAAGTTAGCAGAAGAAAAGAAGTTAAAGTCTCCCTGATAGTGTGCTGTCCGGCTCTGAAAAAAACACAACCAGGTTAGATACACAAAAGCCGGGTTCCCGGCTGTTTATTAGTAATACAACGACTGAAATGTGAGAGCAAACACACGTCGTGAATTTGGAAGAAAACCACTGTGGGGTCCAAAGAGATAGGAGGCATTCACTAAAAGAATTTTCTAGGAGCCCAGCTTTGGTGGGGAGAAGCCAAGAATTGCTGCAGTAGCTCCTGTGCTCAGTCCCAGCCCAGGCTCCAACAGCGGGCTGTGGGCGCCCTCTGCCGCCCGTGCCTGGACTTGCTTCCGAAGCAAGGGCTTCCGCGTCAGGAGCGAGGCTGCAGGCCAAAAAAAGGGGGCTCCAACTTTGGGGATCTCCCAGGAGTGCCACAGCCTCTGTCTGGATTTTTTCGAGGCTGTGCTGAGGACTGCACAATTCTTTTAAGGACTTTTCTGGATACTTGGGGGAGGGGTCTCGGGAGAGTTTCTGGAGGCGGAGGGGGCCTCAGGAGCAAATGGAAAGGCCTTGCTTTAACCTGGGAGGCTATGCGGAGGAGAGGACTTCCTGGGATGGTTCCCATTGCTTTCTCCTCAGAATCTCCAGTTTCTTTCCCTCCCTGCCCTTTTCTGTCTGCCTGCCACCCTACCTCCCCCAGCTGCATCCTCAGGGCGGCCAGGGAGCCTTTCAGGGTGTAGAGAAGGGTCGGGGGCTTCACTCATCAGCCAGGAATTCTCAAGTGCAGGAACATCCTTTCCCTCCTAAAGTAAGTTCTAGAACCATCCAGATCAGGAACTCACTGCACTTCAAGATTGTGGTTTTATTGAACAAAATGCATGTAAGAAATGTCACAGTTCTCTTTTTTCCTGCTCCAGATCTAACCTAATCTGTCTCCGCCCTCTCCTGGCCTCCCAGTGTCCTACAAAGGTCCTGAGGCCTGACAGGGAAGGCCCGTGGTCTGGTTACCACCTAGTTTGCAGCTCCTGCTGGTTGGAGATCATTGCATAGGCTGGGGCCCAGCCTCTCCAGCGGTGTTCAAGGGGCATCCTCGTGTCCCATCCACCCCTACCCCTCACCCCTATCCCAGGTCCTGCCACATCCCTGGGGCACGGAACCTGGAAAGGCCTGTCACTTCCTGAGCCCAGGAAAACTCGCCAACGTCATTTGAGTCTTCCTGCCTTCCTGCTTCTCCACGCCCAGCACAGCCCAGGCAGGCTTATCCCAAAGAATGGGCCTGTCCCTCCCTGAGATCCACCCAAGCGTAGGAGGAGGGGCAGTGGGACCACCCCCAATGTGGGAGAGGACACCAAATGCCTGAGATACTCAGGACATGGCACCTGATGTTGTACAGGGTCACCTCTCATCTAGAGCAGATGCTCTTCACACTAACACTGTTCAGGCCTCAGAGAAACCCCTCTTCTTATTGCTTTCTCTGCTCCTCTACACCAAAAGGGACTGTCACAGGGTGACTTCGCCCTGGGTGGGGTGTGTAGCTGCTTAGGTCAGAGATAGACACCACTGGGATTTGGAGAGTCCAGGGCAGAGATAAGACAAATTAACTTGTCAACTACCTCTTAGCATCAAAGCCAGTTTTGTGCTGTTTAATTTTGTTTTGCTTTGAGGAATGGCCTCACCATGTAACCCAGGCTGACCTTGAACTCACATCAATCCTCCTGGTTGAGCCTCTCAAGTTGCTGGAATTAGAGGTGTGCACCACAGTGCCCAGCTGAAGCAGAGGTTTGTGGAAAGGGCTACATAGGAAATATTTTAGTCTTTACATACCAGCCTGTACCTCCAACCCTATGAGCTATTTCCGCCACAAAGGAGAGCTACCAGACAGAAAACCTTAGGAAATGCTAAGGGGCATCACAGGGCCTCAGCTTAGAATGCCGGCAGGGCTCCCGTTCACATGTTCTATGCTGAGGGCCTTGGTGGCTCTGGAGACCCTGACCCTAATCTCTTAACATACTGCCCCAAATAGATTAAAATTAAACATGGCTGTGACACATGCTACTTAATCATCTCTTATTGCTATTGCATATTTTCTTTGTGTCTGTTTTAGGACTTTTATTATTTAATTGGATTCTCATATCTTTTAAGAGACCCAGGCTATTTGACCAACTAAATCAATTCTTTACATTGAAAATGGAATATACAAAATTTTTCTGTGTTTATTTTTGTACTTATTAGGTTTCTGTCTGTGGTCCAACCCATCACCTTCATATTTCTTGAAGAAGGAATATACAAAGAAAAAGAAAAAAATCTTTACAACTTCCTAGGTTTCCTGTGCCAGCCCATGCTGGTGTGCTGCAGAACCCAGATAACAGAGTTACAAGGAAAAGTCAAAAAGTGGGGACTTTATTTTATTATATGGTCAAAAGCAGTTTTGCTATTTCTCTAATAACACATGCAGTCTCCTTTGAAGTCCCAGAGTAGGGGTGTGTTTTTCATTTTTCTTTTTCTAAATGTGCCTGTGGGCTGGACTGGGCTGTGCTTGGGTAGAGAACTTCAGAGAGAAAATGCCGAAAGCACTCCTCTCTTGAAGTTTGCTCACTGGTCTCACAGCTACTTTCTTGGTCCAGGCACAATTGCGCTGTGTGGGAACCAGGGCATGGTAGAAGGGTGCACATTCACTTTCTCACACGATGAAAGTGCAATTTTTAATTAATATCAGCACGCCATATGCCGGGCGTGGTGGCACACGCCTGTAATCCCTGTGGCTTGGGAGGCAGAGGTGGGAGGATCACAAGTTCAAGACCAGAGGCAGTCTGCATAACTTAGCGAAATCCTGTCTCAAAAAGTAAAAAAAAAAAAAAAAATAGGGCTAGGATGCACCTCAGTGGTCCAGCACTTTCAAAACATGCAAGCACAAGGCCCTGAGTTCAAATCCCAGTACCACTAAAAAAAAAAAAAAAAAAAGAAAAGAAAAGAAAAAAAATAATCAGCACGCCATTTGAGTAGCTGCGAAGGGAAGCGGGGAGAGTTTCCAGAATGAGTTATTCTGAGTTACCGTACCTGCTGTTGTGACCAGGGAAGCATGTGTGTGCATAAGAGGCTGATGGGGGGGAGGGGGGGTTTGGCTCTTAAGGGCCTGAGTTGCACATTCAGCCCAGTCCATGCCACCAGGGGCCAGTTATCAACAAAGGAGGCAGACAGATGAGGCACTGGGTACTGCGCTAGGAGACAGAGGCACATGGGTGCTGATGTGAAGTGCAGAGGCTGCCGCTGCACCTGCCTGATCCTGAGAGCCAGCACCTCCGTCCATTCGCCTGCCCCTCCCTGGCCTGGTGGGGAAGGACATGTCCCAGCTGAGGTAGTAGCTGCGCCTGAGGGTTGCTACGTGGAACTGAGAGCCCAGTTACCAGATCATTTCGTTTTTTTAAGAAACCACAGAAATGTTTATATGTTTTAAATCTCCCAGTTAATTTGTTTAAACCTTTTCATTTGAGACACATGAGGACCAAAATTTGATGACTCTTTGCTTTAATCTTTTTTTTTTTTTTTTTTTTTTTTTTTTTTGCAGTACTGGGGGTTGAACCCAGGGCCCATGCTTGCATGCTTTGCAAGTACTGGACCACTGAGCTGCACCCCAGCCCATTTTTTTTTTTTTACTTTTTTTGAGATAGGGTCTTGCTAAACTACGCAGACTGCCTCTGGTCTCGAACTGGCGATCCTCCTGCCTCTGCCTCCCGAGCCACTGGAATTACAGGCGCCCGGCAGCTTTAATCTTTCCTTAACTCATTTCTAAAGCCACACATCTCTCCTTCTTGCAGGGCAGGTGAAGTTGGAGTGTGAACGTGGGAAGCAGCTTTCTAGTTCCACAGTGGGCAGTGAGCCCTGTCCCTCCAGGCACAGGGGTGTTCAGCTCTCAAATATTTGTCCCCCATAGGGACCCAGATTCTTCGTAGAGAGCAGCCATGAAGCTGGTTGCAAAACTTGATGACCAGCTTGCCGTCAGTATTGACAGAAGAGAGGAGGGTGAGGAAAAAAGTACAGTGATGCAAGGCAAGGGAGGGTGTGGACACATGGGGAGTTGTAGGCAAGCAGTTCAACCAGGGCATAGTCCAGCTGGGGAAGCCAAGATCTGTTCTGGGTCAGCTGTCCTAGGTCACGGGAGGCTGACTCTCCCACTGACAAAACTAGAAAAAGCTGGATAAATTACCGACATCCATATTTTCTCTTTGTGTGATGCATTTTCACTGTTTTCTGATAATCCGTGTTCCATTTATTTAGTCAACTGGATGCACAATCTGCCATTAAACACATTTATTGGGCTCTTATTTTTAGTTATTGTAATGTTCAGCTGTAGAATATATGTTGGATTCTTTTTGTAGATTGTACTCCAAATGTCTAGTGAAGTTCTCTATCTTTTCATCTATATGTCCACCTTTTTCTCTACTCTTTTGAATATATCATTGCTGTTGTTAGGTGCTATTGAGTCAGTTCTGACTCATAGAGGCCCTTTTGTAGGGTTTTCAATGGCTGATTGTTTCAGCATTGCTTCGGGTGTGGATTGCCATGTCCTTCTCCTATTTTTGCGGTGCTGGGGATTGAACCCGGGGCCTCAGAGTATGGAGGAGCACTCTACCAAGTGAGCTTAGTTACTTAAAAGTTCTCATCTGTGAACTCTAGTATTTGTGCCATCTGTGGGTCTATTTTTATTATCTAATTTTTAAGCATTAGTTACCGGTGTCATGATCTGTCACATGTTTATTAATTTTTGGTTGTGCATCAGACATTTTGTATAAAAGTCCTCAAAAACTCCACATGACTCTGTTTTCTCCCTTTCTTCTGTTAAACACAAGATAATCTGATCATCAGAAATTGAGCTGAATCATGGCTTTGATATAGCTTTGGTAAGAGTTTTGGTTAGCCTCAGTCTGCTTCCAATTTACCTCTGTTACTAGAATGTGACTCTCCAGGTTTTCCAGTTGAGAATCAGGCAAGTGTTGGCTTCCTGAGGCCGGAAAGACTCTAAGGGATTCTATTCTGACTTTTAGAGTTTTCAGCTTAGGTTTTTAGCCTCTCACAGATTCAAAGTTTGCCCCATTTCTTGAGAGCCTGGCCATCTGTCTGAGGCCCCTCTAGTTTTTACATATATTACGCTGGTCTCTCATAAATGCTAATCTCTGTCCTCTGGCAATGACTTTAGAGTTAGCCTGGATTCTCAGGTTGTGGTAGTTCCCACAATTCCTAAGTGACCCAGGTGAAGAGAGCCTCTAGATCTCAGGATTGATATACCACGCCCTCACTACTTCTATCAGTTGCCTTTCTATTTTCAGTTCATTCTCACCCAGCCATTCTCATTTTTAAAGTACCTCTAGACATAGGATGTTTCACTCTGCCTATTAAAATGTGCCTCCTGCCTCCTTTAGTTCCCTCAAAGCATCGAAATGCAGAAAATGTTTTATAGGTGGAAGTTAGCCATGGGTTTGATGGCTCCTAAAATCCCTGCTTCAGGACCCTAAGGGTTCTGCTGATTTTGCTGTGCCCTGACCCTGCCCCATCAGGTGTCTGTGACTCTGTGAGTGAATCTCACATGGTAAAATGCCTCCCATACCTAGCCTTCCTCTGTCTTCTGTCCTTGGGCTCTGCCTGTGTGAGGTCGTCCACAGTCCTGCTTGCTGCTGGAGGAGGAAGCACGTGCCCTGCATGGCCAGGTTTCCCCTGACCTCCCTAGGTGTGTAGCTCCTGAGTCTAGAGGAGAGAAATGTGAGGAATATTGTTTTCGCCCCTAGGCTAAGCTTCCTTCTCAAATCCAGTTTTACATATAATATTTAAACCCCTATTCTACTTCTTAACTCCTTCATACTCCAAGGGTGCTATTAACTTCTAAATATTTGTGTCTCCACAAAACTCACAGGTGAAACCTAATTCCCAATGTGATAATGTTAAGAGGCAGGGTCTTGGGGAGGTGGTGACATCATGAGGGCTCCACTCTCATGAGTGTGGTTAGTGCCCTTATGAAGGAGTCTTGAGTGTGCCCTCTCGCCCTTGTGCCAAGTGAAGACAGGCAGAAGGCATCATCTGTGAGCAGACACTGAATCTGCTGGGTGTGATGCTGGGCTTCCCAGCCTCCAGAACTGTGAACGGGAAGTTACCCAGCGTCAAGTATTGTATGGTAGCTATCCAAACAGACTACGACAAGGAGGATTAGAGTGACCAGTATAGCCCTTCAACTCCAATACGCACATCTTGAAAGCTATATCATCTCTGAAGCCTTTGTCTCCCTTTCCAAGCATAAATTGCCTTCTCTTTAAGGCTCAGAAGCACTTTATTTTAGCACTATGTTATGTGGTAATTATTTCATAATCTAGGAGTCTCACCCACCAGGCCCAGGACCTTATGTACAAGTACCAAAACTGACTTATTTTTGTTTCCTGACATCAGCTAACACAGCATCTGGCACATCCGATTATAAAATCTTTGTTTAGAGAAGAAACTCTGGAACTTAATTAAATATCATCATATAAGAATCACTGCTGTTTCGCAAGTAATTCTGTGCTCTGCAGCCTTTTTCTGCATCAGGTTCACCTTTAGTAACTTGGAATTACTAGGGACGGACTGCTTAAAAAGTTTAACTCTTGCCGGGCGCGGTGGCGCACGCCTGTAATCCCAGCGGCTCGGGAGGCGGAGGCAGGAGGATTGCAAGTTTGAGACCAGTGGCAGTCTGCGTAATTTAGCGAGACCCTGTCTCAGAAAAGTTAAAAAATAGACTGAGGGTGCAGCTCAGTGGTCCAGCACTTGCAGAGCATGCAGGTGTGAGGCCCTCGGTTCAACCCCCAGTACCACCATAAAAAAAAAAAAAAAAAAAAAAAGTTTAACCCTTGCCAGGCACCATGGCACAAACCTGTAATCCTAGTGACTCAGGAGGCCTAGGCAGAAAGATTGCAGGTGCCAGACAGAGGCAGCCTGTGCAAGTTAATGAGACTCTGTTTCAAAAACATGAAAAAAGGGCTTTGGGTGTGGCTCAGGGGTAGAACACTTGCCTAGCATGCATGAGGCCCTGGGTTTAACCCTCAGTACTGAAAAAAAAATTTTAAAGTTTAACTCTTACATAACAAAATTTTCTTCTCTAAATGTGTCAATGCTTTTAAAAAGGTTTACCTTTCTGAATGAAAATTTTTCCTTCATATTTAAGTAAATAACTATTATATATATTATATCTTATAGATTCTTTCTTTCTTCTTTCTTTCTGTCTGTCTGTCTTTCTTTTTTTCTTTTTCTCTTTCTATATGCAGTGCTGAGGATGGAACCCAGAGCCTCTTGCATGTGAGGCAGGAGCTCTGGCACTTGTTAGTGGGGCATGGGAGTCTGGGGTCCGGCATTATCATGGCACCAAGGGAAGGATCTGGGAAGCTGGCAGCAAACCTCAGTCCTTGGTCACATTTATAAAAGTTTAGAAATGGACCCAGAAGGGAACTTAGAAGATGGTTTATTTAGAGTTGAGAGAAGAAGAGCATGCCCCTGAACCCCAGGGCAAGCAGGCTAGGGATGTAGGCCAGCATGAGGAGGGCGGAGAAAGAGAGAGAGAAAGGGAGAGAGAATGTGAGACATAAATCTGAAAGCAGGCAGGCCCAGTGGTGAAGGTCTGTGAACAGCTGTAATTATGCTTCTGAGTTACAAGTCAGAAGTGTGTAGGTCCAGCAATGAGGCCATAGGCATCTCTGAACATATGTGGACAACTGTGGACATCTGTGGACACTGTAAACCTCTGCAGATTTCTGTGGGCTGCTCGGGGCACTGCAAACATCTCTGGGTATTGCATCTGGACTGGACACTGTGGACTCTGCAATGCCTCTGGACATTGTGGATCTGTGGACTCTACAGAGAGTGGCAGAAACTGCAGCCTTCTGGACACACTGGGAATGGTAGACATTGTGGAGAGTATAGACCCAGCAGGCGTAAGCGGGCGACTGGACACCGTGTCTGGGGGAAGAACTTTGGAGGTTTTAGGTCCCTATCTCATTAAGGGGCCAGATATTCCTCCCTTCTTTTTGATCTCTTCAAGTGTGTCAGATTTCTCTCGCCCTTCAGTTTAGCCTGGCCTGCCTGGGCTGTAAAACAGGTTTTCCTGTTTATTGCAAGAGGGGCCCAACCTCAGATGAGAACCCACTTTCCTAGCACAGACGTGAGGGCCCCTGCTGCCTTCATGTGTAAAGTTAGTTCTGGTTACGGATTAGACCATTTGTAAAGGTGCAACTGGTTACAGACCAGGTCATTTGTAAGAAGGTTTTAATCTCCTTGCAACGGTGCTATTTGCAAAGATATTATGGATCAGGGAAACACTGACCATCAGATCACAGTGTTTGTCTCTGAGGAAGCCCACGGAGATATTCATGTCTCAAAATGTGGGTGGGAGGCAGATGGCGGCAGAGGACCCTTTATTCCTTCTCCTCCTGCCTAGCATCCCCTATCACACTGAGTCCCAGCCTCAGCCCCTATAAGGTTTTATCTATAAATATATCTTCTCTTTGAAATAGAATATTTTCGGCTTAGTATGATCTTTCAAAATTTTAGGGTCATGACTTAGGATAGGAATTCTGTTTCTCTTAGAACTGTGAACCCACAAATGGCTGAGAGATGTCCTTGCCCCTGCATGAAGTGACTGCCGTGTTGTTCAAGGTCAGGGTTTCCCTCTTCTCCTTTTCTGCTATCCGGTACTCATCACCCAGGAGAGGAGTTTACCTTCAGCAACCTGTTAGCTACTTCTAGTCTCATGTTGGCTAAGAAACCAGGTTGCTAGGACTGTCATAACTGTTAAATAAGAGTGAAAAGATTCTGAGTGAGAAGCTCTTTTAAAGAGTCAAGTGTCTGGCTTTAGGGTATAGACATCAGGCCCACTCCGCTGTGTGGTTTCTGTGTCTGTCACTTCCACACCTGGACTCTCACAGCTGTTGGGGGCTGGGCGGAGGGGCTACACAGGTGGTGAGAATCCCTGGAGGAGGTCTGCTTTTGTAACAAGTTTGGGGGAGGAATGAAGGGAGGGAGAAGAAACAGCCATTGGGAACTACTTAGAAGAGAAAAATCTGACTTGGGTCTTATTTGTTGGTAAGCTTACACTTAGTATGACCTTAGACTCTGAATTAATTACTTTAAGCATCTTTAATACAGCACAACAATATAGTTTTACACTATGGGCTGAGCAATCAGCCTTCCCAGGCTGACGCTTGCTTACCTAAGGCTGCTTTAAGAAGTAAAATGGAGGCCCCTGGGGGAACTTAACACAAGAGAAATTGGTTCATTTTATAAAGCAACATAGTTTTCAATAGCACTTGTTACTAATGACTTGTTGTTGTTGTTAGGTGCCTTCCAGTCGGTATCCGACTCATAGCGACCCTCTGTACAACAGGGGAAACACTATTGTCAGTGCTTCTCTGCTGTGCATAGGGTTTTCAATGGCAGATTGATTTTTGGGAGGGGGTTGCCAGGTCCTTCTCCCAAGCCTATAGCTTCTGGTGTTCCCAGGCGGTCTCCCATCCAGGTACTAACCAGGCCCTACCCTGCTTAGCTTCCGAGATCTGATGGCATCAGATGCCACAGGGCTATGGCTGCAGGCTTACTAATGACTAAGGAAATGAATTACCAGCTTTGGAGTCACCTAGTAGACTTGCAACATTAAATATATACAGATGCTGACTCCTTTCACAGATTGGATTATATGTGCTCTGGGATAGATCTATATAGGTAGTTCCTATTATATGTAAAGCAGGAAAAGAAATGAAATAATGTATCAGACTCTTTCTCCCATGTATTTATATTGTAAAAGTTTTTGTTTAACATAAAATTAATTTTCTTTGGATTTTCATCACAATTTGTTGGCAAGTATGGCTTGGTATGTTTTTACTTGAGAGAAATCATTTTGTTTGTCCTATGAGACATATAAGTCGCTCTTTAATTAGGTAAATACTGAGAAAATTGGCCTGACTGGTCTAGAATTAGTGATAATAAGATTCTACACTTTTTCAAGGGATCTTTTCTTTTTTTTTTTTTTTTTTTTTTGCAGTACTGGGGGTTGAACCCAGGGCCTCCTGCCTGCATGCTCTGCAAGTGCTGGACCACTGAGCTGCACCTCAGCCCATTATTTTTTACTTTTTGAGACAGGGTCTCGCTAAGTTACGCAGACTGCCTCTGGTCTTGAACTTGGGATTCTCCTGCCTCCGCCTCTGAGCCGCTGGGATTACAGGCATGCGCCACCACGCCCGGCCTCAAGGGATCTTTTCTAAAAGCTGCTTTATCCCAGGGCATACAGAGTTCATTTCTGAAGAGTAAATGAACTGATGCAGTGATCCCTGTGATTGTCTCCTCCCTTCCTTCCTCCTTTCTTTTCTTGCTCTCTTAGCCTTCTTGAGATATAATTCACATACCACATAATTCATTCACTTAAATGTGCAATCTATGGATTTTAGTATACTCAGAGATATATGTAACCATCAACACCATCAACTTTAGAACATTTTCCCCACCTCAAAACCTAACCTGCCATACCTTTAGCTATCTTCACCTCATCCTCCTAACGCCCAACCTTAAGCAACGACTGATCAGTTTTCTGTCTCTAAAGACTTGCCTATTCTGGACATTTCATAGGAATGCAATCATATATGTGTTTTTTGGCAACTTAGGTGGTTCTGATTGAGGGCCTCATGAAATTGTAGCCATGAGGTTGGCTGGGGTTACAGCTATCTGAAGACTTGGCTGGGGATGGAGGATTCACTCCCAAGATGGCTCATTCACAGGATTATTGGTGTAAGGCCTCAGTTCCTCCTCATGAGTAATTCTGCATAATGCTGCTTGAGTGTCTTCACAATATGGCAGAAAGCTTCCCTTAGAGCAAATGACATGAGAGAATATGAGGAAACTGTAATGTTTCTTTAAAACTTAGTCTCAAAAATCATATACTGTCATTTTCACCATATTCTATTTATTAGGTGTAAGTCACTAAACCTACACTTAAGGGAGAGCACTAGGCTTTACCTCTTAAAGGAAGAATGACAAATGAATATGTGGATATGTTTTAAAAGTACCACAGCAATATTGCTGGATTAAAGATCAGCAAGAAAGTCACTTCTTTATATTAGCAGTAATCAACTTGAAAACATAACCAAAACAACACACCATTCACCACAGTATCAAAAAATAAGATGGAAGGCTGGAAGGGGGCTGTTGTTCAGGAGTACAGTTCTTGCCTAGCATAAATGAAGCCCTGGATTTGATCCCAAACACCAAAACAAGAAATCTAAGAATTCATCAAGTATACCAAGTCCTTTATAAAAGAAAGAAATGAAGATCTGATAAGTGGAGAGATATTCTATGTTCTAGGATGGGGCAATGTAATATTATAAGCATGTCATTTTTTTAATATATATTTTTTATTGGAAATTTTTAATGTACACCTTAATGTGATTCATTCTGACATGCTTTTCATTGTGACATTTCCATATATGCATTTTGTTGTACATTATTCATATAGGATCCCCCTTACCCTCTTGTACACTTCCCCCCATCCCACCTCCCCATCAAAGACTTCTCTACCATTTACTTGTCTTTTTATGGTAATATGTTTCTATATATCCTTGAGTTCCAGTTCTATTTAAGATAGAAACTTTTCCTGCAGTGAACTTTCTTTTTACCTTGTCAGAACTATTACATGCATTTTCTAGACCATCTATAATAATGCCATTCTTAGCTTTTTTTCTTTTATTATGATCTGACCTTTATATAGGATTTTTTCCTTCTTATAATTTTGATTCAGCTCCCACCTATGAGTGAGAACATGTGTTGTTTCTCTTTCTGTGCTTATGTTCGTTCACTTAAAATAATTTTCTCCAATTCCATCCATTTTGCTGTGAATGGCCTTATTTCATTTTTTTTGATTGCTGAGTAGTATTCCATTGTGTATATGTAGCATAGTTTTTTTTATCCATTCTTCTGTTGAAGGGCATTTTGGTTGATTCCATATCCTTGCTAGGGCTGGGATTTAGCTCAGTTGGTAGAGCACTGCACTGCAGTCTCTGAGGTCCTGAGTTCAATTCCTAGCACCGCAAAAATGGGAGGAGGACCTGGCAATCCACTCCCAAGGCAATCCCGAAATAGCCAGCCATTGAAAACCCTATGAGGGTCTCTATGAGTTGGATACTGACTTGACAGCACCTAACAACAACAACAACATATGCTTGCTATTGTGAAAAGTGCTGCATTGAACATGGAGATGCAGGTGTCTCTGTGGTATGATGACACATCTCCTTTTGAGAAAATTCCCGATAGTGTTATAGCTGGGTCATACGGTAGATCTATTTTCAGTTTTTTAAGATACCTCCATATTGATTTCCACAGTGGTTGGACCAATTTACAGCTCCACCAGCAATGTAAGAGTGTTCCCTTTTCTCTGCAACCTCGCCAGCATTTGTTGTTATTTGTTTTATTGATCTTGGCCATTCTTACTGTTGTAAGGTGAAATCTCAGAGTTGTTTTAATTTGGATTTCCCTAATGGCTAGGGATATTGAGCATTTTTCATGTGTTTCATGGCTTTACATACCTCTTCATTTGAGAACTGTCTACGCAGTTCCTTTGCCCATTTTTGTATTGGGTTATTTGTTTTTGGGGGGAGTTTTTTTCTTGAGTTCTTTATAAATTCTAGTAATTAGACCTTTGTCCAGTGTATAGGACGCGAAGATTTTTCCCATTCCATGGAGGTTTCCTTGACTCTGTTGTTTCTTTTGCTGTACAGAAGCTTTTAATTTTATGTAATCCCATTTATCTATTCTTGTTGCAATTTCTTGAACAATTGGAGTCCTATTAAGGAAATACTTTCCTATGCCTATATGATGGAGTGTATTGCCTATCTTGTCTTCTATAAGTTTTAAAGTTTCTGGTTTTATGTTGAGATCTTTTATCCATTTTAAGTTAACTCTCGTGCATATTGAGAGATGTGGGTCAGTTTTCATTTTTCTGCATGTGGATGACCATGTTTCCCAGCACCATTTATTGAAGTCAGTTGATTTTTGACAAGGTATCAAGAAAATTCAATAAGTAAATAATAGTCATTTCAATAAAAATTGATCTGGGCATGGTGGTACACATCTGTAATCCCAGCACTCAGGTGGCTGAGGCAGAAGGATTTCAAATTTGCTGCCAGCCTGTGCTACATAGTGAAACTCTGTTTCAAACAACAACAACAACAACAACAAGCCAATAAAAACTTGTTGTTGTTGTTAGGTGCCATTGAGTCTGTATCCGACTCATAGCAACCCTACATACAACAGGCAAAACACTTTGTCAGTGCTTCTGTGCTATTCATAGGGTTTTCAATGGTGGATTGAATTTTGGGAGCAGGTTGCCAGGCCCTTCTCCCAAGCCTACAGTATCTAGTGTTCCTAGGCGGTCTCCCATCCAAGTACTAACCAGCCCCAGCCCTGCTTGGCTTCCAAGGTCTGATGGAATTGGATGCCACAGTGCTGCACCTGCAGGTTAATGAAAACTAGGACAAAAGAATATAGGCAAAATAATGAATTAGGACCTTTACCTCATACTATATGTAAAAACTAACCCCAAAAGCAACAAGTTCTGAATGGAAAAGCTAAAACTATTGAATTTATGGAAGAAAACGTTGGCATAAGTCTTTGTGACTTTGAATTAGGTGATCTTTTTTTTTTAGATATGACACAGAGACACAAATAACAGATGAAAAAAGTATAATAGACAACATCAAAATTATGCATTAAGCTATACCACCAAGAAAGTGAAAAGAGAGGCTGCAAAATGAGAAGAAATTGTGTGGAAATCATTTGTCCAATAAGAGACTATAAGAATATAAAAAGAATACAGAAAGAACTTTTATAAGTCAGTAGTAACCCAATTTAAGATGAGCAAATGACATAAATATAAAATTCCTTTAAAATATGCAAATGTCTCATGAGCACACGAACAGGTGTGCAAGATTATTAATGGCTCCCACAAATCAGAGAAATGTAAATCAAAAGCACAATAAGAGAGCCAGAGCATAATGAGTGTTGACAAGGATGTGAAAAAGTAGAACACGAACATTGCTAGCAGGAATATAAGGTGGTACAGCCATTTTAGAAAATGATTTGGCAATTTCTTAAAAACTTAAAGATAAACTTACCATATGCCCCCTCAATTCTACTCCTAGGTATTTATTCAAAAGAAATGAAACATATGTCCATACAAAGACTTGTAAAGCAAATTTGTAGATACAGGAAGCAGATTGGTGTTTGCCTGGGGCCTGAGATGAGCGAAGGTGTTGATAAGAAGTAGAACCAGTGAACATTTCATGGTGTTGAAAAATGTGTTAAAAATGGATTTTTATGATGGTTACATAGATGTACAAATTTACCTAGAAATATTGACCCATACACTTGTACTGGAGGAATTTCATTATAATTTATAATATATCTCCATAAAACTATTTTTTAAAAACTCAGCAAGAGGAAAGATGTGTGACTGTATGGGCAAATTAAGATTGGTAACATAGCTGTACCTCAGTATCCTCAGGGAATTTGTTCCAGGACCCACTTTGGATGCTAAAATTGGAGGATACTCAGGTCTCTTAGATAAAATGGCACAGTATTTGCATATAACTTAGATCATCTTCTATACTTTAAATCAACCTTTTGTTACTTATAATACCCAAGGCAATGTAAATGCTATGTAAATAGTTGTTACATTGTGTCATTTATGGGAATAATGACAAAAAAGTCTATAAATGTTCAGCATACACACAAATATTTTTTTTGAATATTTTTTTTTTTGTGTGTGTGTGTGGTACTGGGGGTTGAACCCAGGGCCTCACGCTTGCATGCTCTGCAATTGCTGGACCACTGAGCTGCACCCTCAGCCCATTTTTTTTTTCACTTTTTTTTTTTTTTTTGAGACAGGGTCTCACTAAATTGCACAGACTGCCTCTCGTCTTGAACTTGTGATCCTCCTGCCTCTGCCTCCTGAGCCGCTGGGATTACAGGCATGTGCCCGGCTATTTTTCGAATATTTTTGATGTACAATTGGTCGAATCTGTGAATGCAGAATCTGTACATGGAGGGCTGACTATATGTTAATAATAGTTGAAGCTCAGTGATTGGTAATGGGGACACATTATACTATCCCTTCAACTTTTGTGTATATTTGACAATTTTCATAATACAAAGTTTAAAAATAGACTGGTATAATTCTAAGATAAGTTTGTAGCCAAAATGTGGCTGGAAGACTCTTTAATAGTAAGAATATACTGAAAGGAATTATACATTGAATCTAATTGCTCCTGTCTCTATTTGTAAATTCAAACCAAGCATTTAAATTGTCTAAAGACACCATTAAAAATTGTCTAAACCACAATTTAAAAAAAGATAAAATTTAAAAATCCATACCACAGCAGCCATCGATCTGTGTCCCAGTCCCCTACATACAATGTTGCCAGTGCACAGCATCCCCTCCTATGGAGAAATAAATAAGATTTTCCCCTGGATGATGCCAGACACTCTGCAGGTTACCTGGCAGCAAGCTATATGAGACCAGTGGCTCCCCCACCCCAGTGCAAAGCACATGGTCTTGACTTCCCACAAGGTCTCCATGTGCCATTGGCACTGACCTGCTATCCCCCTGGAGAGCCAGAGCTTTAGTCAGCCATTTTCTCCTGTCTGAGACTCTACTCTCTTGGTCACCCAGAAAAATTCAGGGCAACAGAGGGGAAATTCTCAGAGAGAGCACAGGACAAGGTGTATCCAGATGTGCCCTGACCCCTGACTTCTCCCTGGGATAATGAGAGCCTGACTTTCTGCTCTTGAGTTTTCCCCAAAGTCAGCTTTGTGTCTATACAATATGATACATAGGATGGCTTGACGGCACCTAACAGCAACAACAACAGCTTCACTCATAGTCCAAAGGTGGGGGGGAGGGGGCGCAACCTGGAGTATACACAGCTTGCTCTAATTATTGCCCTGTGGAAACAGAGTGGTCAGCTAGGTAGTGCTGGGAGTAGTGTGGGAGGCACAGCTTCTGGGAGCAATGGCACACCACCTGTCAGAGCAGAGATTGTCACTCACCATGTGGTCATGAGATTTATAATTGTGGATGGCGGGAGCTGCAGACAAGTTGTTCTAACCTAATTGTGAGGTTGTGGAATACAAGGCAGCCCATAATTCAACAACTTTGTTTTTCTGAAAATTCTCTTAAGCTCCAAGGACAAGAAGGAAGAGACAAAAGAGGACTTTTTAAGGCTACCATCAGAGTGGCTGAGTCATTTACCACTTAGATCTGAAATCTATTAATATGCAATGTGGCGACTGGAGCTACTTTGTGAAGAATCAGGAAGAGGTAGCAGGATGAGCTGAGCTTTATCATCACTACCAGCGGCTGGAGGAGGGTTGAGAAGTGTGTTCATTTATAGCATGCAAGGGGCTGTGTTAGGGAACTTACGTGAAGATACTGTCTCGGTTCAGATGGAAATTTTGAAAAGGCAAAGCCTGATGACCTTGATGTCGTTAACACTGAACTTTTGAGTGCTGGTGGCCCTCAGCACGTAGTGTGGCAGTTTGGGGCTTTGAGTGTCAGTGGCCCAGCACCTAGCAGCTAGTGCCAACAACTCTGGAAACCATGCTTGGGAGCTGCTCAGGCCATTGTGACCCTTTGGAACTCCTCCAATGGCCAGGCCCAGTCACTCTTCTAGGCTCTTCCACAGTCCTCCTGCCTCGGCAGCTCTGCACCTCCTGCAGTCCCCCAGTCTCCACAGCCCCTTGTCCTGGTTCTCAGTTCTCTAAGTCCTCTGTTTTCCCACAGTCTCTCAGGCTTCTGTGCCCTCTGACCTTCCCAGCACCTTGGAAGTCCTTTGGAGTCTCAGTTCAACACAGTCTCTGCTCCTGGCCACTCTCTGAAACTCTTGATCCGCCTTCCAGCTGCTCGGTGTGCCTTGCATGGCAGCCCCAGAAGGTATCTGTTCATCTTACTAGCTTGGCCTGTGTTACTTGTGATTAAAGGAGCACAAGTAAGTAATAAAATGACTAGAATGGAGGCAGGACAGGAAAATAGGAAAGTTAAGTGGACATGAGAAGGGAAAAGAGCCCTCATCCTGGGATCTGGTTTAAGTGTAGCCAGCTAAGACTCAAGAATTTTGACACCACTAATAAGAAAACTTTATCTGCTTGACATTCAAGGACAAGTTTCAGTCTCTTTTGACAGGTAATTTGTTCTTTTCTTTTTTTCCTGTCTTTTTAATAAGCTTTTGCTTTCGTCATGAATGATGTCTTTGATGTCAATGCCACAACTAGTCTGGTTGTTGATCATTAGTGTCTCACACATCAAATCTGTTCTTGACATGGCCTCTGAACTCAGGTGGGATATACTCAGGTCACATCTTGGCTCTTGTGCATTTGTTCCAATTTTATGTAATTTCGGTTTGAAGTGCATATGAGCATTTGGTGGTCTGATCCACAATCAGCACCTGTCTTGTTCTGACATTTGATATTGAGCTTTGCCAGCATCTCTTTCCATAAATGTAGTCAATTTTTTCTCTGCATATTTCATCTGGTGAATTCCATGTGTATAGTCACCATCAATGTTGGTGAAAAAATGTATTTGCAATGAAAAAGTCATTGGCCTTACAAAATTCTATCATGCACTCTCCAGCATCATTTCTGTCACTAAGGCCATATTTTCCAACTACTGAGCCTTCTTTGTTTCCAACTTTTGAAGTACCAGTAATTCTAGTCACTGGTAATTACCAGAACATCCTGATAGCATGTTCGATTTATTTCAGGTTGCAGAAGCTGGTAAGAATGAATCTTCCCTTTCTTCATTTGTAGCCTTAGTGTTGGGTGCATCAATTTGAATAATACTTGAGCAGCTAAAGTCAAAGATATGATGAAGCTAAGGAATGAAACAGAAGATATCAAAAGGCAGCTTGTTATTGTTAGGTGCTGTTGAGTTGTGTCTGACTCATAGTGATCCTCATAGGGTTTTCAAGGGCTGATTGTTTCAGGATTGCCTCAGGAGTAGATTGCTATGTCCTTCTCCCATTTTTGTGGTGGTGGGAATTGAACCCGGGACCTCAGAGACTGCAGAGCAGTGCTGTAACAACTGAACTAAATCCCAGCCCCAAAAGGCAGCTAGAGAAGACAAAATCAAATATTATAACAATATGTATAAAGAGCTAGAGATAGAATACCAAAAGGGAGGAAAACTTAAGGATTTGAAGAAAAAAGTCAAGCCTTGAGTGGCAATAGTGAAAGATTATGCAGGGAAAATATTAAATGATGCAGGAAACACTAAAAGAAGATGAAAGGAACACACAGAGTCATTATGCCAAAAAAATTGGTGGATTACCAACCATTTCAAGATGTTGCATATGATCAGTAACCAATGGTACTGAAGGAGGAAGTGGAAGCTGTCCTGAAAGAATTGGTGAAACACAGGGCTCCAAGGAATTGATGGAATACCAATAGAGATGTTTCAACAAATAGATGCAGCCCTGGAGGTGATCACTTGTTTATGTCAAGAGATTTGGTAAATAGCTACCTGACCAACTGCAAGAAAGGGAATCCAACCAAATGTGGAAATTATTGAACGATATCATTAATATCACACGCAAGCAAAATTTTTCTAAAGATCACTCAAAAGTGACTATACCAGTATATAGACAGGGAACTGCTGTCAAATCAAGCCAGATTCAGAAGAGGGCGTGGAACCAGGGATATCATTGCTAATATCAGATGGATATTAGTCAAACACAGAGAATACCAGAAAGATGTCTATCTATGCTTTATCAACTATGCAAAGGCATTTGACTGTGTGGTTCATAACAAATTATGGATAACACTGTGAAGAATGGGACTATCAGAGCACTTAATTTTATTCATGGGGAATCTGTACATGGACAAGGAGATAGTTGTTTGAACAGAACAAGAAAACACTGCCTGTTTTAAAGTCAAGAAAGGTATGCAAACGGGCTGTATCCTTTCACCATATCTCTTCAATCTCTATGCTGAGCAAATAATCCAATGAGCTAGACTTTATGAAGAAGAATGTGGAATCCTTATTGGAGGAAGGCTCATAAACAACTTGCGTTATGCAGATTACACAACTCTGCTTGCTGAAAGTGAAGATGATTTGAAACATTTACTGAAGATCAAAGAACACAACCGTCAGTATGGATTGTACCTCAGCATCAACAAAACCAAAATTCTTACAACGGGTCAGTACACAACTTCATAACAAATGGAGAAAAGATTGAGGTTGTCCAAGATTTTGTTTTACTTAGTTCTATAATCAATACCCACGGAAGCAGCAGTCAAGAAATCAAAAGATGCATTGCATTGGGAAAAACTGTTGCAAAAGACCTCGTTAAAATGTTGAAAAGTAAAGATGTCACTCTGAAGATGCAGGTGCACCTGAGTCATATCATGGTATTTTCAGTCATATCATATGGTTGTGAGAACTAGACATTGAATAGTGGAGACAGGAAAATAATTGACACATCTGAATTATGGTGCTGGAGATGAATATTGAATGTACCATGGGTTGCCAAAGAACCAACAGACCTGTCCTAAAGAAGTGCAATCAAGAGTGCCCCTTGGAAGCAGGGATAGCTAGACTGCATCTTACATATTTTGGACATGTCAAGAGGGACCAATTCCTTGAAAAGGATATCATGTTTGGGGAAGTTGCAGGTCAGTGAAAAAAGGAAGACTCCCAACTAGATGAATTGACACAGTGTCTGCAACAATGGGCTTAAACGTAAAAAAGATTGTGTGTCTGGCGCAGGTTTAGGGAGTGTTTTGTTATGTTGTACATGGAGCCACTAACAATAGTAAAAATAATTAGAAAAGTGCAGTAAACACTGTCTACATAGAGGTATTATTTTGAGAGATGTTTCAAAAGAAAATGTTAAAATTGCAATAAACCACGTTTAGGGTAAATATGCTTGAAGGACGTGGCAGTCCACTCCCAAAGCAATCCCAAAGCAATCAGCCATTGAAAACCCTGTGAGGGTTGCTATGAGTTGGCTACAACTCGAGGGCACCTAACAACAACAACAACAAGGGTAAATATGTATGTGAACTTCAAATTTAAGCTCTATTTTTTTCCTTTGTAATCTTGTGCTTTTCTGAAGCACAAACAAGATTACAGGCCATATTTGCCGTCAACATATGCCTGAACAACTTCCTTGTGATTTAGTAATAATTCCTTTGACCGTTTCAACCTATGCATTTTTTTTTCAACACCTTAGGGCTGAACCCAAGGCCTTGCACATACTTTGCAAGTGCTCTACCATTGGGATGCACCCCCAGCTCATTTTTAATTTTTTTAGTCTTGAGACAGGGTCTTGCTAAATTATGCAAGGTGCCTCTGGCCTTTACCTGTGATCCTTCTGCCTCGGCCTCCACAGTTGCTGGGATTACAGGCCTGAGCCACAGTGCCCTTCCCCAACCTATGCATCTTAATAGCACTATTTCTTATCTCTAACAGAATAATGTACCCACTGGACCACCTTATAATCTCATTTTACTAAAGAGGGGTTTCTTAGATAAAAATATATCAGAAAATGTTTACTTAGCCTTTTAAATCCTCTAGACAATAGAACTTCTTCTTTGACCTATTTTGGCCTATATTTCTGTCTTACTGGCACTTAGCTCTCATCTGTAAATCTAAAGACGCGCCTTGTAAAGCCATCTTAACAATTTCATTTACAAAAAAGGACATTCTTTAAGATAGAACAAATAGGCAAATGAGCTCATTGGTTTTTGAATTTCACTTAATTTGAACTTAGTTGTAAATTATGGCCTTTGGGCAATGTAACTTCAAAGGCCACTAAATCATATGTGTGTGTTGTTCAGACACTTAAATGTGATTCTGTCTCTCTACAGAAGGCTGCACCCATGTCTTGGATGTGTACTATTATTCTTTTCTTAAGCATCTTTTTTTCTCTCTGAGTGCCCATGCCCAAATCTAAACCCTATTCTGTCTCTTGTTCCTAATTAATAAACTTACTATCTTTGTTTCATTTTGACTTATCTTGAAATTCTTTTCTGTGATGGAGCCACGGACCTGGCCCCACCTGAGTAGAGGTCCCTAAGGAGTGGGGAACTCCTCAGCCTAGAGGTGACAGCACTGGGCTGTGTCCCCCACTGTCCCTGACAGGATGAACTTTTATTGGGGCATATTCTGCAGCACAAGCAGAGGGCATTAAATAGGAGTGAGGTCTCCTGTACTGATGTGCTGAAAGTGAGAGGTGGGCTGCTTATATAGTCAGTCATGCATGTACACAGCCTCCTGTCTGCTAACCATACCCTTTTTGTTTAATTATACCAGCCTGTGCAGACACCCTGGGCAGAGAGCTGTCATGGGTAGAGGAGGTGCTTCTCCTTGACCTGATTTAGGATATCCGAGGGATGGGCTGAGATATCCAGATGGCTGTGGCTGTTGAGATTTAAGCAAAGTCTCTCAGAACCCCTGCTGGAATTGAGGAGCTGGTGGAAGCAGTCTCCCTAACCTGCAATTGTTAAAGTTGTGGCCTTGGACCTGAGGCCAGAGTTGGAATGAAGACCTCTGAGCAGTTCTGAGGCAATTATAGTAGCCGTAGTTGTCATGATGACAGTTTTTCTGGTTGTGGAAGAATGAGTGGTTGATTGACAGCTCAGCTGGGCTGAAGATGCAGTTGTGGGCTTGTCTGATGGAATTTAGGGAGCAGCAGCAATAATACTACCAGCAGCCCCACTGAACTGTGGAACTGTGGAAACAATTGTAACGGATCCCAACCCAGTCTCTTTCCCTGCCTGACCTGAGGTAGTGCCTATTCCACTCCCAGGCAACTGCTGCAGTTGAGCACAAAAAACATTAAGAGTGCTCGAAACAGTGATGTACATGAACTGAACATTCTTCAGTGAATTTTATCTAACAATACTTGACCTCCAGCCAAATACCATTAGGGAGGGTTGAGTCTTCCTAATCTGTCTGAAAACCAGGACAAGTAATGAATAAGAAATTAATGCAAGATCCCCTGCTGCTAAATGGATGGTCTAGAACCTATGCGATTCTTAGACTGGGTGCTAAGGTTATCCTGTCCACATGCTGGCACAAAGAAGACCCTCAGAGACCTTGAGTGTCATTTGGAATTCTGCTTCTGTGGCTATTTGAGACAAACTGACATTTTATTATTGTTATTTGATAATTGTGAGCATTGTGAGGAATTCCCAACAACATGACCTTGATTCGGAATCTGCCAGATGAGCTGCTAATCTTGATCCATGTGTGGATGAGGGACCGGGTGGGGGAGCATCATGACAGGTGGATAACGATTCTCGCTGGTGAACACCATGCCTCAAGGATAAAGACGAAGATCAGGAGGTGGGTCCAGCAATTTGGGAGGCAGAGGTAGGAGATCACAAGTTCGAGACCAGAGGCAGTCTGCGTAATTTAGCAAGACTCTGTCTCAAAAAGTAAAAAAATGGGCTAAGGGTGCAGCTCAGTAGTACAGCACTGACAAAGCATGCAAGCACAAGGCCCTGGGTTCAACCCCTAGTACTGGGGGTGGGGGAAAGGAAAGAAAAAGAACAACAAAAAGATGGAGATCAAGGCCAAATAATGGTCCACAGAAAGAGAGACAGAGTGGGAGGTAAATAAAGAGGAGGGAAGACCTTAGGACCAGACTTTTGTAAAACAGTATGGGATTGCTACCAAGGAAGAAAAATGACTAGTTACCTAATCCTCGTCTGTGAACAAAAGAGAATTAGGCAGATTTGTGAAGTCTAGGCTGTTGTGGGTTCTGAGATCCCCTTCCTGCCTGGGTCTGTGCCTGTGCCAGGGGTTTAGGAGGTGCCCAAGGGACTGTATCAGTCTCAGTGTTGACTCTCAATCAAGGACAAGGCCTCTCTTGGCCAATCTTGGGCTCTGCCTACAGGGTAAAGCTAATATATTACCTTGGGACCAAAAGGGAAAGGCAGCCAGGTACATAGAGGAGACTTGAGTCCCCCTTCCACCAATGCAGTCTCACAAATAAATACTCACAGGATATTATTGGGAAACAGGCATAATAAAATTCACATGGAAAAATAAGTGGGCAATGCTAGCCAGGTGATTTCCCTCCCAGGTGCACAATGGAAGGAGATGAAGGCATTAACATGCCTCTTGTAAGGCTGGCTGCAAGTGACCCACATCATCTGTGCGTCACTCAATTAGCAAGAACTAGTCATCTGGCCAGATGTTGCTGATGGAGCTGGGAGTATAGTAGCTTCCCAGTAGCAGCACTGCTGGGGAAAGGGAATACATTGTCTTATTCATTTCTTACAATGACTGACAGGAGGCTCATTATCATGCCAATTCAGAGACATCTCTGAACCTTAGAGAGGGTTGTTGTTGTTGTTAGGTGCCGTCGAGTCGGTATCCAACTCATAGTTGACCCTCATAGGGTTTTCAATGGCTGACTATTTCGGGATTGCCTTGGGAGTGGATTGCCAGGTCCTTCTCCCATTTTTGCGGTGCTGGGAATTGAACTCGGGACCTCAGAGACTGCAGCGCAGCGCTCTATCCACTGAGCCAAATCCCAGCCCGCTTAGAGAGGGTAGCTTTCCCAAATTCATAGTTAGGAATTGCCAGAGATGGAATTAAATTGGGTCTGTCTCAAAAAAGTGAATTCCAAGCCTGAGCTCTTTTCTCCATATTTTAGACCTGGAAGGAAATTTAGAGACAACGCAGTAGCACCTTAGACTATAAAATCCACGCAACTTCTCTGGGTGTCTGGTGTACCTATTGCCTGGCTGATCAATGGGCTGACTCATTCTCCTAGGAGTGAGCAAACTGAGGTCCTAGGCTCAGCTACTTTGCAAGTAAGGAAAGAACTGGGTAAGACTTCATGTCAGGTTATTGCTCTGTCTTCTTTCTATGCCACCTTCTCATGATTCCTTTCCCTCTTTGTTATGAGCTCATTCCCACCAATCAAACCCCTCTTACTAGAGGACAGGTCCTGCATTCTTCAGTAGGAGAGTTAAACATTTTTCACAGACACCACAGTCTCATCTTAACTCTTCTCCCCACTTCATGAAGCATGGTCAGCTACACTTCTCTGTTGCTGCCCCTAGTTCTGAAAGAAAACAAAGTTATTTCAGGCTTTCCTGCCTCCTTGAATTCAATTTGGAAATTGCCCTTTCCTCTAAATCTCCTCACCCTGGAACTGCTTCTTTCCAAGTTCTTAAATTCTCTTTCCCTGGAACTCCATATTTGAGGCCAGATTCTACTTTAAATTAATTGTGAGTACCTTCTGCCTAATAATCAACACTTACTATCCATGCTTCTGATCCTGTCAGATCTCGGAAACTAAGCAGGGTCAAGCCTGGTTAGTACTTGGATGGGAGACCACCTGGGAACACCAGGTGTTGTTGGCTTGGGAGGATCTGGCAACCTCCTCCCCAAAAAACAATCAGCCATTGAAAATCTTATAAACAGCAGAGAAACACTAACAATAGTGTTTCACCTGTTGTATGTAGGGTCACTATTACTTGGACACTGACTCAACACCTAACAACAACAACATTCATGGCAGGAATAGGGAAGAAGATCCTACAGGATCAGTTTGGTCCCCAGATATCTATCTTGGGTCACATTTCCTGCCCTAGACCACAAGAATCACCTAGTTATTTTCTACATAGTTTAGTTGCTTGTAGTTTCTTACCCATTAATAATTTGCGGTTATAGGATGAACACGAGCGCGCGCACACACACGCACACATACACCCTTACTGTTTATATGAGCTTGTTCTTATCTACAATTAAAGAAATGCATCTATAACACCAGCGAGTTATTCATCACAGCAGCCTGGGAACCCACATCTGCCCTTGGAACTGATTTCACTTTTGCCCATTGGGGATGATTCTCCTGGTGTCAGGACAGAGTATATTGATCATTTAGATACATAAGACTAACCAAAACCACACCAAACCACTGGTAAACTGAGGCACTGTAGAATGAAACTTCCTTTAAAGAGACTTATGGAAGGCAGCAATTATCTTGCTAAGGAATTCTTACTGAAGGTGTCTTCCAGGGTAAGAAAATTTTCTCTTACTTGGGTCAAGGTCTTTTAAGTTTCACTTGGGTGAAAAAAAACTCATATAAAATAAGTGAGTGAAAATGGTTCCTCAAACTTATCTGTATTTGATACTGAGAATAATAGCTTTTCTTTTACGAGTAAAATTTATGTGATATCATGAGTCCATAAAATCGGGCATTTGGTTATGTAATTATCCGCAGTTATCGGCATTCACCTTTGTGTGCTTAAGTCTTACTTCAGAGGAAAATAAAATAAATGCAAAGAATCACAATGTAATTAAGCCACACAGAATTCTTTATAGACTGCCATCAGACATTATACCTATTACCCTTCAGGATCCCATCTTTAAGCTGAGAACCAAAGGCAAATGGTGAGGCTATAAATACTAAGGAATATTAAAGATACCAGCTCACTTTCTACCTACTGAGAGATTGGAGGCCATGCAGCTAAATGGAATGTCTTTGAATTTCTTCCTGTTCCATCCCTGAGCCTCCTGATTATTCCTCATCCCAGGAAGGAAAGGAAAGAGCTGTTTCCCAGTAAAGGAAGTAGAAGGGGAGTCTTCCTCCTGGGTTAGTTGTCAGGAAGGAGGTCCTGAGGTGACCAGAGAAAGCTGGGAGGAGCAAGGTGGCTGCCAACACCCTACCCTCTGGAGGGTGCCCCAGGGCTGTGGCTCAGGACACAAGGGACCCAGGAGATGAGGTGGAGAGAAGGGTGCATGAGACATGGAACTTGGCTTGGGAACAGCAGCTTGTCTGGCAAAGAAGGGTAAGACCACTCTTGGGGGACTAGCTGTGAACACAGTAGCCAGGACCCCAGAGAGCATAACAGAGACGCACCTTGTTGGGTGTCTGGGAGGCGGATGCAGGGCTGTGGCCGAGTCAGTGCAGCTGTGAGCAGGGCTTGAGCTGGGCCTGCTTGTTGGCAGCAGGGACAAACATCCCGGCCCAATCAAGTCGCGCTGGAAAGGCTTTTCGTAAAGGGCAGGAGAGTTGTATTTTTGTATTTCCAGAAGCTCCTTTGATAAGCAGGGGCAGTGGAGTGTCATTGTGATATTGACTGAGGTTTTCCATCCCCAGGAAGTCTTTGTCCTCCTCGTGGACAGCAGTCCTTTTCATCAGGCAGACACTGTTCTCAGCAGAGAGTTGTTAGAGTCAAGTGCAAAGGGCACAGTCAAAACCTACCTTGTTCTCGGGTTTTGAATTTCCAAGAAGACTTTTACATTTCCAATTGGGAGAAAGCCCGACTTCTAAGTACCCAATCGGATGTCTGTGGCCCACACAATGGGCCTGGAAGGAAGCCTGAGGCTGGGACTGCCATAGCCCTGCCAGAAACTTGATTAGAAGTCTGCCAGCTGAGAAAGGGTGATGAAAAGGAGAGGCAGGTGGCCAGGGTGTGGCCCAGTGCCCTCTCTGCCCCCCAGCTCTCTGGGGCTGATCTAGGAGAGAGGTATACTCTAAGTGACGGATGTACAAGGACAGGGGGCGTGTGCCTCCCTACCCATGTTCCTCTGAGGTCCTCACAGATGTGTGAGTGGAGGTGGGGAAGACGGAGGCAGTGGCAAGATGGGGGGGGGTGGCTAATGCTGGCCAACCTTGACACCCCATAGTCCACAAAGGGGAGGATGGACAGCTGAATCTACCCAGTGCACCCAAAAAGGCTCAGGAGTGAGCTCTCCTGGGTGGGAGAGGAAGGTGGAGTGGCAGCCAACAACAGTGATGGGAACGGGAATAGGCCAGACGTTGTTCATCTAGGTAGGAAACTGAGGATGGACAGCAAAAGATGAAACCCTTTGGCATTTTCCATTTTTAATCCACTTCTCCTGGCATCAGGAATTCCATAAATTTGGTCACTTGTTTCTTAGCTTGGTTGTTATTTTAGTCATTCATGCATTTCCATTACTTTCAGCACTTATTACAATTCTAGAGTTTAGCTCTAGGTTTTGCTGTCAAACCAGTGCTTTCTAGCTTTAAGGGCTACTCCCTGTCTCATCTGGGGAGGTGGGAATCAGGTCTGAGTTGCCCTGGCCTGACTTTCTTTACCATTCTCTCTCTCTCTCTCTCTCTCTCTCTCTCCCTCCCCCCCCTCCTCCCTCTCTCTCCCTCTCCTCCCCCCCTCGATTGAATCCAGAACCTCACACATGCTAGCCAAGCCCTTGAACACTGAGCTCTTTTTCTGTTTTAACTACTCTAATCAGACTCACCGGGGCTAGAGTTTAGCTCAGTTGGCGGAGTGCCACACTGCACTCTCTGAAGACCGGGGTGGATCCACAGCACTACAAAAATGGGAGAAGAATATGGCAATCCACTCCTGAGGCAATCCCAAAACAATCAGCCATTGAAAACCCTATGAGGGTCACTATGAGTCGGACTAAGAACAACAAGAATTAGACTCATTTTCGCTGAAATGGTAAAGTTTTTGGAAATTTCAAGCCATGGAATAGGAAGAACTTTGGACATTTTGAAGAGCAGGGAAACACGCATTATCTCTCTACAGAGTTTTCAAGCACTGTGGAGTTCCCTCACTTAAAAGATGTGAAGGAGCAGCTAAGTGTTAGAAGTCAAAGGCACTTAAACGCCTACCTTTCAGGCAAGTGGACATTTAACTTCTTTGTGGATTTCAAGGTCAGAAGGGTTCAGAGAAAAGTTCCAACTTTCTTTTAACTCCAAGTCCCTTGATTTAGGATTACTCTCCTTGGTTCAGAGCCTTTTGAGCAAACAAGACGATGGCTGAGTTCCAAGCATTTCTACGGGATAAATACTCCATACATGGAAACTTGGTAAGTGAGTCTTGGAAACTTAAGCTGCCTGGCCACAAAAGATTACGCTTCATTGAGGTGGTCAAGAACTGCTATCTTCAAGGCGCTTTTATTCTTAGACTTCTCTGGGGGAAGGATGGGCAGTAAATAGATTTACAGACCATACATACTTTGGGTGGATAATCAACTCTGACATTTCCAGAAGAATCTATTAACATAGAGGTAGACACCGTAGACATCCCTGTCTCCTGCGTGTAGAATACAACACAAAGTTATTTTCTGCACATTCCCAGAGGAACATATAGTTCTCAATATGTATCTTCCCATTGTAAGGAAAGAGAAGTAGCTGAGATATTTTGTTTGGGAAGGTACGTGAATGTCCACACCAGTGACTGTGGGGTTGGAGCCACAGTAGTGAAGCCAAGGGACTAGTCCACGCTTCAGCCTGTGAGCTTAAGTCTCTGACCACAACTATCCTCCTAATGTGACTTGCAAATGCTGACGCTGGTCATGAGAACCAGTTGAGAAGTACAGATGGCCCAGTGTATATCTATCACACCAGGGGGAAGTAACGTCAAGCATATGCTGAACGCTCATACTAGGTGACAAATGGCTTCCTTTCTGGTTGTGTTGAAAGCAGAAGGCTTTCCTTATTATAAAAAGATGCTATTTAAATGATTGTTTGCTTTTGCTCTGATGTGAGAAGAGGAAGAATAAAGCATGGATTGCAAAGCGCCTTTCCTGCTGAGATGAAGTGAGGAGGCAAGCTGAGAGGGCATCTGTGGGCTTCCTGTGGCCACAGCTCCCAGGGCAGCAGAGAGACACCTTCATTCCATTAGAGAGGCAAGTAAGGAAGTGCCAGAGCCTCCAAGGTCATGGACTTTTTCTGACAGGGAAAAAGAGCCAATGAAGGAAGCCGCAAAGGGACTGGCAAGGGGACCAAGGCAAGAATGAGTCTGTCAATAGCAATTTTCCATTGGCCTTTGTTATGTGTAAGACAATTAGGGGCCATCTAAGGCTCAGCTTTTCAAGGACAATCATAAACAAGCAGAGTTTTTCCGACCATCTGTGGTAGGTTCATGGATTAGCTGGGTTGTTGTCTCATTTGCAGCTCAGCTGGTGAATGATGTCCCTGCCCTTCAGAAATCTTTTGTCAGTTTGCTGTGTGGGATTTGAGGATTCCATGAAGATAA